>WBNH01005805.1:0-24149 GCA_013401255.1 Urocolius indicus
ATTCTGTGATTCTGTGGAAAGAGAACATCATGTCATGCTTCAGTCAAATCTGCAGTGGAGAGCCAGGAGCATCCAACCCCACAGTCTCTGAGTTACCAGCTCACCCTGGGAATTGCTGCATGAAAAAAAAGTGGGGATTTTCTGATCTTTCTTAAGATCAAGATTTCAGATTGTTTTTTGTTTTGGAGCTCCAATGGGCCTGTAAACTTTGATTAAATGCAAACCAAGCTACTTTCCCACATAAGGAGATCCAGAGGGAATCTACTGTGCTCAGAGGTAAGAACAAAATAAAATGTCTGGAAGCAACCAGAAAACACTGGTGTGTGTTCACTGAGCCAGCTGACAGCTAAGATACCTTCCTTCTTCTGGAGGGTCAAAGTCTGTAGCTGTAGCAGAAAACCGTGCTGATCTCAAAAACCTCTTAGTCCATTCCTCCCTGCTTTTCATCAGCTGAGCTCCAAAACCTCCCCTCTGTTCCACGTATTCCACTCTCTGCAGTAGTGAAGCCTTGATTAACCCCATGGTAGGCCTTTGGGCAACATGGAGGTGGTCAGAGGGGTTCCTGGAGGGAGCCTGCCTGGATCTGGCTGGACCTGTGAGCCCAGGCACTTTCCTATGTAGAAGTTGTTTATTTCCTTCCGTGCAAAAAAGAGAATCTTGGAGGTTTGCAGATGGCTCTGTGTGGAGCCTGCAAGATTGCATCTTCCCTCAGGGCACACTCGGTCTGCAATCTGGAAGGGCATCTGCATTGGGAGGCAGCTCAGCCTCAGGTGCCAAGGGAGAGGAAACACGTGGTGCTGTCGGTGCCTGTAACCTGCGGGGTGTTGGAGCATCATGCTGAACCACCTAAGGGAGCAGAGAGCTGGAGACAGCTTCTGCATCAAACCCAGGCCAGAGTCAGGGAAATCACGTTGCTGCTCTTAGCAGCCTGCAGACTTATCTGAAATTTCCAATGATTTTCTCATGGCAAAAACTGCTACTTTAAATCTGAACCGGCAGTGCACTGTGTCATTGCCTTTTCCAGTTAACTGAAAGAGAGCAATGACATGGCCAGTTAAAGAAAGCCCTGGATTTTTTCCAGCACTTACCATCAGAACTACGTTAAGAAGCCCTTCAGTGGGTCTGAGCTAAAGAAGCTTGTCAGGAAAATCATAGTTAAAACGTGTTACAAAGAGGTGAATGATATTACTGGGGCAGGGAACCAGCACTTTCCTGGGAACTTCAAGGACTTGTAGAAGCGGAATTTGTTTGCAATGCAGAAGCTGAAAGCATACTTGGAAGTAAAACTCTGTCCTTAGCCATGCAGCAAATGTATAAAACTACACCTGTGTTCTGCAAAGCTCTGGTAGTATAGCAGGGCTCGCCAGCTTTGGTGTAAACCAAGTAAAGGTGGCATGAAAATCCCAGCATGGTGGGGGTTGGAAGCGCCCTGCAGAGCTCATCCAGACCAACCCCCTGCTAAAGGAGGTTCCCCTTGATCAGGACACAGGAACGTGTCAACATGGGTTTGGAAACCCTCCCTGGGCGCCTGGGCCAGGGTTCCCTCACTTCAACACCAAAGAAGCTTTTCCTCGTGTTTAAGTGAATTTTTTTGTGTTCCAGCTTATGTCCATCACCCCTTGTCTTGTCACTTGACGCAACACAGAAAAATGCTGCCCTATCCTCTTGACAAACACCTTTAAGTCTTTGTAAGTGTTAATGAGATTCCTCCTCTCAGCCTTCTCTTCTCCAGGCTGATCAGCCCCAGGTCCCACAGGGAATTCAAACCCTGCTCTCAGGTGTGACTGATTTAATAGGAGATATTTAAATAGCTTCATTAGAAATGCTTTGTGTCTGTAGTGGAGCTGGGTGAGTTTGGGGAGTGGAGGTTCTTGCACAGTGCTGACATTGCAGTAAGCTGTTGAGAAATGAAGGCTGATGTGTGGCTCTGGGTCTGGCACAGTCCTCAAATTTGTAAGTGTTGTAGGGAGGGAAGGTCTACTTGGGAATCACCTGATGAAAGGGGTAAACTTGGACTCTGCTGCAGGTTGTCCTGATTTAGGAGAGAATTCCTGCAATCAAGGCTGCTCCAGGGCAGCACTTCAACACAGATTTACTTTTCAAGTGGGTGTTTAAAGTTAAATGCCTGTAGAATGTTCTTCTGAGGAAGCCTGGATATAAGCCTGCTCTTTCCACATCAGGCTGTGTCCTTCAGTGCACAGAGGGTGCTCACAGTCTGTCCGTGGCCATTTCTCCAGTAGCTGGGGCATGCACAAGTTCACCAAGGTTTTGCTGGTGAAGTTCTTGGTGATCCTTACCATCTGGTCCTATGGGTTGCTTTTCTCTCAATGCCGATAAAATCAAGTGACCAAAGACCAAATTTTAAAAAGCAGTGAAAAAGCATGGGTTTGACATGGCAAGGATGGTTTCTCTATGTCACAAGATGAAACAGCCAAGAGCTCTGTCACCAGCTTTGCTCTGTGTGCGTTGCTTCCCACAACATCTGAACCCCCAGCGAACCACTTCTTCAAGGATCTAAGCCTCCATCAGGAAAGGGAAATAATGTGAAGGAAAGTTTGTGATCCCTGTGGTTCCAGGAAACGCACTGAAAAATATGGTTTTGAGTGTAGCTGGAAAGCAGGAAGCAAAGAACCAAAAAGTGACCAGTTGTGAGCCAGCCTCAGCCTATTGAGGTCTGAGTCACCAGTCCCAAGAGCTTGGGCTGGCCGGTTGTGATATGACAGTGAATGCTGTGAGGAACACTAAATAGTATCTGAATGAGATGTTTTTGAAGTTATAAAGCAACACATATCTGTAACCTTAATCCTTGGGAAAACCTGACTTCTCCAGTGAGGGTGATTTCTCACTCTCCTGAAGTCGGAAGAGCCTTTTTTATTGCTTTCAATTGCTCAATACAAAGTGTGTGTGTGGGAGTGGGTGTTGAAATCCGCCCTGTGTTCACCCCACCTTTGGCAGCAGCAGTTTTGGTCTCTGATCTGTAAGTGTATTTTACAAGCTCACACACTGTGGTTTGCATGTTCTCACAAAACTTGTGATCCTTCTGTGGATCCAGCTGCCCAAAACTGACCATGTTTTACCATGGCATAAACCATCTCTGGAATCAGCTTCACTTTGGGGCTCTGCTCTCCATCTCTCAGCGTGGATAGATTCAGTTAAGATGGATCATGAGAGCCCGGATCTAGTCTTTTCCTCCCCATCCTCCGCCTGACCTGGCTGGCTGGGTAAGGCATGTGGTGAACCCCAGCAGCTGCTGCACATGGGTTCATGCTGAGCTGTGTCAGTGAAGGTGCTGGCATCTCTTTGCAGCTGCCCAGACACACTGTGTCTGCAAGGCATTGCACTTTTTGACCTTCTCTGTCCCAGCTGGATGCCCGTAGCAGACCCTGCCTGCTCTGAGAAACCAGATAAAATCAAAAGACACTTGAGGGAGAAGTTGGTTTATCTGCTAGGCACTTAGCACTACTCCACTTAAGTCATCATCAGTCATTTCCAAAAGGTCACTGGGATTTACAAGATTTCTGTTTGGGTTTATAGTGGGTCTCCTGTTTCTAAAAACACTTCCAGCCTTGAAATCCTTAAAGACATTTCATTTTCCATCAGTGCCTCTGTTGTGCAGATCCTGGAAACTGAGTGCTGATGGCTGAAGAGAAATTACTGGTCTCATAGCAAGAACTTTCCTTCTGATCCTTTTGGCCACTGCTAACTCCTCCCATAGCCTGAGGCCATGGGACGCATCCATTTCTCACGAGCCTCTCCTCAAGGTTTTGCTCCCAGCTGGCAGTTTGTGGTGGGAGGGTGTTCTGTATGCAGACAGTGATTTGATTTCCAGGAGGAAGCTGACACTTCTCTGTTTATTTTTGTATTGCTTTCTTTTTTACAGCCAGGGAAGCTTTCGAAGAGGCAGGAAACATCTTGAGTGGCCACATAAGGATGGGGATGTATTTTGAAGATGATGCTTTGGCTTTGTAAGTTGTTTCTCTTTTTCTTTCAGGAGCATTCAAGCTGGTCTGTATTTGGTGAAAGTCAATGCCTAGTGCAAGTGTCATTGGCCACTCTGAGTGTTTAGCAGCAGCCCCAAACAGCTATGAGTGACTCAGTCCTGTAGGGTGATGGGTCAGAACTCAGCCAAAGGAAGAAGTAGCCCCAGCTCTGACACCGATTAGCAGCCCCCCCCCCCCCCCCATCTGTTTTGTTCCTCATACAAACAGGATCAAACTAAAATGGAGAATAAAACAGGCTGGAAAAATGATACTAGCTAGGATCCATTTTTGAGGAACTAAAAACAGTTACGTCCCCCTGTTTCAGGAAAAAGGGACAGTTACTGATCTTTCTGCAATCTCTTCACCTTCTCCTCTCCTGTGAGTCTTACACTGATGGTTGCCCCTGGTTGCCAAGAGCAGCTGAAAGAGAGGCTGCTTGTGACTACTTGTAGGCTTTCCTGGCTAATGGTGGAGTGGGCATCGTATCTGGGTGCTAGAAAATGGTTTGAAAGCCCTGAAATAAATGCTCTCATCTCATGGAACTGCCTTGGTGTGGAGCAGATGACCCTTCTGCATTGTGAAAGGCATTAAACTCCTTTGGTCTCATCCAGCTTCCCACTGGGCGCTTACATCTGGCTGTGGGATGTTTGCAACTGCCAAGGATGGGGAAGAACCTACGTCTGTCTTTTCAACAGTTGATCTTACCATGGATCTGTGTTCCTTGGAAGATCTACTCCTCTCTGTTTCCCTCCCCTTGGTAAGAGCAAGACGTTCCCACCATTTCCAGACAGAGCTTTGGGGAGGTTCATCATCTTTCTCCAGAAAGACTGCTGGAAAATTACAGCAGCCTTCTTCCTGCACATATGGTCAAGGCAAAGTGAAGGCTTTCTTGGTCAGCTCCTGATTAAATAAGCATGAATTGTGGCCCTGACTTTTAGCCACACTGGAGCTAATGGGATATGAGCGTGTATCAGTCCCATGTGCTTAACTGTATCATTAGGACTCATTTCAGCAAGGGGCAAAGTGCTTTGGATTAGACCGAGAGAGATGCTTCAATGCCTTTAAATACTGCTAGATCCAGGGGGAATCTTCAGCTTGTCCTAGCATCTCATTTCCATCAGGAATTAGCTATTAAGGCAGAGTTAAAAATCCCAGCAGGTCCTTGGCCTGTTTTCCAGGCGTGGGTTTAACCGTGGTATTGCAGCAGTGAATGATTTTCATTAGTTTCTTACAGATGCAATGCATCTCTAGTGTGTCTGATGAGACAAGGGCATTTTTTGTGGTATGCACAGAGAATAAAAATGTAAATATCCTGGTAGTACCTTTCTATTAACCAAATTGTGCCTCGAAGCACCAGCCATGGTTGGGTCTTAGAAGCGAGGCAGTGCCAGGCTCCTTCACTGCTGGGCTGGGAGATCACTGGCCAGCTACACAAGTCACAACCAGCAGCATCAGGGTGAAAACCTGACTCTCCAAGCTAAAAGTCTTTTCTCCCGTAAGGATCTCAGAAGGAAAAAGAAACCAGAAGAAGGCAGAGTGATGTTACAAAACAAGACACCAGTAGAAAAAGCCTGTGTTCCCTCAGCAATGACACATGCAAGTCTACACCTCCATCCTCCTCCTCCAGCCATGCTCTGCAGCGTGCTTCTGTTTAGTTGGAATAGCTAATACAGTTTAAATAGATACTCAATCTGCCAGGATTGGATTTTGGCTGTGATTTGTGGGTGAAGCTACTGTACATGGTCATCTTCTCAACTGTAAGTAGAAAGTAAACACTTACAGGAATTCCTTATGCAAGAGCCAGGCTCACTTCCCTTCTGAAGAAAAGAAAAACTATTCTTCTGCTAAATGCACAAGGAGGAAATGTTTGTACCTCCCAGTTCACAGAAAGCCGAGTCCCCTCTTCCCAGAGAAAAAGGTGCACAAAATACACAAAGAATGTTGTTAGCAAAACTGTTTGCTCAGCAAGCACCTGCTCACTTGGTAACTAACGAAAGAAAAGAACCATTAAAGAAATAATGCTTTGAATGAAGTCATTCTTTATTTCTCCAACACTCAGGTGTCATAGATTCCTGCCAAGTGTTTGTTTGTAGGTGGTTTTGATTTAAATGCAAGTCTTACATTACCCATTGAATGCTCTTGCTATATAAATAGAAATCTGTCTTGAGCAACCATACAACCCCTTGGTACCGGCAGAGATGAGAACTGATTTCAAGCCAGACTCTAGCTATTAGACAAGGAATTTGTTGGTTTCCTGGCAGGATACAAGAAACTTCTTTATCAAAGGCTGCTCAACAAATGGATGTGTTGAGAAACAGGGAGCAAGAGCCTGTACCTACTCTGAGACATGATCAGGCCAGAGAGTCTGTTTAAACCTGTGGGAATTTGAGAAGTTCAAAATCACGGAATCACAGAATCTCTGGATTTAAACATTTTCTAGGGTTTTACCATTCTTTATCAATGACAAACACAGCTTAATTAGTAAAACAACAGAGAGGAAAGTTAAGGATGTTCCTAACAGTTCAAGGGATTCCCAACCATGAGGTGTGAGACTCAACTTCTTTGATCAGCAGAGCTTGAGGATCTAGACAGAAGGGGGAAAGCTTGGCTCAGGACTGGATTTATGAAGATACATTGAAAAAGCTGAAATGAGTCAGATAAATCCAAGAACAGTTTAGCAATGTGTTCACAACAATGTGTTAGCAAGACCTCAGGAAAGTCCATGGACATTCATTACTCCTGCTTTTTATCAAGACATCAGCGCAGAACTGGGCTGCCCTTCAGAAATTTGTAGTGAGGATATTCTTTCTAGACAGATCAGTGCTGTGATGGAGGAAGTGAAAGGCCTATGTGGGAGCCAAAACTCATGGAAATGTGTTACCTGCAGTCCCTTCTGCTTGCTTGGTCACTGATGACATAAAATACCAAACACTGAGATTTTTAAAGCATATTTGAACAAGTCTCCATCCCCTTCAGAACTGTAAAAGTAAGTGTCCAAACTCAATTCGCCCAGACAAACCACAGAGGGAAGTGCAATAGATTGTAACATGACTTTTCCATGAGCTGCTTTTGCAATAGATTGAGTCTGTGTGGCATCTTTCTCATATGGGGGAAAAAAAAACCCTAACCAGATGGATCAGATTACTTTTGTAAAGGGAATCAAAGGCTTCCCACCTCCAGCAGCCCAAAATGTCCTCATGCCTCACTCTCTTCCCCAGCACATCTACTGTCACAGCCTTTGAAAAATAAACTACAGACACCACCAAAAAATGAACTGTTGAGGTAGCAGACTTCCTCCATTGTGCCCTTCCTCAGGACACTGACATCAGGAGCCTTCAGGGCTGAAGTTCCTCATACTTCCAGCAAATGACCCTCCCATCTTGGTGTACCCCCTGCCCTCTCGTGGCTCAGGCTTCTCTTATTTTTGCTATTTTCACCTTCTCAGCATTTCTTTACATACTCTTCACCCCTTTAGTCAGAAGAACACTGGGGAGTAAAGGATGAGCTGGTTTCTCCACCAAGAGTATACATTTGCAGGCCCTGTGTGTTGGTGTAAGACGTGTCTGGACTTCAGCAAAACTGCTTGTGTTCACAAAGCCAAAGATCAGATCTCCTGGAGCTGATTTTATGTAGATTAGTGTCCCTTGGGTGGAAACTAAGAGCTTCCATTTGCCTTAGCATGGGAGGCAGAGTAAAGCACTGGGTGTGCATTGACACCATCTAACTTCAGGTGTGATAATGAAAGAGTAGTGATAGCAAATAGTTTAGAGGGTAGTGGTTTTGTATTTTCCTGTTACTTAGCTGCTGATGTCGATTTGCAGATGAAAGTAAGCGTTGGGTTTGTGTGTGTGTGTATTGAGTCTCTGGTGCAAGCTGAGTAAGGGCTTGTTTCAGAAGGGGTCAAGGAAATGTGTCAGCCCTATCTCTCCCCATCAAATCAGGACTCTGCAGTGCCTGGGGGAGGGGTGGTGGGGAACACAACCCTTTCCTTCTGCTGGTGCTTGTGCCTCTACATACCATAGAACTTGGAATGGTTTGGATTGGAAAACACCTTAAAGCTCCTCCAGTTCTAACCCCCTGCCATGGGCAGGGACACTTTCCACCAGACCAAGCTGCTCCAAGCCCCATCCAACCTGCCCTTGAACACTTCCAGGGATGGGGCAGCCACAGCCTCTGTGGGCAACCTGTGCCAGGGCCTCACCACCCTCACAGGGAAGAACTTCTTCCTTACATCTCATCTCATTCTCCTCTCTTTCAGATCCCATAAATATGCAGTGTCTCCCCCAGCCCTACTTCTTGCCAGGAGTGGAGATCAGAGTGTGGAAGGCATCTCTTTGTCCAAACAGAGTGCACAGGAGATGGTGCAGATGATCAGATATGAATTGCTGGACATTTTTGTAAGTAAAAAAAGAATGACCCAAGTGTCCTTTTTCCATTGTGGTTGTTTGCAGCAGCACTGATTATAGCATGCAACATAAATATGTTTGCTCATTATTTCTATCATGCTGAGTTACATTTGTTTTTAGATTTTATGGCTTGGATCAGACAGTCTGGACAGAAATCTGCTGTTTGCTGTGTGGTCTCGTGGGAGGAGACCCTGGGAGCCGATGACCTGGCTTGTGCTCATAGTCACGAACCTGCGGCTGTGGGGGCTTGGCCTCTCGCAGGCTCTGCTCCCTTCCCCTTGCACGGACCTTTCAGAGACCAGTTATAGCCATAGCATGTGGAGCTGGGCTGAGCTGGCCTTGCTTCTACTTTCTCTGCTCACACCCCTTCAGCTCAGAGGACACAGCTGCTCCTACAGACTCAGCTTGTGATGGGCAGTGTTGGGTACAGACATCTCCAACAGGCACCAAGGTCCCAGTGCCCACACTTGTTTTCAAGCTGCCTGTGTTCAGCATGGATCCTACAGCCTTGCTTAGCCCCTGCACTTCTCACAGAAGACCAAAAAAATCTAGTTTTAGCCTATTCTTTCCTCCCCATAAACCCCAACTTCTTGTTTTGATGCCTTGCAGCCAGAAATCACCGTGCAAAATCTGCCCCTCTACTTGCAACTCAGAAAGCCTTTCCTCATCTTGTTCAGCGATGGTGACATCAGTCAAATGGAAAGCAAGGAAATGCTGAAGCTGGCAAAAGGAAGAGCCCAGCAAGCGTTTGTGGCTTGCTGGTTGAACTTGTGAGTGTGTGAAAACCTCTTGTGTTCTTTCCGTTACCTTGTTATTGGTGTTTCAGGGCAAGAAGAGACTGAGCCTGCAACAAGCGAAAAGTGGTTTGCTGGTAATGTGTTTTTTGGGTCTGAAACCATCACGAGTTGGGAGGTCAAATCATTTGGCAATGATTCAGCATGTTCTGGGCAGCTGCAAAACAGCACAGCCAAGTAAAATTAGTGAATGTTTAATTGGTTGCAGATATAATTGTCAATAGATGAAATGGTGGGAAAGCTCCTGCACAGTAGCCTGACCCTAGCTTGGGGAGGGTGGCTGCTTTGTGTTTTTGTCACATGTGGGGCATTTTAATGCCCTTCTGGAGTGTCTTATAGTGATTTTTCCACCGATACTTAGAAGGAAGCACAGCAGGACGGTTCCTGTTTGTTGACTGGGGCAAAGAAAGTTTTCACAAGAAACCCCTTAAAGCAAACTTCAAAAATATTCAAGAAACAAAACGAGCCCAGGAGCTAAGAAATAGAAAGTTGTAGGAGAGGGATGGTTTTTTTTTAATCCTCCCCTCCCTAGTTGCATTTTCAATTTTTAGCCTGTTTGTTTTGCCCAAGCCCAGAGACACCTCACTGTCTTAATCATAACGTACTTTGAAGTCTGGGAAGTGCCTCGCAGCGTGGGCTGAGGTTTAGCTAATGGGGAATGCATATGTTTGCAGAGAGGAGACTATTTTTTTGCCAGTAATACAGAAAAAAAACCCCAAGAGCCCCTTGAACTTCCCCACCTACACATTTACCTTTGCTTTCCCTTCCTGAGAGCTGTCCTTTGTCAGAGCCAAAGGGCATTGCCACAAAAGAGGGCAGAATGTTTATTAAAGGCATGGAGCGATAAGACAAAGGCTACTGGCTTTAAACTGAAAGAGGGGATAGTTTTAGATGAGATGTACAGAAGAGGTTCTTCCATGTGAGGGTGGTGAGGCCCTGGCACAGGTTGCCCACAGAGGCTGTGGCTGCCCCATCCTTGGAAGTGTTCAAAGGCAGGTTGGATGGGGCTTGAAGCAGCTTGGTCTGGTGGAAGGTGTCCAGGCCCATGGCAGGGGAGTTGGAACTGGATGAGCTTTAAGGTTCCTTTCAACCTGAACCATTCTGGGATTCTATAGTTCTAACATGGCCACAGGTTCAGAAGAAGTAGCATGGTCCTAGAAAGAGGACCTTCTTCCCGTAGAGTCATAGAATGGTGGGGTTGGAAGGGACCTTTAGAGATCATCTAGTTCAACCCCTCTGCAGAAGCAGGTTCACCTGGATCGGGTGGCGTAGGAACATGTCCAGGTGGATCTTGAAGACCTGCAAGGAAGGAGACTCCACAACCCCTCTGGGCAACCTGTGCCAGGGCTCCCATGGCAAGAGCCAGCTCAGACCTCGAGCATCCCTCAGACTCACACTAGAGCCAACATCTTTGTGGGCTTGCTGACCCTCTGTCTCAATGTCCTCTTTTGTCTCTGTGTCACTCTGGGAAGTTGCCCTTCCAGCTCCTGGGGCTGTGGGGAAGCACCCAGCAGCTGCCCAAGGACTGAGCTGCCTGAGCACAGCCCTCTGCATCAACTCTTGCCTTCCCACGGGGCTGTGGTGGTGGCTGGGCTGGAGGGAGCTGGGGTTAACCATGCGTGGATCTGGGACCTGTCCCACTTCTGTCTCACCTCTTCTTCAAAACCTATGGTGGAGAACATTTCACTCCTTCCTGCAGAGTTTACCTCAGCTCCTCCTGCTCCAGGATTTCTTCACACATCTCATCTGCCATCCGCTGCCTCTCCATTGGACTCCAATGACTTGCTTAAGGCAATGAGCTTATAAATAGTGTGTGTGCATTGCTGGATGTGGCCTAAGGGCTTTGGTACTTGCTTAACTCTCAGTACTGCCAAAGCACTGGTGAGCAAGTTGAATCTCCTCTTCCCAACAGGAAGAAGACCCCGGTGGGGCGTGGGGTGCTGAAGGCGTACTTTGCCAGCGTGCCTTCGCTGCCTGTTCTCACCTGGGTGAACCTTCATGCCAGGGGTCAGGTATTCAAGTTCCCATCAGAGCAGTCCCTTACTGAAACCAACATCTTGTCTTGGCTGGAGAAGCTGAAAGCAGGACTGGAGATTCCCAGCAGTAAGTGGGCACACGTCTGTAACGTTCCTAAGCACGCACTGTTAGCGCTGGGCTGTTTATGAGAAGATGTTACGTGCAATAAATTGTCTGCCCTGGAATTTAACGATGGAAAAAAGTAGCTAGGCTAGTTTGAGCACGAGAAGTACAAATAGTCCAGCCAGAAGAGAATACCCACACTCACAAGTTTGCTTCAGGACTGTTTAATGTTCAGAGCCAAGAGTGAATCGCTGTGAATCGACACGTCTTCCCCGCCATAATCTCCAAAGCTGGCTGTGCTCTCCGCTCACTGCCAACAGACCTTCAGAGACACAGCTTGCTAACAAAAGCCCTCCTGACTCCCACTTGTCAGTAGAAGAAATAGCTGCTCTTTAGACCCCTTCCAGCACTTTTTTTTGGATGGGAGAAGATAAGGAAGCTGATGCTTTGCTGTGCTCTTTGATACATAAAGGGTTGGCTTGTACCACTAAGATTTTTCTCTGTACCCCTCCTGCTTTGAGCAGCCTACTGGAGCTTTAAAGGAGGGCAGCAGGGATGTGCCTTCCTCTTGTGTTATGCGTAGCCAAGGGATGCCCCAGAGATCTTGGGAACTGCCATCTGCCAGCCTGCTCCAGGCTCTAGAAGAGCCATGGGGTGACTCCACTTGATAGATGTGAATTTTAAAATGAGCTTTTCAAAGCAAGTACTTCCAAAAGCCTGATGAAGCAGGATGTGTAGGCTCTTGCCAGACCTGAAGACACCATTTCTGACCCAGGAATTGCTAGGAGAACCTTGTGAGCCAGCCATCCTCCCACACCTCTTCCCATTGCCACTGCTAAAAGCACCTGGCTATCACATAGGTCCCTACCTAAGGACCTTAGTTTTCAGGGGTGTCAGAGAGATGAGCTAATGATTGAGTAGCTCTCTGCATGGCCAAGGCCTGTGCCAGCCATCAAAACCTCCTTCCTCAGGCTTTTAAGTGCTATGAACTGTGTGACCAGTCTTAAGGTCATAAATGAAAGGGCATCCTGTCCTAATGGGGCTGCTTCCTCCTCATGTGGACAGCAGCCTCCCCTCACTCCTAATGGCATCTCTATAATTAACACAGTTATCTGAAACTTGAATGAAACATCCACCCACTGCTGGTCAGACCTCTAGTGGGACTGCTGCAGGGGAGTTTTCTGAAGATACAAGACCCCCAGCAGCTTTGTGCATGGAGCCTTGAACAGCTCCAGCACATGCTAATGCGCCTCTGACTGGTTTAATTGGGGTGGTGGTGGTAGTTTTGGAGAAAAGAGGGTGATCTTTAATTTTACATTCACCAGAAGGGCAGGAAAAGCCACAGTTCCTCTGAAAGGGGCTGCATAACCCTCATTAACGTGGGGCTGTGTTTGCTTCTCAGGTGTCCTGTCTGAGGAAGACTGGAAACCACCTCTCCCCGCTTACGACTTCCTCCAGATGATGGAGATGGCAGCGCCCGAGCTTCCCCTCCACAGCTCCCCCCACCACGGGGACACAGCAGCACAGGACCCACCACAGAGCCCAGGAGGAGACAATCCCCTCCAGGAGGAGCCATCCCAGGACACCAAGGCTGAGAAAGTCATGTCCCCTGGGAGGGACCTGCGAGGCACAGCCCCAAGGCTGGCAGCGAGGGAGAAGCAGGGCAAGAGACACAACGAGCTCTGAGAAAGGGGCAGTGAAAGGTGTGGCATGCTGCCCACTCAACCTCATCACCTTCCCAGCCCTCCTTGGAGCCTTTATGCCAAGGAGAGAAGTGCTTTTAGCTGTAAAATAACGGTGAGGGGGTAAACCAGCCCCTAAGTGTGGTGCAGCGGCTGTGGCTGCTGAGGCTGGAACGGTGTCGGTCCGGCTCTCCCCGTGTCCCCGCCGGCCGCTGCTGGGATTGTATCTCACTGCAAGCAGCCAGAGCCCATCCACAGCGACATTGCTGCGAGGGAGCTCAGCCTCCTGGGGAGCTGAGGGATGGATAGCAGTGAGCTCACGGCGTGCTGGAGGCTGCAAAAGGCCAGTTCAGCACAGCCTGGCTCTTTAGTTTCTATATGGCTCACGTAGGTGCTTTGGTTCCCCCAGAAGCAGGAAGAGGTGAGGATAACCAAAGCTCATTTCTTTCCCCTCCTGGTCACAGTAGCAGCTCTACAGCTGCGTGCCAGCAGGACCTGCTCTCAGAAGGCAGTTCCAGCAGCACCCTGGCCATGTGGAGCTGGGAGGGCAAATGTGCCACCTGCCCCAGGGCTGCTGCAGCTGGCACCCACTCCTCTTCACACCTGACCCCAGAGCCCAACTCCTGAGTGTGTTCATCCTCGGGGGGAAGAGGAGCATCTGGTGAAAGCAGTGTTATTACAAGGCCAGAGCTCAGGGCATCACAACAGCTGCAAATAGCTGGGATGTAAATCTGCCAGCAAATCCCAGGGGCAGGCAGGTTGGAGAATGGCTTTGCTCAGTGCTGGCATTTTCTTGGTAAAGAGCCCAGGGGGTTTATTTGCAGCCTCAGTTTTTCTTTGCTGTCTGTGACAGGAGTGAGGTTGGTGCCTCTTGAGCAGGGAGTGAAGGCAACAGAAAGCCCAGGGCTCGGGAAACGGGAGGGAGAGGAAGGGCAAGGCTGGCAGTGTTGGGAACGGGCCCTTCTGAGGTGGGACAGAGCTGCTTCATATCCCTGTCCAGATGGAGAGGTGAAGGACCTGCAGAAGTGACCTCTGTCCATCTTCTGAGGACAACAAAAGCTCTGTTGTTCCTTGCTAGAGAACCTGAACTGCAGGCCAGTGTGGGATGTAGGCTGGGGAGAGACGAGTGTTTGGAGAGCTTTGTCTACTCCCACCTTTGCCATGATGGTCTTCCAACCCCCTGCAGTAAACATCTGCTCCCTCTCACAGCAGCACTGAGATATGCCCAGAGGGACAGATCCTCTTCCTTACACCACTGAAGTTACTGGGGAGAGGAAAAAATTGATGGTAAGGAACTGCTGAGAGCACTGTAAAGTCTATTTCTCATCCTGCAAGCAGCCCACATGGTTGGGAGTATTTTGAAATGCCCAGAAATAGACCATTAGTGCTGGGATCTCCTTGAAGCCTTTAATTGAAACTGACCATTTTTTGGACTTAATGACAGGCTTTGAGCCAAAATGTATATATTTAAAGTAATAAACTGTAGCATGCAGAGCAGAGCCTGCCATGCAGCCCAGTATTCCCAAGGGAGGGAGGGGGTCAAGGGTGCAAACAGATCCTTCTTGGGTTCCCATCGTTCCTCTGCCATACGAGATCCTTACGCCAGTGGCTCTGTGAGCTTTGCCCTGGTCAGTGCCTGTCTTCACAGCATCCCACATGGTGGGGGTGAGAAAGGCCCTGCAGAGCTCACCCAGCCCAACTCCCTGCTAAAGCAGGTTCCCCTTCATCAGGGGGCACAGGAACGTGTCCAGGTGGGTTTGGAAACCTCCCGAGAAGGAGCCTCCACACCCTCCCTGGGCAGCCTGGGCCAGGGCTCCCTCACCTCAGCATCAAAGGATTTTCTCCTCCTGTGCCAGTGGAATTTTTTTGTGTTTCAGCTTGTGCCCGTTACCCCTTGTCCTGGCACTTGAGACAGAAAAAAGAGCTGCCCTATCCTCTTGACAGGTACCTTTTAAATACTTACAAGTGCTAATGAGGTCCTACCTCAGTCTCCTCCAGACTAAACAGCCCCAGGTCCTGCAGCCTTTCCTGGTATGAAAGATGCTCCAGTCCCCTGATCATCTTGGTGGCCCTGTGCTGGAATCTCTCCAGAAGTTCCCTGTCTCTCTTGAGCTGAGGAGCCCAGAACTGGACACAGGACTCCAGATGAGGCCTCACCAGGGCAGACTAGAGGGGGAGCAGAACCTCCCTTGACCTGCTGGCCATACTCTTCTTGATGCCCTCAGGATGCCACTGATCTTCTTGCCCATGAGGTCACATTGATGGCTCATGTTTATTTACTGCCCATCAGCACTCCCAGGTCTCTCTCCTGCTATTCTCCAGCAGGTCACCCCCAGCCTGTCCTGGTGCAGGAGGTTGTTCCTCCCTAATGGAGAGATGACCAGATTGGTCCTCTCCCTAATGCTACCACTGCTGCTGTTCCAGCCTGGCTCTCCTCCCTGCTGCAGCTGAGGAGTGATGATGGGGCTTGTCCCTGATGGCATGAATAAATCCTCTCTCCCATGCAGTCAATCCACCTCCGCCTCGGGCACAATCGAGATGGAAACGCTCCTTTCCTTGCTTGCTGGCTTCCTTCAGCAGGGTCTGTGCCATGCCAGGAGCTTGCCCGCTGGCCTCTGCCTTTCTGTGGCTGGTGTCTGAGCCACGTGGAGCGGGAGCTTGTCACTAGGGCTCAGTCCCCACAGCGTCTGCTGCCTCAGAGCTGCCACTGCAGCGGGGCCACCAGTGCCAGTGACTGACAGCTGCATCCCCTGGGAATCCTGCTGGCTGAAAGGGAGCCTGGAGGCATGGGAAGACCCTGCTCCACACGCTTCAGCCCCTCACATCACCAGTAGCATCATCGGGTCAAGCCCCCAGCTGCAGGTTTAGGGTGCCAGGAGCTCGGGGAAGGGGTCCGACAGCAGCTGTGTGTGACTGTAAGCATGGCTGTGAGTCGGGATCCTGGACTACCTCAGGCTGCCCAGGCTTGGTTTTGAGTTTGTGGTTTGTTTGATGGATTGTTTTAAAATACAAACCATCTTTTTCATTGTGTGGCACAAACAGGCACTCAGGGAAACTATGGAGGCATCTGCATGCTGAGATAGATACGGACAGGAAGAAAATGTGAGGGTATTGAGGACAGTTTGAGAGTGGTCTGCATCCCACAGGGTGCTCATTCACTGGAGGAAACACTCCAGCACTGGGTTGTTTTGGATAGTGGGGAAAGTAGTATTCAGTGGGTGTTTATGGCTGGCTGGCTGAGGAAGGAGAGCTGTGGCCCTGAGGGCTGCTGCATGGGATGGTATGCATACCATGGGGCTGATGCCATCCTGCCCACCCTGCCTGGGCAGTCAGGGAGCCTGTCACCACTTCTGCCTCTCCGTACCTCCTCATGCTGCAGCCAGGTAAGATCAAGGCGAGCACTGATGCTTTCAGCCCCCTTTTCAACCACTGAACACATAAAACATATATCTGTTTGGGTAACCCACAGATCTGGCTCCCCACATGATGCTTCTGAGGTGTGTGCTGAGCTGAGAAGCTGTTAGATTTCCGGACAGATATGGTAAGGACTATTTATGGCTTCAGACCAACATCTGCTTTTGATGGTGTTTCATTTCAGTGCTGTTCCAAAGGTGGATGTTCCGGAGTACTTTGTGCACTTTGGTAGCCTTTCAGGGGGGTCTTTAAATGCCAGTGGTTGTCCAGAAGATAAAATGATGATAGACAAAAATAAGAAAGGATTATATGCTTGTCCTGGAGAGAAAATCTGAGTTACTGTCCCAAACAGTAGGGAATTCCCTATGTGCCATGGTCTGACTGGTGTCTCACCATCCTCCCTGCCATCAGTTAGGAGGGAGGAAAGCTTGCAGCAGCAGTGGGAGGGAACATTAAGGCTGCACATTGCATTTTCCACCTTCCAAGAGCTTTTAGAGGAAGGGTTGCAGAGGTGCCCACTGTGTGGCCCGGGCCAAGAGGTGCTGGACCTGGGGGCTCCCATGCCATCCACTGCCCTGGGATGCTCAGTGCCCACTGACTCAGCTCCCACCCACGGCCCTGCTGGGTGCTCTCCAAACCATGCGATAGCAGGGAGCAAACGTGGCATTTCTCCCAGTATCTCCCACTTTGAGCAAAGCAAGGACTGTGAAAGTCCTTACAGTGGCAGGTGAATTTGCCAGCTCAGCTGTTCTCAGCCCACCTTGGACTACTGGTGACCACAGTCCCGGGCTTGGACCACCGATAGCCACAGTCTATCCCAGTTAAGCCTGGCTCCACAGCTGGGCTCTCATCTGGCTCTGCTGTAGGGGTGGAGCTTCAGCACAGCAGAAGACAGGGCTGTGGCAAGGAGGAGGCGTGCAGGGGAGGGACATTGCCCCCAGGAGGGAGATGCTGCAAGGCAGGAACGGGGGCATGGGAAGGGCACAGTGGGCTGTGTGCAGGCAGCTGTCCTGACAGCTGTCCATGCAGCCCTGCCAGCGTGCCAAGCAGGACATGGACCTGGTGGGCTGGCAACAGTCCCTTGGGCACATCCAGGCCTGGTGCTGTGTGGAGATGGGCTCTGGCAGGGCTGGGGCACGGTAGGGACCAGTCAGTCCACCCCAGCTGGTGTTTCAGCCTGGCAGAGACACTTTCCCTGCTGCCAGCCAGCAGGGCACGTTCCTCTCCTCACGGCCTGGCCACGATCTCTTCCATGGGACATCCTCCCCTGCCATGGGGAACCCTCCCCTGTATGGGGAACCTTCCTCTGCTGTGGGGAACCCTCCCCAGCCATGGGAAGCCCTCTCCTTTTGCAGCCCCCTGCCAGCCAGAGGCAGGGCTGTTTGCCCAAAGCTGCTGGGTGAGGCTGGTCTCCTGCTGACACTTTGTCAGCTCGCCCTGGGCAGGTGAGTGGCCAGACCTCAGCCCATCCCTGGGGGCATCCAGGGTGATGCAAAATCTGGGGCTGTGATCCTGTGCCCTTGGCATTGCCCAAGGACATGGGAGAAGGGTCCTGTGTCTCAGCGGCACAGGGTGGTCTGTGATAGCCAGTGGGTCCCTCTGGCCAGGCTCAGACCAGCTCCCGGAGCCCACGTGATGCCTGCAGATGTGGGGCAGGGCTGGTGGCTGAAGCACAGAGGTAGGGGGCAAGCTAGGGGAAATCTGGAGAGAGAGATAGAGAGACAGATGTTGATCTGAGGGTGGGACGGGAAGTGGTTGGTGCTGTATGGGCACGGCTGGAGGTGCCAGAGGAGCCACGCAGGGGAAGGGAGGGTACAGGGGCAGGATGGAGTAGGGATGTGAGATAAAGGGTGGTGTCTGGCTAGGATGAGTTTCCTCATTGTGTAGGGTGGCTCTTCTGCCTGGTGCTTCCATTGCTAAAAGTACAGCAGTGCTTCTGCCAGGGCAGGTACCCAATCCCACACTGCCTATGGTGGCTTGCAGGGTGCCCATGATGAGCCTCCATCCCTTCTGCCCCATGCTCAGCATGAGCAGGGATCAGGTCTGAAGGGCACCACTGGCTCCATCCTCCTGGAGCCAGGTCGAGTAGCCTGAAGCATCTCCTCACAGGATGCCTTCTCTCTGTATTTTTTCTTTCCAAGAAAGAGATACTCCACCTCCAGCATGTCCTTCTGGGACTGTACCATGGCATCCTGTGCTGTCCCCAAGCTGAGTGATGTGGGTGTCCACGCAGGGGCCTCCCCACTCGTGCTGCTGGTTTCTGAGGGTGGTTCACACCTGACAGCTGAACTCAAAGACCAAGCTGGAACAGCAGCAACCCCTTGGCAATCCCTTCACAGCGTCTCTCCCAAGCCCTGGGGAGTAGCAGACCCTGGAGTTCTGTGGGGAGGTGGCACAGTCCCCTAGCCCCACGACACTGGCTCCATTGTTCATTGTTCCCTCTTGGCTGGGCTTGTGGGTGGGAAGTGATAAGGGGCAGAGGGCACTGCTCCAATTCCTGCTCTCTGCGGGTTATTTCCCCGCTCGCCTCACCTCTCCTTAGGTAAACTCAGTGCTTCACCTCCCTTGGAGTTTGCTTTGCTGTCCCACACTCACCCAGCAGGGCATGGGGCCCAGGGAACACAGCACAGCTCTATTATTAGCCCGTGGGGTTGCCAAATCCCTTCTGTGTGATGAAAGAGTGGTGGTGGCTGCAATAGGGTGATTCAGCCCTCAGTGGTGACACGGGGGGCAGTTTCCCAGCTGGGAAGGCTCCCAGCTTCCCTCCAGCCCCTGAGGCCAATGCCCAGCTCTCCAGTGGGGTGAGGAGGTGGGGAAGGGCCTTTGTTCCATGGGCTGGGGATTTCTTGACTTGCTTGCAACACAAATAGTCATATGGCTGAACTTGGTGGTGTTCCTCTCCCTTTGACAGCTGCCCAAGCACACAGACCTATAGAAGAGTAACAACCAAGACCCCTGGTGAAGGCAAAGCCATAGACCTGTTGCAGAAACTCCTTGTGCCCAGGGTGGAAGCAGGGTCTTGGGGATGAAAGGTATGATGTGTCTGGCCCAACTGTGCTTCACAAGTGGTCCTGCCTGGAGGAGAGCAGACCACAGAACCTCTCAGTGCAGTACATGGAGCATCTCCTCAGGCACTTTCTGAGTCTGAAGTCTGGAGTCTTTTCTCTCACAGCTGGGCTTGTGACTCAGGTTGTGCAGTGGGAGCTCTGGAGGGCTGGGTTACCCCAGGGAGGTTCTCTGGGCAGCTCTCTGGGGATCCTGGTGCTACTGTGGGACCTTGGACATGGAAGTACCACAGGGCTGCATGAAGGGTGCTATAGCTGGGAGAGCTCAGCTTTGCACAGCAGTGAGCAGAGCAGGGAGCCTCAGCTGTGAGCAGGGCTGGGCACTAACACCAAGGCAAATATTTGGAAAGGAGGTTACTGCCCAAAAATAACTGCAAATGCTTTCAGAAGCAAAGCTGGAACAGTGTCCATGGGCAGCAGGCAGAGTCCCCCCGACCCAGGGCAGCTCCCAGCACGGGGCACAGAGAGAGAGCAGGGACATGGCTATTTATTACCCTTCCTGTGGCCAGTATGTGGAGTCTGTGGGGCTTCTTTTGGCTAAGTTTTTTGCAGACACCCCAACTCCCACGAAGCTGCCAGCTAGGGGAGTAATAAAATAGCCTCTCCTCTCCCTTGTCAGGAGGTGGGTGCTGAAATGCATCCAGACAATCTCCTTGTTTGCTCCCAGGAATGAGCCCCTCTGTGTTCAAATTCAACCTCTCTCTTTACAGCCAAGAGAGGATATTTGAGAGCCTTTACTTACAGTAAAGCCTTACTGTACTGTAAGAGTGAGGGAGCCCTGGCCCAGGCTGCCCCGGGAGGGTGTGGAGGCTCCTTCTCGGGAGGTTTCCAAACCCACCTGGACACGTTCCTGTGCCCCTGATGGAGGGGAACCTGCTTTAGCAGGGGGCTGGGCTGGATGAGCTCTGCAGGGTCCTTCCCACCCCTACCATGCTGGAATTCCATGATTTCCCCTGAAAAGCCAGTGTGACAACCACAGGCTTCATCTGAGCTCCAGCCTCCTCTTTACCAAGCACCCACGTGGTCCCAAACCTTGTCCTCGTGTCCCCAGTCCATGCACCACCCCCAGCAGCAGCCAGGCCAAACAAGCTGATGCCAACCAGAGTGTGAATGCCTGTGGTGTGACCCATTGCCATCATCCCCTGCCATGCTCCTATCCTGCTGGCACACATCCTTCCTCCTCAGGCTGCCAGCTGCCAGCCCTTCCTGCAGAGCTGGGTTTCCCCAGAGTTACCTGCCTGTGCTCTGAGCTATCCCCATGTGCAGACTCCTCTTGTCCCCGTTCAGCAAGGTGCTGCTTCCCTCTCTGCCCTTAATGAAGAGCTTGAAAAATAAGAGCTTGCAACCTTCTAACAGACAACCTCCAGGGGCTCCAGCTCCTGGGGTTGAGCTGAGGACCCCAGAGAGACAAATCCCAAAAGCTCCAGGTCTCTGCCTCTCCGGCAGCCTCTTGCTCTTCCCCTCATGTCGGGGAGGAGGCAGCAGTGAGGCAGTGTGGGCTCCTGGTGCAGGCAGGAACCTGCTGCATTTCTACTTCTGCAGAGGACACACTCACCACGGCCTTCCTCATCAGAGGTGCCCTCAAAGTGCTTTCAAAGCCCTAATTACCTGCTGACAAGAGCTGTGACTCCACATCAAGGGTGGCTGGGACATTCATGTGTCCCTGGGTCCCACCTGACTCTCGGGCACTGCTGCTCCATGTTCCCCCCAACCTCTGTCCCCAGAGGGTCACCAAAACCCAGGATCCCTGAAGAAAAAGCCACCAGGAACCCAACCTGTTTGTTTGACCTCAGCCCAGGACTTGCACTGGGCTTTGAGTCAGGAGCTGGGAGCTTCGTGGCTGCCAGCTCAGCCATGATGCCACTGCCTCGAGCAGCTGGAGTTGCAGCAGGGCTCACACACTGGTCCCAAGGGGCTGAGAGCTCCATCCCCAGTGGTTGGACTGGGCCAGTGGGGAGTTCTCTGGGAGAGAAGCAGGTCAGGGCAAAGCCTGGCCAAGCTGTGGAGTGTGAGGTGGGCCGGTAGAAGCGTGATTCAAGCTGTGTCAGCCCAGGGCAGCGATGCACCAGCCAGAGGAAATCCCTCTTGATTCATGGCTTGGGAAGTCCTGTGGTTGGTGGGGACCACAGTGACCCAGCGATGCCACCTCAGAGCAGAGAGGGCTCTGGGTGATGGGGCATGGCTGCATGCCAGCAGCTCTACCCCTTGCCTGTAGCCTGGCAGCCAGATGCTGAGCGAGGCACCAGGATGGTGCATGGGATGAGTAACAGACAAAGCTGTGATTTCAGAGAATCCACACTGGTGGGGATGGAAGGGCCCTGCAGAGCTCATCCAGCTCAACCCCCTGCTAAAGCAGGTTCCGCTCCATCAGGGGGCACAGGAACATGTCTATGTGGGTTTGGAAACCTCCCGAGAAGGAGCCTCCACACCCTCCCTGGGCAGCCTGGGCCAGGGCTCCCTCACCTCAACACCAAAGGAGTTTCTCCTCCTAAGTGGCACTTTTTGTGTTCCAGCTTTTGTCCATTACCCCTTGTCCTGTCTCTGGGCACCACAGAAAAAAAGTGTCGCCCATCCTCCTGACACCCACCCTTTAGGTGTTAGAAATGTGATGAAACACTGTGTTTTCAGCAGGAGGGATTTCTCTCTCCTGTCATTGCAGCCAGGAGCACAGTTTGGGCCATTTTCAGCTCCAGCTGGAATGAAATCTCAGCTATTTTACTTTATCTCCTCAGTCAGATTCCCAGGGAACAGGAAGGGCTTCACAACACAGCCCATCCTTCCCAGCTCCCCATGGCAAAGCTTCAACTATTCCCCTGCAAGCCGTGCCCTGCTCCTCCCAGCCTGTCCCCCACACTCACAGCCCCAGCGACTCGCCAGTGCTAGGGGAGAGGGGAGCTCTGGGAGGACACCCCCCACAGCCCCTGTCCCCACAAGGTGTGTTTCCCCTCGTGGGTACGTCCCTGGCCAGTTCCCAAGCCCCTGTGGAGTGGGGGGTGGGCGAGTTCAGAGGGGGTGGGTTGGTTCATGGTGGCTGCTGAGCATCGCTGGCCAAGGTTGCTCTGCTTCTCCCTGTCCCTGGCCTCATTCCCTAAATCCCTAAATCCCAGCGAGTGTCTGCTGATGGAGACAAGCTACAAAGAGACCTTCAGCATGAGCCAGCTGCTCCAGACTTGCATTCCTTCCCCCAGGCAGCTCCCAAAGTAGATCAATGGTTTTAAGGATATGAGTTCAAGCCATTTAATCCCAACCCTCCCGCTGTCCGTTTCCTCTGCACCTCCTTGGCTTTCCATGATCTTTTATTTTCTTAAGCAACATCCCAAGGATGGCTGAAAACTGAGTCATCAGCAGTGAGGACCACTCAGTCCTGCTCTCTTCTCTCCCACACCACTGGTCTTCCCTGAGCCACCACAGTGTGACGAGGGCAAGTTCCTCTCTGCATCCTCCTCCTGTGGTGTGTCAGAGATTTCCAGGGAAAGCCAGTGCTCCAGGAGTGCTGGGAAGAAGCTTCCCAGTGTCTCAGTGCCAGGATTTTAAGCTGAGGAGTTCTGCTTACCCTTTGCCCACAGCCAGTCAGCCTGTAACAGTCCCAGCTCTTCTGAGATGGGGTCCCTGCCACCCACCCTCAGGAGGGAGCAAGGGAGCTTCATCAAGAGAAACATTTTACCCAGCCAGTCCCCTAGTCTGGGCTCACTATTGGTGTCCCAATGTCATGAACACATTAATGCCCCTGCAGCAGCAAGAGGCTATTGACATCCATTTATTTGCCTCATCTCTTTGCCCAAGCTGCTCAGTATCAAGGACAGGAGGTATTTTTCTTGGACATAACATCTGGGTCCCCTGCACAGTGACCTGCTAAAAGGACAAGGACTCCATAGGAGCTCGCTGGGAGGGCAGGGCCTGCTCTGCAAGGATGGAGACCCCAAAGGTGTTCTCACCCCTATGAGATCTGCTGCTGCAGCAGCCACACGGCCCCATGGGCTGCCAGCACCCTTCCACTCCCAGAGTGGCACCAACAAGCCCAAGCAGAGGGAAAGGCAATTCAACAGGACTTAACAAAGGCACCAGGCACTGCTGTGCAAAGGCAAATCTCAAAGCAAACATGCCTGTGAGAAGAAATCCTGCCTGGCTCCATGTGTCCTTCTGAAAACACAGAATGACTTCAGAAAAATGTGAGAAAACATGAGCTGCTCCCTCCTGAGAGGGAAAAAACACAGCAGAGCAGCAACGTGGTGCTGTTTGCTGCACAGACTCGTCTCCTTGCCTGGTAGGGATGAGGCCTGTGCTCCTGGGGCCTCGGGGTGAGCTGGAGGGGGGTGTGGGGACATGGGCAGCAGATCATAGAGTCATAGAATCCTTGAGGTGGGAAAAGAGCTTTAAGCTCCTCGAGTCCAACCCCTCCCTTCACATTGCCCAGCCCTCCACTAACCCATAGCCCTCAGCACCTCAGCTCCACGGCTCTGCAATAGCTCCAGGGATGAGAACGCCAAAGAGACCAACCCCCACCTCACCACAACCTCCTGTCAGGGAGTTGCAGAGAGTGCTCCTGTCTCCCCTCAGCCTCCTCTTCTCCAGGCTGAACACCCCCATTCCCTCAGCTGCTCCCCAGCACACTTGTGCTCCAGCCCCTTCCCCAGCTCCGCTGCCCGGCTCTGGACACGCTCCAGCCCCTCAGTGTCCCTCTGGCAGTGAGGGGCCCAACACTGAACACAGCACTCGAGCTGCAGCCTCA
>WBNH01005806.1:0-64384 GCA_013401255.1 Urocolius indicus
TTCTATGATTCTGTGATGCAGCTAGCTCACTGCTCTCATATCTGGTGTAAATCATTGAGTTTGCCATGGCATACAAGTCCTACAGCCCAACACAGTCCTGATAAGGTGTGAGCCATCTGGAAAGCCACCAGTTAATGTCCTGGCCGAGCTGCTCATAGGGACAGTGGGTGGAGAGAGAACATGTGGGACTCCTAGTCATGACCAACCTGACTTTCCTTATCCCCCTGAGTTTTCATCCTCTCTAACATTGCAGGAGGGTGCTGACACACTTGAAGTGTGACCAAGGATGGTAGTTTAGATCACACAGCTCAGATTTTAGTGATTCAAGACCTGATTGAATAATGTCCTTAAAACCACATCTGGCCCCTCATCCCTCAGGTGGGGCTGCAGGAATGGAGCTGGATGTTCAGAGGAACAAAGTGCTTCATTCCCCATCCTCACGTTCTTGCTTCTTTTTACCAGTGTGTCACAGAGCAGGACAGAGCCCACAGTCCTGGGATTTTGTTCCTTAGTAAATAAAAACTAGGTCAATGCTGCAGCCTCAGACTGACCTTGTCTTCCTCAAGCCAATGTGTCTTAAGGGTTTCGTTGTGTTGGGTGAAATCACATCTGAATGGAGTATTTTATATTATAACTGGTTCCAGGATGACAGGAAGGGAATGTATTGTGGAGTTTTGGGGTTTTTTTTTTGGATGAATTTTGCTTAGACCTGATATTAGTGTGGCTTTTTACAAACTGAGACTCTAAGGACTTGCCCTTGCTTTTGTCATCTTCTAAGGGTGCCCTCAACATCTCATGATCTCTTTATTGCCTCAAGAGAAACCGTGGGATGGTTGTTCAAAAAGGAAAATTGTTGGATAGATGATACCTATTTCAGGTGTGTTACATCACAATCACATCACATCACTGTGACAAAAATATTCTACCCCTGATGCAACTCCTTCAAGTAAAACTTTCAGTGCTGCTTTTTCACTGCAAAGAGGCCAACAGGAAAGACTAAATTATTCCTTGTTATGTTGAAGGCACGGGAAGAGCTTGTTGAAATCTCTGTGAAGCCTGACAGGAGCAGGGAGGCTGTGCACATCTGTGTTCATATATCTAATTCTGTGTATCTGAGACGTTGGGGTCTGCCAAGGTCTCAACAGTGCTTCCTGCAGCAGTAGGGTGAGACAGAGAGTTGTGGTCCCAGCTAGTGTTTGCTGCAAATACCCATTGCAAGACCTGTATTTTCATGCAGTTTCATAACTCTGAATGAAAATCCATGTGGTACCAGATTTTATGTGTTTAAAGGATGAGCTTGAAAAACTGTGGATGCTTCAGAATTTGGTTTCCAATGAATTGTGTAGGCTTAATGGGTTTGTATTTATGATTCATCCCCGGTCGTGGAAGTCACAGCAGACAACTTTCAAAGCAAATATTGCAGTTTTGCCTGATAGTGAAACTGGACTTTCTTGTATTCTACTTTCTGGTTTTCTCTTCTATTCTAAACTATAGGAATATTCCTGTGGCTAATACTGAGTAAGATACTTTTGTGTCCAGAGCGCACACTCTCTTGTTTACTTCTCAGTAAACCATTTCAGTGCTTGAAATGATTGCAAAAGGAGACCAAAAAGTAAAGATAACATCAGCCTGATGTTACAATCCCAATAGGGAAATTAATTTTTGAATAGCTACCTTTGTGAATGATCTTTGCAAGAACACAGTTGTTGCTCCTTTGAATTCCAACAATTGAAAATGCTGAATTTTTCAGTATTACCAGAAGCTGCATATTCTGCAGCACACGTCATCCCTGTGATGGAGTTTGCTTCTGGCCTCTTTGGGACAGTCACTTATCAGCAAATATTGGAATTAGGGGCTTAAAAAACAGAAAAACTTTCTGGAAGCACTAAATAAAATTAGGTTTATCATCTGAGTTAACTCTTTAATCAACATTCATCATTTTTAAAAGCCACCAGATGTCTAACAGGACATTTGATCAGTATCACAGAATCTTAAGGGTTGGAAGGGACTTTGAAAGATCATCTAGTCCAACTTTGATCTGGTAATATCTCGTAAGTGAATTAACAAGAAGAAACAATGAGCTTGCTTTACCTTTTCTGTGAATATCACACTTAGTAAGTTTTAAGTACAGGCAGTTAAAATAGGAGAGGAAAGGAGAGGGTTTGTCACGGTAGGAGTGCTGTAGCAGCGAAGACCACAGACCTCTCACTTTTATCAGTGTTTCCAAAGCCTGTATTGAAGTCAAAATGATTTGAGAAAGGGACTGCTTGAAGAATAGAACAAGAAAGTGAATTTAAATAGCTGAAGAAATCTTTTCTTTAAAAAAAAAAAGCAAGGAAAGAAATTGAAGATGCAGCCCATCACAACCAAGAGCATTTGTCTTCAAGGTTGTTTAAATAATCCCATTCCCTCTCAGCAGTTGTGTAACCTCCCGTCACTCAGCATCCTCACAGTCTCTTTTATTTCTCTCTCTTGTCACTTTGAAGCTTTCCCTTGGTTTTGAATACCAGCTTCAGCATTTCCTGCCTTTGACACTTACTCAGACTGCTTTGGACAAAGGTGGTAGATTGGCAGTGGCCTTTATCTGAAAGCAAAGTATGAATTTTAGTCAATAGAGAATGAGGGTTGCTCTCAGGTTTCAGTTTGGTTTTTTTCACCCTAGTTTATTGTGGGCAGAAATTGATGTGCCTGTCCAGGGAAAGTGGTACGAGAGGCCGCCTTTCAGGTCTTTAATTGAATTCCTGTATGTAAGAAACCTTCCAGGCTGCTGCGAGTGCAGAGCCTGATTGTATCAACGCACAACTGAGCATCCCTGCACCAATGACTCTCAGTCTGCACCTGACAACCCTGGTTCTGCCCAGCACCCACTCTCCTGGCAGCCACCGCTGCACTTAGAGTTGTGATATGGGATTAGATGTTAGAGCTTAACGTCCGGGCTTAAAGTCCAGGCTGCTTTGTTTGGGGGAGAGGGAAATTGGAGCAGTGTTAGTGATCAGTACAAGGGGGAAATAAATACTGTGTGTTGCTTTGAAGATGAGTGATTCCTTGGACCAAGTCTTGCACCAGCTGAAAATGTGCAGATCTGGGTTTCTGAAGGCAGAAACACTGAGCCAGCATGGCTTATTGTTTCTGTTTTCGT
This sequence comes from Urocolius indicus, assembly GCA_013401255.1. Lineage (NCBI taxonomy): Eukaryota > Metazoa > Chordata > Aves > Coliiformes > Coliidae > Urocolius > Urocolius indicus. Next base: position 3,140 of record WBNH01005806.1, read on the forward strand.
CCTCTTCACAGCTGTAATATATTCGGAGGGTGCATTGAAACTGGAGCCTTTCCTCCTTCCTGATGATACTCCAGACAGTTTAACATCCCAGCCAGGGGATGCCAATTTGAGCCTTCTGATCAGAAAAAAAAAAAAAAAAAAAAGCAAAAAGATCCATTTCTATGTCCCTTGTGAGCCTTTTGTAGGAAATTTGGCTGTCTAGCTTCAGTTCTGTATAGCCTCATAGGCGTGAGCAGGCACACAAGCTCCTGCAGCACAGACAAGGGCTATAAATAAGCAAAAAGCAAGATTTTCTTCTTTTTTACCCTTAATTATTCCCATATTTGTTTAATCTCTGCATTAAATGTAACATTTCACCTATTTCACTTGAGTTTTGGTTCAGATTCCTTCTATCATTTTCAGTAATGCAACTGTTTTGTGCTTTGGTTCCCCACCTTTAAATTGGGAGTAAGGAACTTTTTACTGTGTCAGCACGTGAGCAGCAGAGAATATAGTTGGGGAAAGTGCTCAGCAAACCAGCTTCCAGTTCATTGCCAGTAATTCAAAGAATAAAAAGCCCACGTTGTCCTGAACTGCTCATCTTACAGAATCATATAAAAGTTTTGGTTGGAAAAGCCCTTGAAACTGCTGCAGCCCTCCCCTCACCCTGTCCAGCCCAGCACTCAGCACCTCAGCTTCACGGCTTTGGGATCCCTCCAGGGCTGGGCACTGCCCCAGCTCCCTGGGCAGCCTGGCACAGGGGCTGATACCCCTCTCAGGGAAACAGTTCTGCCTCAGCTCCAGCCTCAACCTCCCCTGGGGAAGCTTGAGGCCATTTCTTCTTGTCCTAACACTCCTTACTGGAGAGAAGAGACCAACCCCCACCTCATTGCAGCCTCCTGTCAGGGAGTGTCAGAGAGTGCTCCTGTCTGCCTTCAGCCTCCTCTTCTCCAGCCTCAACACCCCCATTCCCTCAGCCCCTCCCCAACAAACTTGTACTCCAGCCCCTTCCCCAGCTCTGTGCCCAGCTCTGAACAGAGATTCTATCAGTTGAGGATGTGTCAGGTTATTCTAACACTGTGTAATTCCTACAGGCTTGTTAGCATTAGTGTTGCTGTCAGTGTGGAGGATCCAGTGAGCTGCCCAGCCCATGATCTTGGCTGAAGGCCACCATTGGTGTGGATTGCCTTTTTGCCAAGCTAAATGCTGCTCGTGGCTGCCAAGCTCTTAATTCTTCCTTTGCTCCTCTGTAAATCATGCTTCCTGAAAAACAGCCTCACTTGAGACTTCAGTGGCACCTGCAACAGCAAAGGGCCATCGAGAGCATGTTCACAGACCCTCGGGGCTGCCATGGGGTGATCAGGGCTGTGTACATCTCTTGTACATCACTGTCTGTGACACTACCTGGACTATCTACTGCCAAGGAGCTTTGAGTGCTGTCTTAGGCAATAAGGTCTTGGGTGTGTTTTATGTGGTACACAAGCAGCATCTCTTTCAGAGGCACCTTGTATATATTGTCATGATGCTGATCTTTCAGGTCAGTTGAGAATGAGGATTTTTTTTTAAGTGCTCAGCCATAGCCAGTACTGCCCCAAAAGCCATCATGGGCCATCAGAGCTGATGGCAGTGTAGCTTTGGTATCTCACCAGCATGGCTGTGTGTGCAGCACATTTGGGGGTATTTTGTGATCTACTTTTGAGTATTCGTGCCCTTATCAGACTGATGTGAAAGAAAATAAGACAAAATAAGCTTGAAATGCTGTCGTGGTCAAGAGGCTGTCAGGGACTGGGACACTGTTACACACTATTTTCACTGTGAGGTGAGGGAGCCCTGGCTCAGGCTGCCCAGGGACGATGTGGAGGCTCCTTCCTTGGAGGTCTTCAAGACCCACTTGGACATGTTCCTGTGAGACCTGATCTAGGTGAAACTGCTTTTGCAGGAGGGGTTGGACTGGATGATCTCTAAAGGTCCCTTCCAACCTTGCCATTCTATGATTCTATGAATGAGAAGCAAGATAATAAATCAAGCCCATGAAGATCAGATTCTGATCACTGACATTCTGATCACTGTTAATTTGCAGGGCCCACATGCCCGAGTCAATGTACACAGCAGCTCTGGGCTCCCCTGTGCTGAGCCAGGCAGCCACACGGTGCTTTTCCATAGGCTTCTTATTAATATATGCAATAACTCATCATAGACTAATTAAGCAGCTTCATTTGCAAAAGAGGCCTAAGGGAATTGGATACAGGGCATTTGTTTAAAGAGCACAAAGCAGTGTTTTGTTTTGGGCAGCCGACCGCCTTGAGTCCCACTGTCCCTGTGGCACTGGCAGCAGCGTGGCTGTCAGCAGCATGGCTGTCCTCATCATGCTTCAGATAATAACTTGTAACTCATCTGGAGTACCTTTGAGGGCAAGAGGGAACACTTATTTGCAAAGTCACGTGGTACCTTCCATCCTGGAAGCTGCCAGCTCTGAGTGGTGAAATGTGATGCCGATGATGAGGCCTCAATAAGCAGCTCAGGCCTCTCTGATGTGAAGCAGCTGTAGTAACCCTGAAACTTTGTCCCAGTGAACTGAGCTTGAGTTGCTTGGCTTCAGATGGATTCCAGAGGGAATGAGATGCCATGACTCAACATGCTTTTTCATATAAAAACTCTTCAAAGAGATGGAATTGGTCACAAGAGGTCTGAATCTCACTCAATGCCTTCATCTGAAAGGCAGCAGATAACGCTTGGAGGGCATGAAATTGCCAACAAGTCACAAAAGTTTGGTTAGTTTATCAAAAACCTCCCTTCTGGTTGCTTTAGTCTGTTCATCTGATGGTGTTTGGAGTGAAATGGCAGGGGAGAGCCCCGTGTGAGACCAGCCAAGAAGAAGGAAAAGATGGCAGCTGGGACAGAGGTGCTTACAGGAGAAGCTCTCGTGCAGGAAACACTCTTGGTAACTGCTTCACCTCATTACAGCAAATTTGGGAGTTTTTTTTGCCTCAAAAGGGATACTAGCCACAGTTTTTAAGTGGTCTCAATACCTGGAGCACTTACTGAGAACCCATATCCATAATGGGATGTGTGTTTATCCAAATTCTGCTGCTTGCTTCTGTCAAAGCAGCGCTCCTGGTTGATGTGTCTGCTGTGTAGTCTCTCATGTGCGTTACGTGGGTGTCCTGCTGGAAATCACATCTTGTTTACATGCCTTTTATAGACAATTAGAATGAAATGTGTCCACAAAATGGATTTAAAAAAAAAAAACAAGTAAGAAAAGAAATGTCTTCCCAGGGAAGACATTTGGAATGAGTGGCAGTCTGAAGTGTGTACCTGCACTGCGTATGGGAAATATTTTGACAGCTCAAACTGAAAGCAGGCTTTGGAGTTTGGACTTCTTTTTGAGTACCCTGATTTTTTTCTTTAAAAAGAACCATGGTGTGGAACACAGCTTTGATGCTTTAATGGGATCTAGAGAGCTCAATAATATGTTTCAGGTTTGGATAAAAGAGAGGAAAATTGCTTCCAGCACTTTTACACTGAAGAAAAACAAAGCCAAAATCGTGCTCTTGTGATGCCTTATCTATAATATTTTATCAGGGTGGTATCTAAGTGTAGCTTTGGTAGAGCTTGCTGAGATTTCTTAGCTCAGATCCAAGAATTCTGGAACATATTCTGAGTATTGACCTCTCATTATAACAAAGAAAATTAAAGAGAGGTCTAGGCAGATGAGCGGATTTTCAAGGATCATCTGCCAGTGGTTCATTGTAACATGCAAGAAGTCAAACAAAGGTGGCAGGAGGCACGTATGGGTGAGCAAGGAGCTCAGAACTCAAGTATTAAACAAGAAATGTGCCATGGATGAAAGCAGAGTGGGGTCACCCAGAACACAGTCACTATCCAAGTGTATGTGGATGGGATTGGGAAAGACAAAGCCTACCTGGAGTTGAATCTGGTGAAGGATGTGGAGGGCAACAACAAATACTTCTTATAGCTGTATCTGCAGTGAGGATGACTAGGGAAAATGTGGGTCTGCTGAAAATTGGGGCAGGGGAGCTTGGAAAAGGTCGAGGTCTTCAGTGCCACCTTCATCTTGGTCAAGCTGGCCCTGAAAAACCCCAGACTCCTGAGACCAGAGGGAAAGTCTGGAGCAAGGAAGACTTTCCCTTGGGGACAAGGATCATGTTTGGTAGGGAACATATGAACTGGAAGTACACAAGTCCATGGGGCCTGAGGGATGCACCCCTAAGTGCTGAAGGAGCTGTCTGCTACCATTGTGAGACCACTTGATTATCTTGGAAAGGTTGTGGCAACTGGGAAAGATGCCTGAGGGCTTGCAGAATGCAAATGTCATGACATATGTCACAAGACAGATTGGGGTTTTTTGTGCTGAGCTTTCTGAGAGCAAACATGTGGAACTGAAGGGGAAAGTGGGCTCAGTCATTGCCTTGGCTGTGTCCCATCCGTGGTGCATCTCTACTCAGCAGCAGCTTTCAGGTTCCCTGAAGGTACCTCGGGAAAGGCAGACAGACAACACTGCCCAGCTCAGCTGGATCGAGTTGCAACAATAGACTTCAGAGCAACGTGGCAAAGGAGTGTTCACGTAGCACTGAGATTTGATCTTCAAATCCCCCATTTGCTTCAGCCAAAGCTAATTCTGCAAGATTTTCAGCAAGAAGCCCTGTGAAGGACTGTGTATGGTGCCCTCATAAACTGGAACAACAGAAGTTAATCTCTTCTGTTTCATCTCTGTTCCCGTGTTGATTCCAAGCAATAGCTTTGTAGGTTGTTGCCTTTTTTAGCATGCCAAGCATTTCCACCATCTCTTTATCTTCTTTGTTTCCTTTATGTCCTTATCCTCCTTCTTGAGGCAGCCTCATCTGCAGGGAGCACTGAGCAGCGGGTGCAGAGCAGCCAGTCAGAGGAGGTGTGAGGGAATAGTTATCTGAAGATTAAGCAGAGATGGCAAGCAGCTGGCTCTGGTTTTATCTCCTTTTGCTCCCTGTTAATTGCCATTGGAGAGAAAAACGAGTTTTATGTTTCCAGTGATGGAGAGCTGATAACTTGTTTAATCTTACAATCTCACTTGTTCCAGTCTTGTGACTCACATTGGAAAGGAAAAAAAAATATATTGTCTAGCAGATGATATGAGATAGCCACCAAAGAGCTGCTTTCTTTGGGCCAAGCTTCTCCCCCTTGCTCCCAGGACTGAGTGAAGCCAGAGGCGAGTTGTCACGCCAGCCCCCAGCACTGCAGTCTGTAAGCTGTGCCTGTAGGTCAGACATCGTCCCAGATGATTTCTTGCTGCTTTGTTTTGTCTGTGGAGCAGCCCCATTGTTCCTTGTTAGTGCAGCCAATGCCTTGCCAGGCATGGGATGGAGTTGCTGGCAGGGGCACAGTTTAGCCACATTGCTGCCTCTTGCAGTGATAGATGTTAATCTTAGGAGTTGGCTTTAGACCTGAAGCCTTTCTGGCTGCTCTCCAGGTAGGACTGGGGCTGTGTGTCAGCAGTCGATGCTTTGGGTGGGTGTTGAGGGGATTGTGTTGGTTCAGACTTGTTTCTGTAGCAGGGTACAGGAGGCATTTGCTCCCCTCTTCCCTCTGCTTTGGAGGTGGTACCCCATGGAAAGGATATGTGGACACAGGTCTTTTCTCCTCCTTTTTGGGTGTTGGTAAAGAATCCTGGGGGAAGGAGCTGAGGACTTTCTCCCCCCTCTTACAGCCATGTGGACTTAATTATTTTTGTACTGGAGAACTAATGACTTGCAGATGACAGCAGAAGAACCCTCTAAGAATGTGTCTTTCATTTTGGATATGCCTTTTACCATGGTTTGAAGCCAGTAAAGACTCAGAGTGAAATCACGAGGCCAGGTAGAGGCTGCCAGACACAATTTGCCCAGCTCCAGGTTTTCAGTTCCTCCTTTGCTTTGGTGAGCTCCTATCACAGGAGAGGCTCAGGAGGTGCCCTGCCTGCCCCTGAATTTGCCCTTCCCTGCTCCAGACTTCAGCAAGGGGACTTCAGTGAGGTGATGCCTGAAGGAAACCACCCAGTAACATGAGTCATGGATTAACAGTTCATGCTTTTACAAACCAAAATAACAAACCCCAAGTCTTAATCCTCTGATTATCCCGGTTCCTACCAGTTCTAGCAATTGAGTGAGTCACTGCTTCACTTCTCAGAGATGTTTCCTGCTTGTTTATAGATTTGATTGGTTTTACTGCATAGAAAAGCTCAAAAACCTGTAATGGTTTGGCCAGCAGTGATGATGATGGTGGGAATCTCATGGTGACTGTATTTGTGCAGCGTGTGGTTTTGTTCCTGGAGTTACTGTATGTGTCATTACATGTATGCATAGCTCTTGGGCTGTGTGTGCCAAACAGCCTTTGCAGCTCTGTTCCTCACTCTTAGGCAAGCACAAGTCTTGCATGGCACACTGACACTGCAGGTGGGTTTGTTGCACTGAAACAGAGCATGGTAGAAATTGGATATTTAGTCCTAATTAGCATGACTAGTCCTGGGGAGGATCTGGGTGCTCCTGTGGATGCAGTTCACAGAATCATAGAATCATTTTGATTGGAAAAGCCCTTGAAGCTCCTGGAGTCCCAGCCCTCCCCTCACCCTGCCCAGCTCACCACTAACCCCTGGCCCTCAGCACCTCAGCTTCATGGCTTTGAGACCCCTCCAAGGCGGGAGACTACCCCACCCCACCTCTCTGGGCAGCCTGGGACAGTGTGGTGTTGGTTTAAGCCCAGTTGGCAACTTCTTACAGGAGCCCCATTGCAGCCCCTTCCCTAGTTACCAGAAGTGGCTCCAGACAAACCCTTAACACCTCTTTTTTTATTATTATTGTTAAACTAGTCTTTTTCTTCTGCTTAATAAGGACCTCATAACAGCTGGAGCTTCCTTCTGGTGACTAAATAGTTTAGGCCTTATTAAATGTCTCATGAGGTTGGTAGGAATTTTTTATTGACTTTGATGGGCTTTGACTGAAGTGTAAAATCTGCACACGTGGCCGTGCACTGATCTCCAGAGAGCACAGAGCGTGGGGATACCAACCCCAACCAAAGCTCTTCCTAAGTAATCTTAGGTGTGGATGAGCTCTATAAGATCCATCTCACCTATCTTGAAATGTCTTTCTGTGTCTGGCCCCACATCTGGACTATCTCTTCAGATGAGAGGGTGACATGTGCCTTTTAAGGGAGGATTCATCCCACCCCAGCCTCGGTGGATACAGCTCTTTGTGGTGGAGCTTCTCTTTCTGCATGAGTTTGGGAAAAACATAGGTGATAAGCTTGGGTTAGAGATCTTGCTATTATAAGCCTGTTAGGGGAATGCTACAATCCTTTTCCTGCTTTACTTGACTGCAAAACAGGACAAAAAACAGAGGTACATCCGAGTAGCATAGACTGGCCTTGAGTTTCAGGGTCTGCCAACAGTGGGGACACCATGCGCAGCCTGGTTGGCTCGATGGCTGCTTCAGACTTGACACAGCTGTGACTGCAGGGCTGAGGCTCCCAGTTCAGGCTGTAAGTACAGCAGTAGATGAAAGCTGTGCAGCAGTCAGTGCCCCTGCAGCTGCTGTGGTGCAGCAGGATGTGCCTCTGCTCTGCAGCTGCGGGGTTTTGCAGCTCCTGTGTGGAGATGTCCTGTGCTGCCTCAGGCAGGCTGTGCTGTGGCTGCACAGGATTCAAACCTCCACTGCATCCTCATCTTGTACAAGTGCGTTATTCTTGCAGATGCCAAAAGAAAATACAGGAATGCTGTGAACTGGTGATGAAAGTATGAGAAGCTTTTCAGTACTTTCTTTCCAGAGCAGGAAGGGAAGAGCAGAAGCAGAATGGTTTTCAGCTTGCTTTTCCTTTTTTGGTGTGTGAAAACCTTGGGCTTTGGTTTTCATTTAAAAAAGGCAAAAAAAGGGAAATGATGCCAGTGTGAAATGAAATACAGCAATGGGTTTGGGTCAAAGCAAACCACTTTAAAGAAAAAACCCCAGCAACTACAATACCATTGTCCTAAGTGATTGTTGCTGTCTTCTGGAAGGAGTTAAATACCACTTAATTGTTGATCCACAGATAGTGTGGGGTGCAACCCCTGACAACACATAAATTAATTGCTACCTTTAAACTGTACATTTTCTTAACAACTGCTATTAGTTCATTTGAAGAGGTTTTTACAGATCTGGGACTAAAACCAAGTCCCTCTGCCATCATCACAAGATGCCATTGGCAGCATCAAGGCTTCGGCTGTGCTTTGTGCAGCACATGTGTGACCCAGTAATGTATGATCTCAATGTAGATGCAATTAAATCCTGTGTGAACTGAACTCAAGAGAAATTAAAAGCAGCTGGTGCTAGGCTGGCTTTCCACTGACACTGCTGGCTGAGGGGTTAATGGCTGGCATGGTTGTATGGGCTTGGTGAGGAGCATCCATAACAAACTGTTGTGTGTGTATTTTCCCAGTGCTCCCAGTACATCAGTGCAGTGGCAGGGCGGACCTGAGCAGCTCCACAAGGTTAGGGTGTGTGTTTCTGTTCTGTTCTGATACCCTTATCTCGGGTGAGAATGAAAAGGAACTTGCCAATTGTAGTGTTTGTCATGGAAATGGAATTCTTGGTCCCTAGCAAGCCCACTCTGACTGGGCTGCGGCTTGTCCATGGGGTTTCTGCTGGGGAATTCTGTGCCAGCCTCATCCTCGCTAAAGCCAGGCTGGGCCTGGATTCCTGGCTGGCAAGGCTGGGGTTAGGCAGCCCCAAATACCTTCAGCAAGAGGGTGCTGGAGAACTAGAGAGAGTGATGGTCTCTGGGAAAGCTGAGTCGTCTCTCTCTGGTCTCTATCTGTCTCAAAAGTAATTATACCGAGATGGAAACAGTCAGCGACAAGCTCTGTACCAGCAGTTGAAGTTTAGATTCTCATTTCATGCCACAGAAGGATGAGTAATTCTAAATAGCTCTAAAGACATTTAAAAGCACCCAAACCATGACAGACAGAACATAGCAAATGAGAACAAGGTAAGTTATTATATGCTTTGTGAGCATATACAAAGCCCCATTATCGCTAGTACACTGATACACGTTATCATTGTATGTGTGTACCTGTAACGTGCCGCTCTGCTGTGGGTTGGGTTTGGTGACACCAAGCCTGATCCTTTCTTTCACCAGCACTGCTGAAGGCTTAGGCAGCCTTGTCGACTCTGAGCTGGGTCAGGTAGTGATGGAAATATCTGTACAGCTCCTCCATCACGGTGCTTTCAGCAGGAAACTGCATATTCAGAACTACAGGGGACCATTTGCTATAATACATAGCTAAAAATACATACAAATGCCAAAAAGGCAGGAGCAGATACCCAGCCTTTCCCTGTCTGGGCTGTCCATGGCAGTGAGGAAGGTACAGCATCCAGGCAGGCTTTTCCTCTGCCTCCAATATGATGTGCAGAACTGTGCTTAAGAGTGTGCTGGGTTAAGCACAGGAAAGATCAATGAGCAGCTCCTAGTTAAATTAATGAAGCAAAGCTGAGAGTCTTCTCAGACCCAGAGCCTCAGAGGGGCAGATTCTTTTGCACCTGAACCCATCTTTTTAATTAAATTTCTTTTTTCCAGAGCATTCTGATTGCAGTGTGAGCCCTGGTTGGCAGGGGTGGCACTGGCACCTCCCCAGCGAGCTGCCCAGCGCAGAGCCTGGGGCCGCAGTCAGGCTGCTCCGGAGCCTGTCACAGTGGGTGGAAGGGTTTCCTTTTTCCTTCAGGGACTTGGCTCACATTTTACAAGTGGGATTTGAAGTGGATTCAAAACAGTGCTGAGGCTTCATTTTAGAGGGGATTTCATAGAAAAGGTTGGGTTGGAAAAGCCCTTGAAGCTGCTGCAGCCCCAGCCCTCCCCTCACCCTGCCCAGCCCACCACTAACCCCTGGCCCTCAGCACCTCAGCCCCACGGCTTTGGGATCCCTCCAGGGCTGGGCACTGCCCCAGCTCCCTGGGCAGCCTGGCACAGGGGCTGACACCCCTCTCAGGGAAACAGTTCTGCCTCAGCTCCAATCTAAATCTCTCCTGTGTCAACTTGAGCCCATTTCCTCTTGTCCTGTCACTCAGGAGCAGAGACCAACCCCCAGCTCCCTGCAGCCTCCTGTCAGGGAGTGTCAGAGAGGGCTCCTGGCTGCCCTCAGCCTCCTCTTCTCCAGGCTCAACATCCCCATTCCCTCAGCCCCTCCCCAGCACCCTTGTGCTCCAGCCCCTCAGTGTCCCTCTGGCAGTGAAGGAGGGGCACAGCACTGAACACAGCCCTCAAGCTGCAGTCTCCCCAGGGCCCAGCAAAGGCTGAATTTGATTGAAGGCTGCTCCTTGCTGTAACTTTAAGGCCATCAAATGAATTACAGATATACAATAACATAAAACCTTACCATACTGGTATGACTTGCAGAACCATGAACAGCACTGGAGTATTGGTCATACCCTTGTCCTGCATGACCCTGCTGGAGCAGAGGGACACAGGAAAGGCATCCCCTGCTCAGCCTCCCAGGCTGCAGCAATGGCAATATATTTCCAGCAGGTGGTTCAGAAAGATTTGGTGATAGGCATCTGGGAGCAATCAAAGTGGGATCTTCTGATTTTTATGCCTTTTTTTCCCCTATCTCTTGTGGTTTTGTGTGTTTACAGGGAATTGCTATATTTGTCATTTGAAACTCCTACCAAATCCAGGAATGCTGATGAATGAGGCGCTAATAACAATTGATGTTGAAACCTAAACAAACGAATGAGAAGTGAGTCAGAATGTCCTCATGACCTCAACACACACTACTGCTCATTGTCTCTTTTCTTCTCTGTTGTTCCTGTTATACATTCAGCTTTCCAAAACTCATTCTTTTCCCTTTGAGGTTTGAAATGCATCTCAGGAAAAAAAAAACCTGAAAAGTTTCCAAAACTGAAGTTAAAAACTGCTCTGGTTGATGAGACTGTTTTGTTTCACTGAATCTGAAATCTTGTTCCATTCACAGCTGCCATTTTTATTACCATTTATTACCAGTTTTGAACTTGATGCAAACCCAAAGCACTGACATGCTCCATTCTGAGGAGCTCTAAATGAGCCTTGGTCCATTATCCTCAAATGCTGGATTTCTCTCTGTCAGAATTTCATTGAAATCACTGCATTCTAAATTGGTGAAGAAATGCTTGTGACTCATCTCTGCTTTCAGACACAGCCAGGCCTTTATATGCCAAATTCACAGCAAATACCTGCAAGGTAAAAGAACAGAGTGGGGCAAATCACTCTCATGTCATAGAATCACAGAATGGCAGGGTTGGAAGGGACCTTTAGAGATCATCTAGTCCAACCCCCCTGCAGAAGCAGGTTCACCTAGATGAGTTTGGCCTTTGTGTTGCTGGTGCAGTTGAGTCTCCCAGAGCAAAACATAGTGCGCATGTGCATTAGAGCTCTTCAGGAAAACGTGTCCTGTGCTGCTGCTCTGGGTTTTGTAGCCTCTGTCAGGCATTTGAAAGGAATCAAATAGAAGTAGCTGCTTCAGCAGAAAAGTTATTAATGCTGGTGTGCCCTTGAGTGGCAAACCTCATATTTGGAGGCAAAAGCTGAAATGAGACATTTTCCATTTTATGATTTTGTCTGTGGAGAAAAGTCCTTTTAATCTCAATTTAATGAAAGGCAGCTGGAGATGTGAGTGACTGAGTGCTTGGGAGAGGCAGGAGTAAAGCTTGAAGTGGGCTCCAAAGCAAGCTTAATCACTTCTTTAGATGAGGCAGAATTTGGAATGTGGCTGTGTAGCCACCACACACATTTGTTTGTAACAACATTATTCGGTTGTAAGGAGATAAAAGGGCTTGGGAAATACTTCATATACATGGCAGTAAATGTGGCAGAAGAAATTAGTTCAGAAGCAGTTACATCAAGAGGACCCATCTTTTTCAGTTGCTCAAACTAAATAACTGAGAACAGGCTGGCCTTGTGAATTGTTTGCTGTCATTCTGACCTCCAAACATCTGTCTTAAGTGCCTCTGCACAGGAATTGTAGAGCAGTTCAGGCTGGGAGGGAAGCTGAAGGGCTGCAGTCTGCTTCCAGCTCAAAGCTGGCCCAGCTCAGCTTTCCCAGGAACTTGCACAGTCAAAGATAGAGAACAAAAGCTCCACGACCTCTCGAGGACCCAGTGCTGGATGCACTTGTGCATCCTGGCTGTGGGAGTTGAGCAGAGAGGAGGCATATCTTCCTTGACACATTAGTATGAATAGTTTGAAATCCAAATAGTTACAGAACCAGAGTTTGCTGTAAGGTGTATGTAGGAGAGGGGAGGTGTCTCCATGTGTTTTATCTACTGTGTAAGACTCCTGTCTTTAGGGCAGTGACCAGAACCTGTGCCAGGGTGGAGGCTCACCTTGCTGCTTCTTGTGGGAAGGATGAGCAAAGGGACATCCTGTCAGAGCAGCTTGTGTCACCTTTTCTGCAGCATGGCAGCAGGTAATGCCAGAGGCACCTAGGGACAGCACAGAGCTGACCTTTGGGGTCTCACTGCTGTTAAATTACACTGAAGGGGTGCAATGGAATGAGTACAACATCCCAGAGGGTTTGCTTTCTGGGAAAATCATTAGTTGTGATGCTCTGCAAAGTGATGTCTGTGCTGTGACCAGACCCCAGGGTAAGCAGAAAGAAATGAAGGAGGTGCTTTATGGCTGAGCTTCTGGGAATGAGGGAGCATTGGAGTGTGCTCCTCAGGAATGGGATGCCAGCTATAACAACCTAACAGAGTCTGCATACAGCAGGGGTAGGGTTTCAAAACCACTTTGATCTCTGCTTTGCAGTTTTGTCCCGTGGACTAAAGGAACAATTTGCAATGTGGGCTGTAAGAGGACTTAGTGTGAAGGGACATGCTTTCTGGGACACTTCCCTACCATAGCAGTGGGATACATGAGCAGGACTTATGCCTGGCTGGTGGTAGGCAGTGGTGGATGTGCCTGTGCTGAGGAAGGGCTACTGCTGCTTTTCTGGATGTTAATGTCATCTCAGATCTGCCAATGGAGCTGTGACCAAAGGTGCTCTTGTACCTGTGTGTTGGGTCCCCCTAAACAGTACAATAGTGAGTATGTTCTGCCTTTGTTGGTTTTGGTTGTGTTAGGTTTAGGGAGGGGTCATGCAGCCAGCTTTGCCAGCAGAACTGGCAAAGACCTGGTATCCTTAAGATACCTCATGACTCTTTAATTATTAAAGATAATCCAGACATAGACGTTCACTGTAGATAGGGAAGAGTGTGAGTTAACCAAGACACATTTGCCTGTTTCATGCCACCAACAAAAAGCCCTTTGTAATGCACACCTGGGTGTGCAGATCTATCCAAAAGCAGGGGAATCCTTTCTGAGTTTGACTCACAGCTAATGCTGTTGCTAGTTAGAGACAGCCTGAAACCCTGGCACTGGGAATGGCAGTGGGAATTGTTCTGCAGCTGGACTTAAAACCCAAACAAGGCTTTCCTCAAGGTGAGAATGTACAGGAGCAATGTTAATACTGTTAGTAATAAGAATGCATCTGTTTTTAAACAGTGCTGTGTATAAGAGGAGGAAAAAACTCCTTTTGCATCAGACACTTTTGCTTCCATCCCTTCCAAATCTGTCCCCACTCACTGCACTCACTTGGTCTTCTTGCCTATAGTTTTGTGCACTAGTTGAAGGGTTGAGTTTCTGGCTGCTGTGAGCGAGTTCAAGTCCTCTGAAGTCAGTGGCCATGAACTCACCATATGTCTACATCAAAAAAATCCTATGGTCTTCATTAAACCAACTTCTAACAGCCAGTATGAGTTCTTGGCAGCTTGCTCTGGAGACTTCTAAAGATGAAAGAGAGTCCAGATGGATGGCCACCAAGGTAATTTGATGACCTTGGAGTGTTTCCTGGGTAGCTCAAGCAGCTGTGCCACAGTTGTCACCCTAAATGGTGCCTCCAGAGACAGAGCTTCCAAATGGAAAATCACAGGTCCAGCTCAGCAGCTCTTTGGTCCCGATGGGAAATGTTTCAGGAGCTGGCCAGCTTTGAAGAGGTGATGTTCATCAGATGATGATCCTCACCATGTTGAGGTGAGCAGCTGGTAGCAGGTTATTCGGTAGTAAGTTATTAGCCTTTGCACAATGCTTTACCTGCACATGTAGCAGAATGTTGACATCGTTCTGTAGCATAGGGTGAAGGCTGTCTGTGACAAACAGTGATCAGTGGGTTTGCTGATGGTAGCTTCAGAGAGCTACAGCAATGGCTCAGGCTTTAAACTTTCCTACTTGCTTTGAGTTGCAAAGTATTCATTATTTCAGTGTAGGGGATGGCTCCACTGAAGAGGGGATTTCAACACTGCCAGAGAAAATAAGCAGATGGCAGAGTGAAGAGCAGAAACTGCCCTGGTCTCTCACCATCTGGTTTGGACCCGAGTTTAACATTTCAGACTTGGACACTCAGTCCAGACTTGGTGCTGGGAGGGGGAATGTGCTGGGTGTTAGCATGCAACAGCCCACAGATGAGGATCTGTCCTCAGTAAAATGAGCAGATACTTTTTCCCCTCTACAACAATGTCCAGATGCCAACAGGGTTCCAGATTTCACTTGCCCTGCCCCAGCTGCCCACAGGTCATCACTGAAGGGACAGTCAGGTGTCTGTGGCACTGTAGCTTCACTCTTGGTTTTGGCAGGACCATGAAAACGGGTTTTCCACTGTTCTTCTCTAATTCTTCTGGACATCAGTTCTCACCCTTTCCTCCTAACTCACAGTCAACGAAAATACCGCAGGAAAATCCAGAACAGAGCTTTTTACAGAGGAACATATGTAACTATGGTTGAGCAGGCTACATCACTGAGGATGGACGGGGCCGCTTGAAGCCCACCCTGGGAACAAGATCTAAAACTAAGGCAGAGAACCTTAGATAAACCCAACAGCTTATTTCAATACTGTCATTCAGAATCCTTCCCAAGCCCAATGAATGAGAAAGACTGGCAAAACCAGTGAAGAGCTTAAAAAACATTGCCAGCCTGGCTCTGAGCATCAGATCCCTCACGTGTGTACAGACACATATGCATGCACAGCAAGGAACAGACACACAGACACTGCATACATCTCCTCCTCCTATATTTGCATGCTCTACTTTTAAACTCATTAGCTGCTCTTTTTGATGAGTTGCTGGAGCACTTTTGTGCAGAGAGGACGGGCTGAGTCACATTCAGTCACATCCATCTACAAACGTCTACAGAGGAGCTCGACTCCCTCCCAGCACCCTCCCTGTCAGCAACTGATGAGAGGATATCTATAATTACAGATCACAGAAGCCTCAGTCGTGATGTGCTGGAGTTAAGAGGGCTGGAAGCAGCTCTGTGGAGCTGGGGTGCTGTCAGCTCAGGAGCTGCTCTATCACGCGCCTGCCTCTCTCTGCATAAATAATTCTGTTTCAGAAGTGCCTGTTATGGTTAAAACGATCCATGGCACCTTTCCCCCTGCTCCTGCCTCTCCCCACAGGGAATGCTGTTAGTCCAAAGCACCTTCTGTGGAGGATTTTCTCTCGAGGCAGTTCTGTATGAAAAAAAGAGATGAAAATTCCGGGGCACTGTTTATGTGACTTTTATTTTGACAGCCTTGACAGAAATGGTAATGGGAAACTGAGATCAAGATGCTTGTGGTACATTGCTAGCAAGGAAACAAGTACATTACAAAAAGAGCAACCTCCAAGCAGCTGAGGGGCAGATCCTGCAGGTAGTTTCTGTACTGTGAGCATATAAAGCCCAGCATGTTCCTCTCCCTCTGCAAGGGCTTACAGGTATTGTTGATGCTGTGTTTAAGGCAGTTGTCTTTTATGAGGCTGTAATAGTCTTTGCATTATACTATTACAACATAATCAGGTCCTTGTCGTGCTGCCAAGACTGATCAGATAACATCAGAGCACTGAGAAGTTTTAGTATTAGACTTATTAGGAGAGACCCAGATTTATACCATGATAGTTGCAATCCACTTCAGCATGTAAGTGGAGCTCTGTGCTCTGCAGGAATACGTGTCTCAGCCATATGGGAGCTGCTGATACAGATTTTGGTGCTAGTTCCAGCCAAGACTGCGAGTTCAGGTGTGACAGCCTCTCTCCAATTTCACCAGGCATTTGTGAGCTGTGCATATAAAAATAGTCTGTTCCTCTTTTCTGGTTTTATTTTCTTTATGTAACTTTTGCAAGTGCTCAAATGAGAAAGCTCCATTTGCTCTGGTTGCTGTCATTCTGCAGCTATTACAATCCCAGTCCTGATGCACTGAGGAGCCAAGTGCTGCTTTTCAGCAGTTTTTCCAAGCCAAGAGGATGCAGACACTTGTCAGTACAGCAAATCCTCCCTGTGCTGTGCTTTGTGATCAAAGCCTTTTGAATGTAGTTTCCCACCAAGCCCATTCTTAGGTATCTTATCTGGTGATAAAAGCCAAATCAATACCTATTGTAGCCAGGAAGGATGCACTATTTAGAACAGGTTGTGTTGCATTTGTTGGAGAAGCACAGCATAAATTTTTCATTGGCAAAGCCTCCAGTTTGAGGAAACACAATTGCAGTGTGTATGTCTCATTCCCTTTGAACTGTGGCAGCACAGAGAAATCAGTGCTTTGCATTGAGGTGGAGCTTGCTTTCTTCTCACCCCTCCAGTATGTCAGATGTTAAAGTATTTATGTTCCTTGCCGAGTTAAGAGGAAGAAACCAATGGCTATTACCCAGTATTGCTGCAGGTTAGGATTTGTGGATTGAGTTGTGCACCTGAGTTCCACTCTTTATTTGGCATTTTGAAGGGGCTGTTATAAAAGCAATGAATTTAGTTGTCTCAGCAGGAAAGGTGAGGCATTTGGATGCTGGACAAATGTGGACATTTCTGTTATTGGTTTGGCATGAGACAGGTAGGAACCTGTCCAAAATGGTGTCATCATAACATCCTCAGCAGAAAGCTCAGGCAGTGTGGGATGAGTGGAGGTGAGGTGTATGGAGAGCTGGCTGAATGACAGAGCCCAGAGGGTGGGGATCAATGGCACAGAATGGAGTGGGAGGCCTGTGGCCAGTGGAGTTCCACAGGGATGGGTTCTGGGGCCAGTCGTGTTCAACATCTTCATCAGCCACATGGATGAGGGGACAGAGGGACCCTCAGCAAGTTCCCTGCTGGCACCAAACTGGGAGCACTGGCTGATTCCCCAGAGGCTGAGCTGCCAGTCAGCGGGATCTCGACTGGCTGAGAGCTGGGCACAGAGGAACCTGCTGAGGTTCATCCAGGGCAAGTGCAGAGTCCTGCAGCTGGGGAGGAACAACCCCCTGCGCCAGGACAGGCTGGGGGTGACCTGCTGGAGAGCAGCTCTGCAGAGACAGACCTGGGAGTGCTGGTTGATAATAAACTGAACATGAGCCAGCAACGTGGCCTCATGGGCAAGAAGCCAATGGTGTCTTGGGATGCATCAAGAAGAGTGTGGGCAGCAGGTCAAGGGAGGTTCTGCTCCCCCTCTGCTCTGCCCTGGTGAGGTCTCATCTGGAGTCCTGTGGCCAGTTCTGGGCTCCTCAGCTCAAGAAAGACAAGAACTGCTGGAGAGAGTCCAGTGCACAGACACCAAGATGATCAGGGGACTGGAGAATCTTCCTTATGAGGAAAGGCTGTGGGACCTGGGGCTGTTTAGACATTGAGATGGTCAGGTTAGGATGTGGTGCATTCAAAAATTGTGCTTTAAGAAGATGGCACATGGATACCACACCCGATCCCTGGATCTGATCTTCTTAGAAAGGCTTTCTGTGGCCTTGAGACAGAGACATCTACAAGTTTACCAAGGAAATTCCTTTTCCCACTTCAGCTGTGGGATGCTGAGTCTCTCTCACCTCTTCATAGAGGTTTCCAAGATAATTTGTTAGCTGTTGACAATGAAGTTGTGCTGAGATTTCCAACAGTGGTCTCTGTTGGGTCGGTTGGTGCAGGGGGGTTGGACTAGATGACTTTTAGAGGTCCTTTCCAGCCCCTACCATTCTGTGATCCTGTGTGTTGTTGCCTTCTTCTTTGTCCCTCCTCATGCTCAGAAACGCTTCCCTATCTGGCTGGTCTGACTTTGGTTTGACTATAGATACAGCACTGTACCTTTGCTGCATCTGTGTCAGAATGGCCTCAAAGGTGGTACATTCACTGCTTTTGTATAAATTCCCACACCCCTGGTCCTCCCTTAATGTGCTGTGTGAAAATCCACATATCCAAATTAAAAGGCAATCCTCTTCAAGGAGTGTTTGTTACTGTCCTCCTGCAGAGATTGTGAATTCTATTTTCCACTGTGGTGGAAGTAAAAAGTTCCTGAAGAGAGATGATTTTCCTTCATTTTTTTTCCCCCTCTTTATGTGGCTTCTTAACTCACCTCCATGTGGTTAAGCAGAACGTTTCTACTCAAGTTCCTGCTGTGGTTCTTACATGAGATTGTGACATTCACAATGGCTTGAAGCAGCACTTCAGTGATGATACAGGATATAACATATAGATCAGTATAATAATAGCATCAGAGAAGTGTTTTGGTTGGAGAAGCCCTTTAAGCTCCTGCAGTCCCAGCCTTCCCCTCCCCCTGCCCAGCCTACCACTAACCCCTGGCCCTCAGCACCTCAGCTCCACGGCTTTGGGATCCCTCCAGGGAGTTTTTCTTCTTACTGTTACTGTCTTTTAGTGTCATTTAGTTATTGTGTTTGTTCTTACCTTAACCCACATGTTATGATTTTGTTTTGTGATTCCCCTCTCCATCCCACAGCAGGGGAGGGGAGTGAGTGGCTGCTTGGGGCCACGCTACAGCTTGTACTCACAGCTTGTGAGTAGCAAACCCCAAGGCTTTCTAAGTAAGGCCAACACCTTTGCTCCATGCTGGGGATACCTAAATAACAGACAAGTGCTGCAGCACCTCTCTTCCAGAGGGATTTTAAGCATAAGGGATGTTTGCTCCAGAAATGCCATGTGTTTGAGAAGCAATGTCTTTGCAGAAGCTGTTGCTGTGGGAATCCTTGACTCCTCTGCCTGTGGGGTGAGAGGTTGGCTTTGGCTGCCCTACCCCACATGGCATTGTCCTACATGGCGTTGACATTGCCCCAGTGTTGGCATTGCCTGCTGGAGTCTTGCCCCTGCCATCACAGCACACCCACAGCCACTGGAGAGCAGCCGCCGTGGGTCTTATAGAGGTTTATGTGACTTCACCCCACTCCTGAGCCCTTTGCTGCGCTGGTATCTCAGGCAGCAGGATGTGGCAGCGTGAGCTTGGCCCTGGGGATATCCTCCAGTGGTGTCATGTGGGGATGTGGGATGGAGCATCACCAGAGCAGGAACAGAAAGGACAGAAACTGCTTCAGCTACGTAGGTGGAATTGTGTCTGTGACTGGTGTTTCTTCTGACAAAGGGAATAATTTGGAGAGATACCATCTCTCAGAGCTGTAGGAAGCAGCATGTGGAGAAGTGATTTGCTGCTTTGCCTTTTTTTTTTCTGTTTCTCAGTTTGATTATTTAGGTCATTGTTGTGATACATTCTGTATGTTTTTTAGCTGCCCTGGGTAATTGTGGTTTTCCCTTAACTTAGGAAGTTTCTTTTAAACTCAAGGGGGGGGGGCAAAGATAAGGCAAAGCTGTTAAATGGGAAATCTAGTACTAATTAAGACATGGCTTTGCTAATCGCCTCAGAAATGAAGTTATCAGCTGGAAAAAAAGCTTGGAGTTTGTGTAATGAAAGTTAGGAGCAGGGAGGAGGTTTTTTCTCCCTTGTTTCTTTCTGTCACAATACATTCAGAGATTAAAAGTTTACCTCGCAGACTCATCCTGACACCGTTAGACATGATGTCTCTTTGCATTAACTGCAGGCAGGCTCGAGCTGTTCTGGGATACATTTCAGTCTCAATAGTTAAAATTCAGCAAAGTTAGAAGCAGCTAAAGTTTGGATCCTTTAATAGGAGCTGTCAGTGCTCATCATAGATGTCACAATGCACTCCAGCTAGAACATTGCATTCAGGACCCAAAGTAGTCACTGTCCCTTCTTATATTGTATTATGATTATTATTATTAATGATATCCCAGGGATGAGGAGGGAGCACAGCAAGGCAGCAGCCCAAGGGCACCAGTGGTTTTTCATCTGGAGATGCTGATGGTTAAGAGGAGAAGGTGCTTTGCTGGGCACTGGGTACCTGGCAGTCCACTGACCCCAAGGGCTGAGGGACCAGCCCTAGTTTTGCCTGAGATCTCACAGAAGTCCTTTTCTCTTCTGATGTTGGTTTATTTGTGCAAAAGCAGATGGCTGAGCCCACATTCCTTGTGCAGCTCCCAGCTGTGTGCAGAGCAGTGGGCTGTGTGAGGTGTTCTCAGGTCCCAGGGGGAGCAGCCCCTGCCTCAGGAGTTTCTGATGAAAGCGTTCTCCTGAAGTTAATCATTTCACCTTCTGCTTCTTACCAGTGGGCACTGTGGCATAGCAAGGCCTGCTGGCTGAAGGCTGGGCAGGGGAACGAGGTTTTCTTAATCTAGATGCATTAAACCTCTGGGTTTAAAGTTCATGTTTTCACCAGTTCTCTTGCTAACACTGTGGCTGTGCCTTCCTCTGTGTGTGTCCTTCCCTGCTCGGCGGGTGCTGGATGGACTTTGGTGCTGCACCTGAGGTTCTTCACTCCATGGAGCATTGGTGGACAGCACACAGTGAAGGACACAGCTCTGACCTCTGTAGAGGATGGGGTGGGAGAAGGCATCAGCTCCCCATGCTCGGCAGCATCCTCCTGCTTGGCCTGAGCAGCTCTGTCATGGTTCCAGCCCAGCCAACACAGCCCCGGGCAGCTGCTCCCCCTCACCCACATTCCCATGGGATGGGCAGGGGAATCCGAAGGGAAAATCAGAACTTGTGAGTTGAGATAAGGAGGAGAATAACTAAACTAAAGTAGAAGAACAGTAAGAAAAAGGAAGAATGGTAATAGTAATTGAGAGAGACAAAACCCAAGCAAAGACCAGTGATGCCGGTGCAATTGCTCCCCACTCACTGAGCGATACCCCAGCAGAAACAGCCTCAATGTTGTGTAGCACTGCTCAACAACCCAAAACATCCCCCTGCTATCAATAGTCTCTTCAGCATAAGCCCAAAATGAAGCCATGTAGCGGCTGTTGAGAGGAAAACTATCCTCTATCCAAAACCAGAACAGGCATCCAGACTCATCTTCTGAGTTGCTCTCTCCAAGCAAACCAGACCTGCAAAGCACTATCAGCACCAGCAGCCTCCAGGCATGGGCTTGGCCATCTCCTCCAACACATATTTCCAACCCCACTCTATGCCTTGAGCCTGGTGTAGCACAGGCTGGGCTTCCAGCACCCTCCTCCGGGTCACCCTTTTGTTCCTGGCTGGCTCCTTTAACATTAGGCACATTGCCTAAAGGCCTTTTGTTTAAATAACACTCCTTGGGATTAATTGCTGGCTTTGGCAGACAGGAGCAAAGCAAACTGATGGCTGCAGTATATTTTTGAGGGCAAAGGGAATCATGGACAGTAATTGTTCTTAACTGCATTAACACTTGGAAAATTGTTTCTGCAGCTGCTGCAATGAGCCAGTCAAGTGAAACTGGCAATTTCTTGCTGTCTCTATTACATGCACAAAGGCCCATCAGTATGCTGTGCTTTGTGAGCAGCCATCCACTCTCCCTCCCTTAGCAGGAGTGCAGTGGCTGCAGGGGATATGCACTCCCTGGGCAAGGCCAGGGTACCTCCTCCCTGGGCTCCCTTACAGTCCCATCTCTCCCCATTGCTGTCCAGGATGCTCCCAAGCACTGTGCTGGCTCACATCCTCTCTGAATGAAGGACATGTCATGGGAATGAGGATGTGTAGAGTGCTCCATCTGTAAAAACGCTTTGATTTTGTGAATGGAGACCAAAGACTGATGCTGATGTCTTGGCTGGAAGTTACACATACACCAGACAGGTGCTTGGACATCCCTTAAAACTCTCCCGCTGCATTGCATCATGGCAAGTGTGCTCCCCATTTTGGGTTATCCCCAGAGCAGGTCACTGAGATGCCAGCTGTTTCAGAAATGCTTTTGCACACCCCTGACACCTTCAGGATTCTGAAAGGTGATTAGAAAACAAAGCTGTGTCACCTCCATCATCGCAGCACAGCGATGAGGTCTCTTGCAGACCCAGGTTTACCTCCCACCCATGCAAAAGCTTCTAGAGTGGAGAAGTCTGATGCAGTTTCAGCTGAACTTTGCCCTTTCACTGCTGGAGAGGAAATGTTGCCTTTCCATGCTGATCCTTAGGATAGACACATTCTGCTTGGAAAACAATGAAGTGTATTGCCCACCAGCTTTCTGGAAAACACATCCAAAATCTCAGGGTGATGGGTTTCTTGCTGTTTGTTTCTCTGGCATTTCTTTGCTAGAACTGAGTGTTACCTCGTTATTTACAAATCCAAGCATCTCTCTGCATGTTTGATTACTCCTGTGTGTAGACTGATGGAGAAGTTATTGAGTCACTGTCATTTACTGGAGGGGAATGCTTCTATTTTTAATCCTGTGCCTCTTTATGGGTGGATGAATGGCAAGCTAATAGTTGTGTTGAAATTTGAATGTCAGAAAACAAGGGAAAACTTGAGCCTTGCTCGTCATATTTAATGTGCTGTGTTCCACACTCTATCTCGAGTCTTTAAACATGCCTTTCCATGCCATACATGCACATTTGATATAAGTGGTGATGATTTCATCCTTTGTAGGAAGCAATATCAAACAGTCTCCTTTGTTAGATAGGGTGAACAGGAATTAATTTGCCAGTGCCTTATTTTTCTGACTGGTCTTAATGTTGTGCGGACCTTTAGTTACCTATCTGCTAAGAGAAAGTTCTTGGCAGAAACAGGGTGATGGACTGATGGATCTATTAATACTGCACTGGGAGTATCTTAAGGGGTTGTAGGTTTATTTGCTATGAACATGAAAAAGATACATAATAGGAAGGTCATCTGTTTGTTAAACGTCTTTGATAGGACAAATGGCTCCTCAGGAGGGACATAGATGAAGGTTCCCAAAGAACCTTCTGCCCTTGGGCTCTGAGTGCCACAGGGTGAAGTTGCAGCAGGTTGGGACGTCAGATCATCATCGAGGTGATGGCTTCCAGCCTTGCTGGGAGGATGGAGGCTGCTGAGCCCTTTTGTTTGTGGTGTCTCACACCTCATCTCACAGTGGTAACAAGAGAAAAAAGTCTTGAGCATTTCTCTGGGCTGTTCATCACTCCACAGTCCTGGGTATTGAAAGGATAAAGCATCCCACTGAGCTTGTAGGCCACAGAGGGTGTCCCCTGGATTGCAGCCAGGCACTGTCAGCTGTGGACCTTTTCACATGCATTTCTGGATGTCAGCAGGAACAAAAAGTCCTTTCCAGGTCATTTGGGAACAAACAGCATCTTCCTGGGCCACACTTTACTCCTCTGTCTACTGAGGACAGCGGTGCCTGGTGTGACTTGGCCATTTCCCATGTTCTGGGTCTCTTTGTTCCTGTTGTTACCAGCAGCAATGTTTATAAATGACTTGTAGAAGCAGATTTTTTAAATTTACAATAATTTAGGGTTTTTTTAGTAAATGGAATTACAGTCTTTCCTTGCATAAGTGCTCTTTTTGAACTAAGTTTGTCTCGATCTCTCTGGAACTGCCTTGTGGATGTGATTGGAACCAGTGCCCCTTGTACAATGCCCAGCACTCTTTCTCTCTCAGGTTATTACACTCCTTGCATTTAAAGGTAGTTTGGATGGTTATTCCAGAAACCCAGCAAAGCTGTCTAGCACAAAGCTATAGGAATCAACTAAAGCTTGAAGGACAATTGTGTACCTTTCCTGCTGGAGACAAGCTTGCTGGAAAAGGACAGTTTAGTTCTGCCACGACTTTTACATTTTTTAGATATTCTGATCTCTAATCAGGACAAAAGCCAACACACCCCCAAAACTACAGCCACAGCAGGTGCTGGGGAACTTCCAGGGCGGTTCAGCACTGGGGTTGAACCCAGCAGCGTTGGAAGCACCCAAAGACAGAGCTTGATGCTCCTATTTCACTGAGACATTGAGAAACCAAGCTGCTGACCAGGAGATAAACTCGGGCAGTTTCTGTCAAACTGTTGCCTTGGGAATATTCCTTTAATGATGATTATTTTTCTTTAGAACTACCTTGTTCCCTTTGCTTTGCCAGTATGTGGCTTGTTGAAAACTTTAATCAAACGTTTGCTGGCCAGAGGCAAGCGTGTCTGAGGCTGGAGAGAAGGGATGGGCATGCCCCTTGTATCAGAGATCAGCTCTGAATTCACTCTAGAGCCAGGAAATCGTATTTGAAAGTGTTCAGAAAGGTCAAACAGCAGAACAGGAGGTACAGTGGGATCATTTTGCTACACCTTTATACCTCAGCTAATAACACAGGGCTCTGTTTTTTGCTGTTGTGGGCTCCAGTATTGTGCAGCAATCCAAGCGAGAGCAGTGTGGACAGCAGGATTACCCCAAGGGAAGACATCTCCCTGCCCTGCTGCCCCTTGCTCCTGTCCCTGGAGCCTAGGGAGTGCTCATGCCCACGTTGGAGGTGGCAGAGCTGCTGCTTCCAAGTGAAAGTGAGCGGCTGGTGCAGCCCAGGAGGCTCCTCGTGGTGCTGGGAGAGGGGGCTGAGCAGGGTCAGTGACACTGAGGGGAGGCAGATGGGATAAAAGGTGGTGAGCCTGGAAGAGATCCCAGAAACAATGGGTGTTAGAACAACTGTGCAAAATGATAATGCAGAGCAGATTGCAAAATAGGAGAAACTGGGATGATTAAGCCTGTTTGGCATATGTGTTTGTAATGATTGCCCAGTGCCTGCTGTCCTGGAGGTGTGGCTGTAATTGAAGAGAAATAGCTTCTTGGTGAAGACAAACAGGGAGGGAAGAACTGAGGTATGGCAAGTCTTTGTGTGAATTGCCTTTCCATGTGATAAAAAGATGATCTCTAAAGATTTTATTAACTTGCAAGCTGTGATTTAAAGGAATTTGAAACATCATGGGCGAGGAAAATAATGAACAAATGTTTTCAAGTGGGAGAAATCTGTCCCTGCCATATGTTTCACTGAGTCATCCCTTCTGCAGGAGGAGATTGTGAAATTGTTTCAGCTATTCCAGTCACTAATCCTTTTATTTGTTTAGTAGCAACTTCACTGTAAACTCAGCACCCAATCCTACAGAGCTCTTGTACCATGTGCTGGATACAGACGTGAGCTCTCCAAAGCTCACACGTGTTTTGCTCTGGGCACAAGTTAAATTAGAAATCATTTTGATTGGAAAAGCCCTTTCAAAGCTGCTGCAGTCACAGCCCTCCCCTCACCCTGCTCAGCCCAGCACTAACCCATGGCCCTAAGCTCCAGGGCTTTGGGATCCCTCCAGGGCTGGGCACTCTCCCAGCTCCCTGGGCAGCCTGGCACAGGGGCTGACACCCCTCTCAGGGAAACAGTTCTGCCTCAGCTCCAATCTCACCCTTCCCTGGGGCAACTTGAGCCCACTTTCTCTTGTCCTGTCTTTCATTATTGGGGAGCAGAGACCAACCCTCAGCTCACTACAGCATCCTGTCAGGTAACTGTAGAGAGTGCTCCTGTCTCCGTGTGTCTCACCATTGGCCAAAGAGCAAACCAGGCTGTGGGTTTCCAAACCAGGTTGTGGGTTTCCACTTGCCAACTAGATGACATGATGCTCTGTGCTTGTTGGGATGTGATAGAAGCCTTCAAACCCACCCCTTCTGTCTCTTGCCTCTGCCCGTGGCCCTCGGGCAGAGCCCCATGCTGAGTGAGCTGCGTGGTTGTGTTGCAGGTGTGGCTGTGTGGTGGCAGCATGGAGGTGCTGCCCTGCTCCAGGGTGGCTCACATCGAGCGCAAGAAGAAGCCCTACAACAACAACATCGGCTTCTACACCAAGCGCAACGCGCTGCGGGTGGCCGAGGTCTGGATGGACGACTACAAGTGGCACGTCTACATCGCATGGAACCTGCCTCTGGAGGTACAGCTGCTGCACCCTGGCCCAAGGCTTCCCTTGATTGGGTTAAAAACTCCAATTATACAACATCTAGTGCCCTTTTGGGGGAAGGAGAGCCTGGGTCACATCCTCAGCTGTGGAAGTCAGCAGAGTTTCCTCAGCTTTGGTGGAGATGCTGCATAACCTGCAGGCTTGGGAGGAGTTCCCACTGCTCACATCAGCCTTTTCATTTCTAAAGATCAAAACTTTATTGTAATGTTTAACTCCTTGTTGACTGTTTATACAGTGTGAGTCCTTTGTCCTGTTCTGGGCTCCTCAGCTCCAGAGGGACGGGGAACTGCTGGACAGAGGCCAGTGCAGGGACACCAAGATGCTGAGGAGAGTGGAGCATCCTGAGGAAAAGCTGTGGGACCTGGGGCTGTTTAGGCTGGAGAAGAAGAGACTGAGGGGGGACCTTAATAGTGCTGAGAAATACCTAAAGGGTGAATGTGGAGAGGATGGGACCAGCCTTTGTTCTGTGGTGGCCAGGGACAGGGCAAGGGGTAACAGGCACAGGCTGGAACACAGGAGGTTCCACTGGCACAGGAGGAGAAGCTCCTTGGGTGCTGAGGTGAGGGAGCCCTGGCCGAGGCTGCCCAGGGAGGGTGTGGAGGCTCCTTCTCAGAAGGTTTCCAGACCCACCTGGACACGTTCCTGTGCCCCCTGAGCGAGGGGAAGCTGCTTTAGCAGGGGTTGGGCTGGATGAGCTCTGCAGGGCCCTTCTAATCCCCACCATTCTGGGATTCTATGAAATAGGTCTGAACTAATCTAAAAACAATTGGAGATTTTTATATCAGTCTTAGTAGTAAAGTCAGTGTTTCATTTCAGAGAAGCCTTGTCTGGCAGTTGACACTGTGCAGGGGGTTATGAATATACATCAAATTACTTTGCAACACCACTATATGCAAAACCAATCCAAACCCCTTGCACTGAATATTCGAGGTGCTGACTGGTTTGTGGTCTCATTTTGCTCTGCATCCCATCTCACCCACTTAGATTTCAGCCTGTCCTACCTGTCTACACTGAATCATCTTTATTTTTACCTCTGAGTTACCACTGGCACATTAAAATGGTGTCTCCTCCAAAGCAGAGTGAATAATTCATTAGAAGATCATTACAAGCACTGTAATGGAAAATTGCTTTCCCTGCTGTATTTAGTGATCACTGCAAAAAGACAAGAGCAGGAGCTAAAATAGAGTAGAAACCCAGACACCTATAGGAAGGAGTAAAAGAGGCTGTGGTGTGCCTTTGTTTTCCCTCACCTGGCTGCTGCATTAGTTCCCCATCTTCTGTAGTGGAATAAAAGGTTTAAGGGGGGGTAAGTCTCTTCAGGCCCTGCTCCTGGCTCCTCTAACATTATTCCTCTAGGGACACATAGTGTAGATTTGTCTGCTTTTAAATCAGCTCGAGCAGTGGGGTTCCTCTGTGTCTCCAGGGAGACTGTTTCACTGTGTAATTGTCCAAATTGTCTAGAGGTTTTTCAGAGGTTCAGCCTCAACTTCTCTTGTGTAGTTTTTACCTGTTACTCGTAGCTATCTGCCTCTATTATAGATGAATCTTAAACTTTCTTTCTTCTTTTCTTTCCTCCCCTTATTTGACACCTTTTAACAGTGCTGTTCCCTGTGCTGCCTTCTCAGTAGGGTCACACAGCCTTGGTGTGTAAGGGGAGGGGGGGGGTGGTGTTGTGGTGTCCAATGCCCAGTCAGGGATTTGCCTTTCCAGGATTGAGCCCACAACTGTCTTTTAAATCACAGTGTACATTTGCTGTTAGGATCTTCTGGAGGTCCTGGACATCAGTACCTAAAAGGGAGGTGAGATCCTATAAAAATCCTTTGTCATTGTGCCCATTGACAGATTCAGCCTTTCTCAGATGGATCCAAAGCCCATCAGTGAAAACACTCATCTCTGTTTATACTGCACTTCTCCTGTTTCCTTCAAAATCCTTTCCATCTGGATTCTCTTTCCTAAATTAACCAAAACGTGTCCAGCATCAGTCTGGTGGTCACTGTGTGAGGACGCCTTCCAAACCCATGAGAGAGGAGTGTCTCCTTCTCCCTGTGGCTCTGAAACTCAAGTCATCCTTCTGACTTCTGGGAGGGTGATTTCAGCCTTGGACACACATGTCACAATTCCCTGGCACGGCCTCTGCAGGGAGTTGCTCAGCTGTTGGCAGCTTCCAGGTGGCTTGGAAGTGAAATACATTCACTGTACCAGTGAAGTGTGCTCAGTTATATTCTCTAGTAAGAACAACTGCTCACTGATGTGCTGGGTCTTTATTTTCCAGAATCCAGGTATTGACATTGGGGATGTTTCTGAGAGAAAAGCTTTAAGAAAGAGCCTGAAATGTAAAAATTTCCAGTGGTACCTGGACCATGTTTATCCAGAAATGAGAAGATACAACAACACCGTGGCGTATGGAGAGGTAAGTAAGGCTCAGCAATCCCTGCCATCAGGCTGGTAATACTTACAGCTGGTGAGTCTCTGATGAGAACCAGCCTCAAAGGAGAGGAATGTGAGTACAAACCTAGTGTTTGTGTATAATTATAGAAAGTTGTGTCAATCTGCTCACAGTTTCTTCTGAAAACCCTATTTGGGGATTTAGTGCTGATCTCAGAGACCATATGCAGTCAAATGTTTTAATGCTTCATTTATGGAACTGACAGAAAATTGTCTCCATTACCCATTGGCTCTGGGGATTAAGTAGCTGTAGGTATCTTTTTAATACATGGTTGTCTTATAAACCCATTTGACTTAAACTCAGTCTAATTCCTTACAAGGTCTCTGTAGGATACAGTGTGTTGTCACAACAGCTTAAGGAAGAGATAAAGTAAGGAGACTTAATTCAATCTCTACTGTCTTTGAGACTGTACTGGGAATATAATAACAGGCATTTATGGGAACTAATAACAAATACTCTGTTGCAAGAGATCTCGTGGAGTAGTGGCAGTTTGAGAAGGCTTCTGGAAGCACAGCCTGAGCACCTCAGATGGACATTCATTTGAAGAAAGATCTATTATCAAAAGCTGCTTAATGCCTTCAAGCTAAAACCTTTCCAAAAGTAGTACTTTCAAAGGCATCATGGCAGCTGCTCTACCTAGGGAGCCTGGAGAGAGGGCAGAGCTCTGCTTTAGCAGACCCGGTGTCTAGGGTTCAGCAGCCAGTTGGCTTTGTAGCATGAACTCAGCACTTCCATGCTCCCTCTGAAGTGTGTCCTTCATTGTTTGATGGCTGGTTTGCCATCTCTGTGTCTCCTTTTGCATCCCTGCCATGATTCAGAAGGGTTTCTGGTGCTAGCTGGACTTGTCTTTTTCCCTGTCTTGTTGAGCACGTTGAGGTTTTGATGAAATCCAAGTGATTCTGCATCGATTTCAGGCTCCTGGCAACGTGCTGACAGCAGTCTAAAAATATGTTTGTTACCACCACACATGACCAAATACAAAGAAAACTGTGTTCAAGGAAGTTGGCTCCTTGGAATGGTGATTATTACATGAAAGCAGGCATCATTAGGCCCTGTGTTTAAAGAAAACATACAGCACTCTAAACCTTTCTCTGCCCGATTATACCTGGTGATATAGCACCGTGGATGCTTCCTACAGCAAGAGAGGCCAGAGGCATTGCTGCACATCAGTTTATTGCTTCTCTCCAAAGAGACAGGGCCATCTAACTGCATTTTGTTCTTTCTTACAGCTTCGAAACAACAAGGCAAAAGATGTCTGCCTTGACCAGGGCCCGCAGGAGAACCACACAGCAATACTGTACCCGTGCCACGGCTGGGGACCGCAGGTGAGGGCTTCTGCTGGGACTAGTAGCACCTAGCAGACGCTGGATGTGCAACTTGTCTGTTGGCTTCTCTTTCAGATATATAAGACACAGGTTCTTGTTAAGAATACCTGAGATATATTGGGGTGCTGGAGGGGATCCAGAAGCAGCTACCAAGCTAGGAAAGGATTTGGAGCACATCTCATCTGAGGAAAGGCTGAGAGATCTGGGACTGTTTAGCCTGGAGGAAAGAAGGCTCAGAGGAGACCTTATTGCTCTCTATAGCTACCTGAAAGGAAGCAATAGAACAAGAGGAAACAGCCTGAGGTTGCACCAGGGGAGGGTCAGGCTGGATGTGAGGAGGAATTTCTTTGCTGCCAGGGCTGTCAGGCATTGGAAGGGGCTGCCCAGGGAGGTGCTGGAGTCACTGTCCCTGGAGGGGTTTCAGAGCCGGGTGGGTGTTGCACTGAGGGCAGTGGGCTGATGGGTGATAGGGCTGGGACACAGGCTGCACTCGACCTCAAAGATCTCTTCCAGCTGAAACCATTCTGAGACAGAGCCTTTTCCCAGCTCCTCTTAGAGCAGCTATTTTCTGGATTACCATAATCATGCCAGAGCTGCAAGTAAAAGCATCATTTGAGAAAACCCTTCCTGCCAAGGGTAAGTAAAGCTGAAAGTAAATAGCCAATGAGCAGAACAGAGCATTTGAAGATGTTTCCTTTCTCATTCATTCAGCTGAGTAAAAATGTACCAACTGGGTAAAGAAAACAAACAGTGCTTTTGAAGAGGATGGTAATTAGCCTTTACAGCCTGGCTGGGTTTTACCATGACATTCGTTCTCTAGTGCCCTTTATCCCTCTCAAAAAGTTTTGGAGCAAGCCAAAGGCTTCTTATCCTAATTTTAAGCTTATTCTAGATTAAAAAGTCATCCCACCAAGATTCACTCCAGATCTCATGTCTTTTTAGAGGGTTAGTGGATGTGTCAGATACTGGAAGTTAGAGATGATGAACTACTTCAGCCTCCTCTGTAGTTTTAGCTCTTACCATGATTTAAGAAGAAAGCAGCAGGGGAATGCTGCTGGTGGAGTTGGAACAAAACAGAGTAAAACACTACTTCTGTCACTGCTGGTGTCTGTTACGCCAACAGCAGACTAAGCTGCACTTTCAGGGTCTGCAGCTCCAGGGATAATTTACCCACTTCCCCACTAACTGGGCTTTCTAGGCTTACCAGGACAAAGTATTCTCACAGCCCATCTTAGTGTGAACTGCGAACTTCAGGAGCCACCTGAGCCTGGGAACCAGCTACAGGAATCCTTCAGGGTAGAGACAGCTCTCACTTCAGTTTATCCTTGCTTTTAAACAAAGATCAGTCAGCTGTGGCTGATGGAGTCACTGCTAAATATACCTCAGCTGTTGCTTAAATGCACACAGGGGTTGTTTTCCTGAAATGGCACAAACTGCCTTTTGGACTTTCTGGATGGAAACTTAAACCTCTAAGTGCATTATAGTACAAGAAACTGAATTATCCTGACATTGTCTGCTCACCCTGGGCTTTAAGATGAATGGCTAAAGGCAAGTTATTTCTTTTTTTCCTCAGCTGTTTTTGTGATTAAACTTAGCAAGGTTCTCTTTTTCTTACTTGACGTTCTCGAGTGAAACGTGGCCGTGCTGCTGGCTCCCTTCAGCTCGCCTCTCACACGACCTCCTCCTGCTCTTCCACCTCCACATTGTCCCTTCCCTCTCCAACTGAGAGCCGGTTCTTGGCAGTTCTTTTGTTTTGTAATACAAGCAATTAGTTGGAAGTCCTTGAAAGTGCTTTTTTTGAAAAGTAGCTATCAGTGAGTGCAGCAGCTTTGAAATGAGCCTGTGGCAGAAGGACGTGTGCTGCACCGAGGAAATTGGACTTCTGCTGCTCCTGTTTAATTAATGGGCTGCGTGGTGTAATTTATTGCTGGGAATATAATTAGAAGTAATGTAAACACTTTGTTCAAATAGCTCCCTTGTTTTATACATATGAATATTTAAAACACAAGGAGTTGCAATTCCTTTTGGGGGTTTTTTTCAGCATCTGAAAGCACACACAGTGGGGCCTGTGTTCATGTGCCCTCAGTGGGGTTTGTGCTCAGTGTTCATGTAGGCTCCCAAAATCTCCACTTCCCTTGATACTGTGGCCCAACTATACTCACTGAAGTGCATTTCACAGTTGAGGAGCAGGTTCCTGGGCTGCAGTAAGTAAGGGTGAGCTGTGGGCTCCCTCATGGCATTTTAGTGGTGCAAGGACAGCAATGCCCCTGTGGTGAGGGGAATGGAGTTAGATCCACTTGGCAGCCAGTCACCAGTGTGTTCCCCAAGGCTCAGTGTTGGGGCTTGTTCTGTTCAACATCTTTATCAGTGATCTGGATGAGGGGATCGAGGGCACCCTCAGTAAATTTGCTGATGACATGAAGCTGGGCAGGAGTAAAGATCTGCCTGAGGGCAGGAAGGCTCTGCAGAGGGCCCTGGCCAGGCTGGAGCCATGGGCTGAGGGCAATGGGATGAGGTTCAGCTGGGGCAGAGGGGCTGGAAACTGCTGCAGGGAAAGGGCCTGGGGGGATTGGTGCCAACGGCTGAACAGGAGCCAGCAGCGTGCCCAGGGGGTCAAGAAGGCCAAGGGCAGCCTGGCTGGGATCAGCAGTGCGGTGGCAGCAGGAGCAGGGCAGGGATTGTGCCCTGTGCTGGGCCCTGGGGAGGCTGCAGCTCCAGGGCTGTGTCAGTGCTGGGCCCCTCACTCACTGCCACAGGGACACTGAGGGGCTGCAGCGTGGCCAGAGCCGGGCACAGAGCTGGGGAAGGGGCTGGAGCACAAGGGTGCTGGGGAGGGGCTGAGGGAATGAATGGGGATGTTGAGGCTGGAGAAGAGCAGGCTGAGGGCAGCCAGGAGCACTCTCTGACACCCTCTGACAGGAGGCTGCAGGGAGCTGGGGATTGGTCTCTGCTCCTGAGTGACAGGACAAGAGGAAACAGCCTCAGATTGCACCACAGGAGATTTAGATTGGAGCTGAGACAGAACTGTTTCCCTGAGAGGGGTGTCAGCCCCTGTGCCAGGCTGCCCAGGGAGCTGGGGCAGTGCCCAGCCCTGGAGGAATCCCAAGGCCATGGAGCTGAGATGCTGAGGGCCAGGGGTTAGTGGTGAGCTGGGCAGGATGGGGGAAGGGCTGGGACTCCATGAGCTTAAAGGTCTTTTCCAACAAAAATGATTCTATGTCACAGGCCTTGCTCCCTGCCATGCCAAGAGATGTTGGGTTTTTGCTGTGGGGAGTAGTAGTCCATCCTCACACTATGCTACTATCTGCTCTGGCTGCCGTATGTCTGTAACATGCGAGTCCAACTTGCTCTCTCGTCCCATTCAAGGTAGAGCAGCTTGTACTGCACCTTGAGTTTCTGCTGTCTCTGCTGATGATGAAGTTGAAGCTCAGTATGTAGCTTTCCAATGGATGCAGTTATGCCCAATGGATCCTGTGTCTAGCACCAAATGCAGATGAGATCTGGGGTTTTGCTCACAGCCCCTCTGTTGTAGCATCTGTCACTGAGGGAAGGTTTTAGGGTTTTTTTCTCTTGTTTTCCATTCTCCTTGCTTTCATTCACTTCCAGGTCAAATCATTACCAAATTTCATGACAGAATATTCTTTTACCTTGTAATTACATTGAGCCTGCTCATGGATTTTTTTTTTTTTGCTTCCTGATGGCTTCATCTTTGAAGCAATACATCATGCAAACACCTTGCTGTAATGATGTATTACACTAATAATGAAGTAATACCTCATTGGAATGACAGGACTATGGTGATATATTAAGGTGATAGAAAGCACTATAATACTGTAAAACTTAAGATAATGTTCACCCAGCAGAGCATTTCATTTAATTATGGGATAAAATATGTTTTGCCCATTTAAACATCAGAACTTGAGGACAAAACCATCAATACTGAGATCATCCTGGACATGGCAGCATCCAGGGTGACAAAATAGCCCATCAGATTAAATTGGGTTGAAAAGAAAATACTGTACCCTTTGCTTATGGTTGCTAATTGATGATCTGCTTAATGCAGAAAGGAAGCTAAACAACCCTAAATTATTTTTCAATAGAGTCAATGAAGGTCATCAAGGCTTTTATTTCCCCGGTGCTAAGACGTCTAATTAACTTGCTCCCATCCCTGAGATGCAGCCAGCCAGAAACAGTAATCAAAGATGATGTATTGGTGGTGCCAGTGTGAGGATGGCAGCTCAGCCTGAGTAATGCAGTGGCTTTGCACCCCTCTGCTCTCCCAGAGTCCCTCCAGGGTCCCCCCAGGGCAAAGCAGCCCCCAGAGTGCTGTCTGGAGGTGGGGGCTGTGCAAGATACCTGCAAAGGTAAAGAGGCTGTGGGCAGCCTGGGCCAGGGCTCCCTCACCTCAGCACCAAAGGAGTTTCTCCTCCTGTGCCAGTGGAACTTCCTGTGTTCCAGCTTGTGCCTGTTACCCCTTGTCCTGTCCCTGGCCAACACAGAAGAAAGAGTGGTCCCATCTTCTTGACACCCACTCTTAAATGAATGATCAGCATTGATCTCAGTCTCCTCCAGACTGAACAGCCCCAGGTCCCACAGCCTTTCCTCTTAAGGAAGATGCTCCAGTGCCCTGAGCCCCTTGCTGTCCCTGCACTGGCCTCTCTCCAGCAGTTCCCTGTCCCTCTTGAGCTGAGGAACCCAGAACTGGACACAGGTCTCCAGATGAGGCCTCAGCAGGGCAGAGCAGAGGGGGAGCAGAACCTCCCACTGCCCAAATCCTTGCTGCCCAGCAGCACTCCCCAATCCTGCCCCAGCCTGTGCTGTGCTGGCTGTGTTGCTGACACTCAGCTGTGCTGGGTAGAGCAGCCCAGGCTTTGGGCAGTGCTGGCTGTTGGGGGGCTTTTATTTACCTGGCTCTTACACACAGGACATGACACATCTAATAGATGCACTTAATACATTTTTCATAACACCATGTGTGTTTCTCAGCTCGTTTGCTCTCCCTGCAGTCCCCACCCTCCTCCCTTCCTGGGGAACGATTTGATTTTTGCTCTACTTGCTTTTCCCACCACATTAGGCCATAACATGTAAGAGCAGAAATCATGTTGCCTTGTGGGCATTAGGCCAACTGTCTGAAGACAAGCTGCCAAACATCATAAAAGGAGTGTCTAGCACACTAATGATGCATGTGGCAGGAAACATTTGAGAAGCAGGAGAAGGAGAGAGTAGCTTGCACTGTCGGTTCGGGACCTCTGAACGATTTCTTCCATCTGTCATGGAGAGAGTTTGTGGGTTTTTGTCTTTTTCTTGATACGTCTTTTAATCTTTTGTAAGACAAGTGGCCTCATTCTCTGTGTTGGTGCCCAAATGCTAATTCAGATGAGATGTGTGGTTGAAAACACGCTGTGAGGCTGAGGGCACCGTCTCGCTCGAGGCTCAACTTGTCGAAACACCAAACTGCTGGAATGAAAGATGTGAGTCTGAGCTTTCAGCTGGGCTGGAGATGCTCAGGAAGTCCCAGGTTGCTCCAGCCTCGTGTGCAGGGCAGCCGCCTTGCTGAGAGCCTGCCACAGTGTGAGCTATGCTTGGTGCTGGAGAGGATCCCCATCCTGGGGTGGGCTGCAAATGAGCAGGAGGAGAAGGAGGTGATGCTTATGGCTTTAAGCTCTCCTTTCCATCTCTGCTGTGCCAGCACAGTGCTCTGGAGGGGGAATTAATGTAAAGCTGAAGAGGTGTGTACTCTTCTGCACCAGCTTGCAAAGGAAATTGAGGGGCAGAGGAGCAGGTGCTGCTCTGCAGTGCTGTGCTTTGCCCCAGGACAGTAGTGCTGTATGGTGTGGGCAGCCCTCCCTGCACACGTGTACCCTCTGCATCCCTCCCACAGCTGAATCCACCTCTGGGGGTGGTACCATTGACAGATGGACCTTGGTGAGATGTGAAGTCCTGCTTTGATACACAACATGTTGGCTGCCAAGTGTCACTCCAGCAGCAGCTGGGAGCAAAGCACACCAGGCAGAGGATCCAGCACTACCACCCTGCAGAAGCATCACAGAGGGAAGGCAGCACTGACTTCCAGCACCATGGCTGTGTCTGTGGCTACTAACTGGAGTCAGACCCTGTTACATTGTTTATACTTGATTTTCAGTGTTTAATTATTCTAACTGAGATAACACAAACTCCCAGTGTGATTTACTGTCTCTTGAAGCATCTGGGTCACAGATCTGCTCAGTTAATTAATGTGTTGAATACTCCTTATTTGTCTGCTAGATAATGGATTGATTCATAATTTAAATAAGCAGCTGGGTATATCTTTGCCTTGAACCACAAAAGGCCACTGTCATTCATCTCTCTGCACTCCTCCATTTAAATACATTTAGGGAAATATTTGGGTGGGATTCATTAAATGGAGGAGCCCTTTGTGTGTGGTGGAGACAGCCCCCACCCCATTCCCAAAAGTCATGGCCACTGCTCCATGCTCCCAGCTTGCATCTCCTTGGCAGCAGAGAGGAGTCCCTGGGAGCTCTGGGCAGTGAGATGCAGGGACTGTTGTTTGGGTTAGCTGCCATCCTCAGCCTTTGCTTCAGTGCTGAACCACAGGGGAGGTTTGGACTTTGCATCCCTGGGGAATGGGGCCAACCAGCTCCATTTGGCTGATGTTGCTGCCTGGCTGCTGTTGGAGCTGCTGGAGGGCTGTGCCAGACATCCCAGCAGCATCCTGCACAGGCCAGGGTAGGGCTGGCTCATCAAGCATGCCACAAGCCACAGGTTGGGGCAGCGTGACCAGCCAAGCCAGCCAGCTCCAGCAGAAAACCAGGGCACATCATCCATCTCCCCAGCTTGCAGAGTGTTCAGGCCCAAAGGAGGCTCGAGGAGTCTGCCCTGTGATGGCTTTAAGGCTCAGAGTTATTCTTATCCCTTCCCTGTGTCCCAGCTCCTCACCTGCATCTGCAAAAAAAAAAAACCCTACAATGCCAAGGAAAAAAGGCTGAAGACCTTTATTTTTTCCCCTCTGCTTTCCCTGTACCACCCTCAGCTGCTTTCCTCAGCCTCTGCAAACTTTCCTTTCCTCTCTTGCTTTTTAACGATGCTCCAAAGATACTGATAGTCTTCCTGCTCTCCTTCCCTGTGCCAGCTTGCCCGCTACACCAAGGAGGGATTCCTTCACCTGGGGGCCCTGGGGACCACGACTCTGCTGCCTGACACCCGCTGTCTGGTGGATAACGTGAAGAGCCGCTTCCCTCAGCTCCTCGACTGTGAGAAGGTCAAGAGCAGCCTCCATAAGCGCTGGAGTTTCATCCAGGTCAGTTAGAGCTTTGCCAGTGATGCTGTTGCTCTGCTGCCCACCCCCTGGGCATTGCCTTGAGTGTGAGGCAGTGTGGACAAAGACAAAATGTCCAGTTCTGGGCTCCTCAGCTCCAGAGGGACAGGGAACTGCTGCAGAGAGGCCAGTGCAGGGACACCAAGATGCTGAGGGGACTGGAGCATCTTCCTTATGAGGAAAGGCTGTGGGACCTGGGGCTGTTCAGTCTGGAGGAGACTGAGGGGGGAGCTCATTAATAGTCACAAATATCTCAATGGTGGGTGTCAGGAGGCTGGGGCAGCACTTTTTTTTCCTGTTGTATCCCGTGACAGCACAAGGGGTGATGGGATGAAGCTGGAACACAAACAGTTCCATTGAAACACAAGGTTAAACTATTTTACTGTGAGGTGAGGGAGCCCTGGCCCAGGCTGCCCAGGGAGGATATGGAGGCTCCTTCTCAGGAGGTTTCCAAATCCACCTGGACACGTTCCTGTGTGACCTGATCTAGGTGGGAGCTGCTTTAGCAGGGAGTTGGGCTGGGTGAGCTGTGCAGGGCCCTTCCAACCCCCACCATTCCAAGACTCTGTGTGTGATTCTGTGATCAGGGACAGTATTTTGGGACAATTTCCAGTAGCAGTGTTTAATACCCTCAATGTGACCTGCCCTGAAGACTTCCAGATTTCTTTGTTTCACCTATGGTGAAATACATGAAACCATGGTACTTCTGTCCCAAAGAACAGTGTCAGTAACATCCATTGCACAGAAGTGTCACACCTCCCTAGGACAGGGGTGCAGCTACACTATTTCAAGGCTACAGATGGCATTTGGTTAATGACACATAAGGGGCCATGTTGACAGTGCTCAAAGTTGCTCATTCAGTTCCCATTCCTGATTTGAAGACCTGTTTCATTGTTTGCCATACATTGCTGCCCTGCAGTGTGCTGTGCACTTCCCAGAGGCACACAAGGACCTATCTGCACTGCCAGGCAGCACAGTCCTGCCTCACTTCACCCCTCCTCTTCATTGTTTGTAATGTTTTCTCCATATCCTTTCACCTTAGAACGGTGCCATCCTCAACAAGGGCACAGGGAGGTGCTTGGAAGTGGAGAACAAGGGCATGGCTGGCATCGACCTGATCCTTCGCAGCTGCACGGGACAAAGGTGGACAATTAAAAACTTCATCAAGTAAAGGTTGGAAGAGTCAGAGGAGTTTGTCTGGAAATGTGACTGACATGGACTGATCCGACTGGACTCCTTTGGAAAGGACAAAATACCAAACCAGAGCTTTATTGATGTTATTAGGAGAGGCCATGGGGTAAATGGGCATTTGTGTCTCTAATTTTTATTGTATATTAGTCTCCAGCAGCTGATTCCAACTGTGGCAAATTGGGTCAGAACTGCTATTTGCTTCTGGCAAGCACTCTAAAAGGTACCACTTATTTCTGCTGGAATGACTGTCATAAGCTCCTGCAGCCTTGTGAGCATTTTACTGACAGGGAATTGTTGCTTTCCCACACGACTCCAAGCTCTCCCAAGGGGCCAGGTAGGTTTGTACCACCATCAGGGTTGAGAGACCCTGGATATAGCTGCCTGGTACATAAAGATTTGTGTGCTTGTGAGAGGAAAAGGTCACCAAGCCCCAGAGGAGCTGGGTTTGAAAGATGTGGTGTTTTGTTAGGTGCTTTCTCTCTTTTCCCTTTCTTGGCCCTGCATTCAGCAGCCCCTTTCTTGAGTCTGAGAGGGACAAAGCTCCCTCCACTAGCTCTTATGGATCTTTCCAACCCTTAATGAAAGATGTGATCAGATAAAATCCTGTTGATTAAACCCCCCATTTCCCAATGCCCCCTCTCATTGCCCATGTGCTGCTGTTGGCCAAGCCAGCCCCATGCAGCACCACTCCCTCCCATGGAGACCCCAGATGGAACAGACCTTGGATGCCTGCCTGCTTGGGTGGTTGTCTGCCCTTTTGGGGGTCAGTCAGACTGGCTCATGGTGAGTAAGGCTTTGGGAGTGGTGCAGATCCACCTTGCCCTCCCTGGCCTGTCTCCTTGGAGACCCACCTTTACCCTTTTATTGCTCTCGTAGA
The DNA here is from genome assembly GCA_013401255.1 of Urocolius indicus. Classification (NCBI taxonomy): domain Eukaryota; kingdom Metazoa; phylum Chordata; class Aves; order Coliiformes; family Coliidae; genus Urocolius; species Urocolius indicus. The sequence goes on from WBNH01005806.1 coordinate 42,255, forward strand.
AGTGAGGATGGATGCAGTGGTGTGTGAGCAGGTAACACTTGAGAGTCCAGCTCTGCCAGGGCTGCCCTCCCTGGAGGCTGTAGGGTTTGTGGTAGGGCATCCTTGCTCTGAACAAAGGCAGCAATAGTGGTGGTCTCCCTAACTTTGTAGGGGTGTTCACCCAAGGCTCAAGCACACCTACCCTGGTCAGTGTGTGGCTGTGGTCAAGCAGAGCAAGTCCCTACAGACCTTCACGAGCTACAGTGAGGTAAGGAAAGGAGAGGGAGGGCAAGAGACCAACAAATGGCAGTTTGGCTGAAATTCCTTGACCTTGAAGGGCCTGTTAATATGGTGGGGCAATGTCATCTGCTTTCTTTTGTGGCCCACAGTATTCTTAGCTGCAGATCTACCCAACCATTGTGGGAGACCAGTGGTTTGAGGCCCTGATGGTTGGTTACCTGCAAAAGGGAAATGCAGTCTTGCAAAGTTGCTTTGCAAAGGTGCCAGACTAATGGGTAGATACAGGCTTTGCTCAGTGGAGAGGAGAAACCAGCCCATCTCTTGTCCTTCTCAATAGAATAACACTCTTTCTGGTTGCCCTCTGGCTAGGGTGCACTAAAATATATTAATATATGACATGTACATGTAAATATGTTTCCCAAAGATGGGATGTGCACAGAGTTGTTTGCTGCAGAGCACTCATGCCTGTCTTCCATTTGCCTCGAGGTGAAGCTACCTGGATGTTTAATGAGTTTCATTTCCAATGCCATGCAGCAGGTTTCTAACTGATGTCTTAGTAATTTATTGAACAGAAGCAGCTGTATTTCCTTGTTCCTTCTGCAGCAATGAGCGTCACACAGGACTGATGGTTCATTTAGGCTTGACAAGACTTCCCTCATCCATTGGGGTTGTCTCTGATGTTTTTCCCTTCCTTAATGAAGTAAAGCCTCTCAGTTGTCCTGAGCTGCAGGCTGAGGGGGTCAATGCAGAAGTTTGCTCTCTTGTTTGCTGTTGCATCATCTCTTTGTGTAATAAATTTTAGCACTTACCAAACCAATATGATCCCCATGTCTTTAGATGCATGTTGTGCTACCCCTTTGCATTGGCTGCTGCCTTCAAAGAAAGGCAATTTCCTGATGGATTGGAAAGTCTGGGGCCATCTGAGACTCCACAGCTAATGGTGACAATGGTAAAATGCCCTTAGAACTGAGAAATCAGTTTGCTGTCAGTCCTCAGTGGAAGCCACGTGTTTATTAGTGTTGGCAAAAGCCTGCATGCTTCAAGATGAACAACCACAAAGCCCCTGGATGTTACGTGTCCTATAATTCATGGTTCCCAGTTCAGTTCTAGTCCTGCCAGTGCTCAAGGTGCCAACAGATGGGCTTTGTCACACTTAATAGTGGTCTTGTAAGGTGTCACCACCCTCAGCCTTCCATCTGCCTCAGCTGCTGAGGGGTCTCTGGCCCTGTCACCTGCAGCAGGAGAGAATGTGTGGCTACACCTCAGCTACTGTAATTGGCAGGACGTGCTTCAGCTCCCCAGGCAGGAGGGACTTCCTGGATTTAACACAGGGAATTGTCACCAGGGTGACTCCAGGCCCTCCCCCAGCTTTGCTGTGGATGTGGGGTGCAGTGCTGAGCATCTCCAGCCACCTGCTGACAGATGGGCCTGGAAGCATTGCTGACAAGATGACTTGGACACAAGGAACCTCTTGGTGAGGGGCTTTTTGATCCTTTTAGGTTCAGAGAGACCTTTCCTTCCTGCTCCAGAAGGAAAACAAATGCCTGAACATCCAAACAGAAGGGGAATGGTGGAAATAAACACTTTGCTCCCAGAGCCCATGGAGGTGGTCTGCTCATTCTCACTGGTGTGCACAGAGTGCTTTTGAGTGACTGGAAAGGAGCAGCATGAGTAAAATCAGGATTAAAAGTGAGGATTGAATCTGCTGTGTTCATGTAACTGAAGCAGTGTTCTGATGTTGGTTGGTGACAGGCAGATGATTGCTGAGGTGACAGCCCCAGCTCTGCAACCTCCTGAACCATGGAAACCTGTCTTAGAAATCTGGAGCTAAATGTTGCACCTTGTGTTTATTCTCTAATAATATGTTAATTGCTCAAAAAAGTGATATCAAAGTGGTTCTTATTAAATATATGATTTGAGCCTTGCCTCTTGAGTGGTTTTAAACAGATTCAGTGCTGATGAGATGCAGAGGCAGTCATTCCTCTCTGTTCCTTACTTAATAGCAAAGTGCTGCTGTTTTAATGGAACTTCCATTTTAAAAAGGAATGGAAATGAAGGAGAAATTGAGAGAGATGGCCAGTGGAGATTAACCTCCTGTTTCATCCATCCCCTCCAGCTGCCACTCACCTGCACAATGCAGTTCCAGCCCAGAGCAGAAGGAAGACGTTACACGGTGAAAAGGCTGCTCCTGTAGCCAGCTGGGCATTTCCGAGTGGCACCCGAGGCTTGGGGCACTCCTGACATCCAATGTGGGACATCCACGTTCTCTTGGCAGGCAGATGGGCCAATGATGTGTTGTTCCTGGAAGGACAGTGAGGTATGGGCAAGTGTGCTCTGTGCAGGAGGGACGTGTGAGCACACAGTGCATCGTTCTCCCGGTGGAGCAGCAGCTCTCCTGGCTGAGCTGAGCTGAGGACACACAAGCTGTTGGCATCAGAAAAAAACTCTTTCAGTGTGAGGTGAGGGAGCCCTGGCCCAGGCTGCCCAGGGAAGCTGTGGAGGCTCCTTCTCAAGAGGTCTCAAATCCACCTCCGTGCTCAAATCCACCAGAGGATACAGAGAAACTGAACAGTAGCAACAAAGGTGCCAAGTGTTGCTTCAGGTCACAGAAGAAAGGGACAGTTGTGATCCATGGGCAGCCCTGGCCCAGGCTGCCCAGGGAGGATGTGGAGGCTCCTTCCTTGGAGCTCTTCAAGACCCACCTGGACACGTTCCTGTGTGACTTGATCTAGGTGGAGCTGTTTCTGCAGGGAGGTTGGACAGGATGAGCTCTAAAGGTCCCTTCCAACCCCCCCCATGCTGTGATTCTGTGATCAGCCCAGGCTGGGATAGCCTTCACCCTTAGGCTTTTTTGGGCAGTAAGTAGAGCTCCATGGTGGAGTGTCCCATTTGCAGCTACAGCTCTCTTGAAGGATCACATGGGATAAAAATCTGTGCTCTCTTCATGTGTATTTTACACACTCACGACTTTCCAAGCCTGATTTAGAGCATGGTGTGATCTGATGTGTGTCCCAGCAGACTAGAGTCAGCTGTGAGCTCCTTCTCTGCCCATGTCCTTAGCAGGACCTTTGTGCTTCCCAGGGCAGAGAGATGAACTTTCAGAACATTCCCTCTAAGCCCACAAATGAAGTCAAACTGTTGGCATTTCCAAGCCTGAAGTTTCCCTCCTGGCCTCCTGATAGAAAAACCTCTCTGACTGATCACTGTGCAGTTTGGGCACTCATCCACTGCTAATTGATACAGATTTCAGCACTTCACTATGCAGTGTGAGCTGAGGCATTTGAAATCTCTGCAGCTTGTCTTTGCAGCTGAGAACCCATCCTGCATTGGGCTGGGGAGCGGGAGAAGCGTCTGTGATCATTAGGAATCTCAAGCTGGACTTCCAAGGGCATTGGAGTGAAGTATTAAGGGCCCTTCTCTGTCACTGCTGAACCAAAGTTAGGCATCAGAATAACTTGAAGGACATAAACCCTTCCAGCCCAGTGCTAGAAAGGTGAGAGACTGAGCCCTTCTGTGTTTTCACTGAAAAGCCAAGATGTTGTAGCTGGGCTGGTCCTGTGTGTTGGGAGGGAGTTCTTCTAAACCAAAGAGATTCCCCAAATCATTAATGTCTTTCAATCTTCCTACAGGCAGGAGCCACAGGACATGCTGGAGACAGAGAAGCTGCTCAGCTCCTTCAGGTTTCCAGTGAAGTCAGCACCTGTGGGACAAGGGGTCTCAGCTGCGCCTTGTGCCCAGGAGCTGAGTGACAGCATCTTGCTCTCACCTTGGAGTCACAGAGCAGAAGGGACAAGCTTGAAATCCCAGCTCAGCAGTCTCCAGTTACCCAAGATACCTTATCAAGAGTGAGTGGCTCCAGTGTCACAGCCCAGGAGGGTTTCTCTGGTAAACCCCTGCCAACGTCTCCGCTGGTGCTGTCCATGGCCCCTCACCCTGGGCAGGGCTCACCCTGAGCCCTGAGGTAGGGATTTGTAGCAGGAAAAGACTCAGTTCCTATTTACAGGACTGAGAGTTTGGGTTCCTCATGCAAGCCTCAGGTGAGTATTTGGCCTGAGTGCATCAGGTCATGTTTGGATCTGAGCTTAAGCCCCACACAGGTTGTGCTCAAGGCAATGCTGCTTCCTGGCAATAACTCCAGGCTCTCCCAGTCTGCAAAACATTTACAGGCATGCAGGAATCACTGCCTAAACCAGCCTCTGTGTCATGTGGTGTTCCTCTGGCAGAAGGCAAAATAACAAGGAGAAGGGCTGTATAACCCAGAGAGCTTTCCAGAGGAGGAGCTTCGTGTTTTATTCCCATCTGGTGGCTCTGAGACGTGATGGGTAATAGCTCTGCAAATGTCTTTCCTGGCTATTATAATTCAGGCTTTTATTGTTATAGGCAAGTATTTCATAGTTAGGCAAGAACCCATGCAGGAACTAATTTCTTATTGTGCTCTTCAGAAATCACAGCCAGGAGGAAAATAACAGCAGAGAGGGGAACGAGGTGATTTGCTGTGCAGATAACACAGGGCTGGCACCCAGCACTAAACCAGTGGCAGCTCCTGGCATTCTGAGAGCAGAACAGCCACCATGAGGACCCTTTCAGCTTTGCAAGCTTCCCCAGCAGAGTCTGGGTTATTTCCAGCACTGCTCCTGAGGGCTGAGAATGTCCCAGAAGCCTCATTCTGAGAAAGGACCCAGCTCTGGAGTGATAGATGGAGCAGAGAGGTGCTGAGCTCAGGAGGGAAGGTGGGGGTGGACCCAAGCTTGGCTGGCTGCTGGCTGCCCACCCAGCTGCTCCCTCATCAAGGAATGGCAGGGAGGTTGTGCACCAGTCACCATCAGGGGCCAAAGAGACCTCACTTGGGGCGGGGGGAATAATGTGTAACGCCAGTAAAAGTGGAGTAGGATGGTGAGGAACAAAAAACAAGGCTAAAACCACTTTCTGTCCAACACCCTCATCTTTCAGGCTTCATTCTGTCATTGCCAACTCTTCTTGCTGCCCCTCTGCACTCCCAGGTGGTGCAGGGGGCTGGGAAAAGGGGTAACACTGGTCTGTAACACTTTGTGTCAATCCTTCCTCACACTTCTACTCTATGCCATGGTGGGGTCCCTCCTGTGGGATAAAGTCCTTCACAGTCTGCTCCAGCCTGAGTCCTCCATGGGCCACACAGCTCCTGTAACAAAAACCTGCTCCACCATGGGCCTTCCACAGCCTGCGGCCTCCTTCACGCCCAGTGTGGGGATCCATGGGCTGCAGTGTGGTAGCAGCCCCAGCCTGGTCTCCACTGGTGTGTTGGTACCCAGGGCACCTCCTTCCACTGCTCCTTCACTGACCTCAGTGTCTGCAGGGCTGTTTCTTGCATATTTCTCTCACTCCTCTCTCTCTCTCTCTCTCTCAGCAGCTGTGCAGTGGTTTTTAACTCTTTCTTCAAATCCTTTGTCCCAGAGGTGTCACCAGCCTCAGCTTTGGCCAGCAGCAGGTCTTGGAGCCAGCTGAGCCCTGGGATTGACCTTGCTCTGCCCTGTGCCCACTGCCCAGCAGGACTCCTGGAGTGGAGCAGGGGACAAGACAGCTCTGGTTGTGGGAGGGAGGGATGGGTTATGAGGGAATGGAGTGCTGCCCTTTGCCATTGGCACCTTTGCAGTGACTCAGAGCATCTGAGGAGCAGTTACACCTTTGGAGGGGTTTCTCTGGGCAGAGCTGGGCACTGTTGCCCCACGCTGGGGAGGGGGAGGCTCAGTGGGGATGCAGGTGATGTGGAACTGACTTTTCCAGCACCAGCCCTGGGGCTCTGCCCTGACTTGCTCCCTCTGCCCACCCTTCCCAGGCCCCTTCCTCATGCCACAGGAGCCGTGTCTGCCCTAGTACTGCCCTCCCATGCTGTCCCCTGCCCGCTCTGCCCCTCCACCCCAGTCTCATCCCAGTGTTTGCCTTCACTGTCTTCATGTTTGCTGCTTTGGTGCTATTTTTGTTCCACTTCCCCCTTGTCTTTAGTGCTGTCTTGTCTTAGTTTCTGTATCTGGAGCTGCCTTACATTCCCCTTTGTTCTCTGCATGAATTTGCTCCATCTCTGTCCTCTCTCATTCCTTTCTTCTCCGTGTGTTTTGTTTGCTCTCTTTCCTTTGCTGTTTATTTTGATTTCTTATTTCCAGCTCTGACTTTTTCATTCTTTCCTGTTTCATCTCTCTTTTTTTCCCTCTTGCTTTCTGTTTAGGCTGGTCTTGTTCTCTCTCCTAGTTGCTTTGTTCTTTGTACATCACCATTTTGCTGTTTGGATTCCCCCTCTGCCACCTTCCCTTTGCATTTTGGGTTGGAAACCAATCCATTTGCTTCTTTCTTTAAACTTTAATCATAGTGCCTATCATCCAAATCCTCTTTTCTTTCATTGCTAATACAAAGACATGAGCACAGCTTGTTTCAGCAGCTGGGACCCATCCTGCCTCTGCCAGCACTGCACTACTGTGGCACAGGCTGAGTGGTGCTGATTGCATGGCTGAAGCCTTGGTCCCTCAGGCTCTGAGACCCCTCCCTGCTGGGCAAAGGTGCAGGTGATGGGAGAGATGCCACTTTCAAGCTGCAGAAACCCCATGGTGTGTGTGGGGGAAGTGTCTCTCCAAGGTGATGGAGTGAGCCTGTGGTCCTCCACGGAGAAGGCCCAGATCATTCCTGCTTGGGAAGAGGGATAGGGATTAGGGTAAATGGGGGATGTGGGTCTCAGGGTTATATAGACCAAGAATGTCTTGTTTTCTAGTAAAGAATAAATCACAATTACTGTTAGTCCTTATATAACTCGAGCTGAATGAGAACAGAAGAAATGCCCAGAGCCTCCTGTGTGGGTGCCCTATAGTGGGCTCGGTGGAACCATAAGCACATGGCACTTTGAGGGCAAAATCCAGGAGCTGTGATGAAAAAGGAAGAAGGAGGAAAGGGGGGTGGGAGATTAGGGCCAGATTCAGTGAGATGAACAATGGACAGATACCGGGGCTGCTTCTTCCAGGATGGGACTGTCTTTGACTCTGAGGAAAGTGTCCAAGGCAGCATAAAGTCCCAGGAAGGGCCAACGCTGCTGTGCCTGGCACCAATGCCCCAGCACAAGGGGCACCCCCAGGCCCAGCACACTGGGGCCAGGCTGGGAGGCACGAGCAGCCTCTCTGTCCCCCAAGGCAGCTGTACCCCAGGGCCCTGCCTGGCAGATGTTCATCCCATCTGGTCCTAAATTACCAGTGATGCTTCATCAGTGTTTCCTCAGGCGTCACTGCCCTTGCTGTCAGAAGTGTTTTTCATATGCCTAGGCAGAATTTTCCTGCTTGAATGGTGAGCCTGAACCTCTCTGCCTGGCCTGGGAGGCTGGATGGGTTTTTAACATCTGCTCCTGTCCCCTGTGGTCGTGTTTCTCTTGGGCCAGAGAAGAGCAAACTGTGGCTCTTTCATACCTCTCAGCCCCAACCCAGCAGTTCCCTTCTGCTCATCCGTGACTGCTGGAGCCAGGAATCACTTCATGTTTGGTGCAGAGAGGCTTCACATGTCCCAAATCCCATGTGGGAGGTGACAGTGAGGGCCCATCCAGCTGCTGAGTGCCTGACCCACTGCCCTGGCTTGCCCCCAATATAAATAATAAGCCCAATTAATTACAGGCAATCTATGGAGCAAGGTCACAGCCTCAGCATTTCCTTTCCCACTAGGATAATTTAGTTGACCTCCTCTGTTTAAGTGTAACAGCTCCTGCTGAGCTGCTTTGTTGCAGTTGATAGCAAGATAATTATAATCCCATCAGTGGTTAAACTGTTTCAATAGGCAAAAGACACACTCTTCAGGCCTTTGATGGATATCTAACAGCTCCCAGAGATTTGATATTAATCAGCTGCTATCTCTTGACTGCTGGGAGGCAAGTGATCACTGACAATGGCAGAAACATGGGTTTTCTGAGAGGCACATCTAGCAAATGCTGCTGCTGTGCAAGGAGTGAGTCCAAGGGCTGGAGGCTGGCAGGGAGAGAGAGGCCTGGGAGCTGAAAATGCAGCTGGCAACGTTGCTGCCAGCCCTGGCTGATCCTGGTTAATACCAGGTTCCCTTCAGTGCAGGCAAAGGGATGTGAATGTGTCTGCCTGTTGCAGCCAGAGGAGGGAGGATGAATTATTTACCATCTGGAGCTGCAAGGTGGGAAGTGAAAAATGCCAGTTAAAGTGTTCCTTAATATTTGATTGCATACAAAATGAAGGCCCTGTAGTATTTGGATCCTTCCTGGAAGGAGGTGGCAGGTAAAGCATATTTCTTTTAACTCAGTCCTTTGAACTAGAGCCCTTTAAAAACCTTAAAATCCAGCAGGCTGCTTTTCATCTTGTAATGAACCATTTCCCCCACGCTGCAGCGTTGGGTGTGAAATCATGAGGGGTAATAAGCTCATCCATTCCACTGCAATTGTGCTATTAACCTGCAATGAGACAGACAACCCAGTCAATAATGCTAATGCTCTTCCTTGCAAGAAGCCAGCCATGCCAAAGGCCTTGCAGCACAAAGCTCTTCCCCTCTCCCCTATCCAATCCCATCCTGTGGTGCAGGGACATAGGGTTTTTTTTTTCTCTGGACACCTGGGGCTTTAAGCATCCTTTAGTATGTCTCATTCAAAGGCTGGACTCTGGTGTGATTCTGAAGAGCTCAGCAGCACTGAAAGGGTGGGATTGTTTTTCCAAGGAGAGTGTTCCTCTTTGTTTTGGTGTGGTGAGGAGTGTTGGGCTTTGCTTTTATTGTTGTTATTTGTGTGTAAACACACAGAGAGATCTCCTTGGAACCACTGGCCTGGAAAACTACCTGGGAGGCATTTGCTCCTCCACATAGTGTTTTAACAGTTTCAGGGCTGTTATTTTTCAGCTTGGCTGTTTGCAGCATGCTCCAGGTGTTTGTTAACAGTGGCCCTGAATAGTGTCCCATTGCAGGGAGCTGCACAGAGCACAGGGCAAGGTTTGGCTGCAACACCCAAAGGGAAGGATAGAGACAGGCAGGAGCATTGGGGCACAGTCCTAGTGCAGAGCAGAGCTGTTTGTGCTTTGAGGCTGTGGGCAGTGTGCCCACCCCGAGGGGCACAGAGCAGGCAGAGGGCTTCATCATTGCCAGATTGAGATTCCTCTCTCTTGCTCTGCCGTCTCCTTGAGCCAGAGGCCTCTGCAGATATCACAGAGAAGGGGAGTCCCAGGTGATTCAGGTTTCTGCTGCACTCTTCGCAGGGATGCCACAGTGATCAGGAGGCTGAAATGTCTTTTTGGTAAGGAAAGGCTGCAGAACCTGAGGCTGTTTAGGCTGGAGAAGAGAAGGCTGAGAAGGACCCTTATCAATGCTGATCAGTCCCTAGAGGACAGGTGTTGAGAGGATGGGGCCAGTGTTCGTTCTGTGGTGGCCAATGACAATTGATAATAAACTGAACATGAGCAGCAACATGCCCTCATGGGCAAGAGCCAATGGCAGCCTGGAGCATCAAACAGTGTGGGCAGCAGGTGGAGTGAGGTTCTTCTCCTCTGCTCTGCCCTGGTGAGGCCTCATCTGGAGTCCCGTGTCCAGTTCTGGGCTCCCCAGCTGCAGAGGGACAGGGAACTGCTGGAGAGAGGCCAGTGCAGGGACATCAAGATGATCAGGGGACTGGAGCATCTTCCTTCTGAGGAAAGGCTGCGGGACCTGGAGCTGCTCAGTCTGGAGAAGGCTGAGGGGGGAGCTCATTAATAGTTACAGATATCTCAATGGTGGGTGTCAGGAGGTTGGGACAGTACTTTTTTTCTGTTGTATCCAGTGACAGGACAATCACAGAATCTCAAGAGCTGGAAGGGACCTGGAAAGCTCATCCAGTGCCACCCCCCAGCCAGAGCAGCAGCACCTAGAGCAGGGCACACAGGAACTCATCCAGCTGGGTTGGAATGTCTCCAGAGAAGGAGCCTCCACAGCCCATCTGGGCAGCCCCTGCCAGTGCTCCCTCACCTCAACAGGGAAGGAATCTTCCTTGTGTCTCTTTGGAACCTCTTGTATTCCAGTGTATACCCATTGCCCCTTGTCCTATCACTGGCCATCACTGAGCACAGCCTGGCTGAAGGGTGATGGAAAGAAGCTGGAATACGAAAAGTTCAACTTAAACACCAGGAGAAAGTCCTTTGGTGCTGAGGTGAGGGAGCCCTGGCCCAGGCTGCCCAGGGAGGGTGTGGAGGCTCCCTCTCAGGAGCTTTCCATACCCACTTGGACACGTTCCTGTGTGACCTGATCTCGGTGGAGCTGCTTCTGCAGGCGGTTGGGCTGGATGAGCTCTAAAGGTCCCTTCCAGCCCCCACCATGCTGTGATTCTGTGCTCCTGCGGCCTCTGAACGCCCCGGGGCTCGCAGAGCCAACTCTCACCCTCACGGTGAGTGCAGCTTTGAGTCGGTGTTTGCAACAGAAGGTTTCCCGGTGCTTTTAAAGCCCAGCCCAACGCGGCAGCAGTGAGCAGGCAGCGCCGGCGGAGGAAAGCTGCTCCCCCAGTGCCACCTTGTGCCTGGAAACCCAACAGGCTCAGAGAGCACAGGGAGATGGATGTGAGCAGCCCAGGATGGGGGCAAAAAGAGAGGCAGGGTGGGGGATGTCCCATCCACGGGCTGTGGGTTAGGAGGGCTCTGGCCAGTCGGCTTCCACAGGGGTGAGTTCTGGGGCCACAACAAATTCTCCATGTCTAAGACATCCAGAAACCCAGACAGTGTCCCTCGGCATTAGAACAAATCCCAGGAAAGATGCATTTCCTCTGCAGAGAAGGCAGCAGGCTCATGCCAGGGCTGTGCACTGTGGTCTGGTGAGGGTGGGCTGAAGGATGGCATCTCCAGCAGCTGGGCTCTGCTCTGTACCCCCAAAGGAAAGCCCAGCGTGGTGCCAGGGCTGCTGCTTGAAGCCATGCTGTCAGTCAGGAGCAGGTTCATTATTGGAGACAAGAGAGAGATGGGTCATTGTTAACTGAAGGGCTGTGCAATTGTAGCTTCACCTTAGAGAGCTTTGACCTGTCAGGGAGGGGTCTTAGAGCTGCTCAGAGGAGAGGGTCTTGCATGGGGTGGTGCAGAGGTGGTTGTGCCTTCAGCAGCGCTGCCCTGTGTGCTCAGCCTCTGGTGTGAGCTGCTTGTGACAGTGTGGAGTGTTGCAGGAGGATGTGCAGTGAAGCAGTCAACCTGCGGGCTCCCAGGTGCTCAGTGGGAGCATCCTTTGAGAACAAAAAGCCTTTGAAAACTACAGGCTATTTTTTCACAGTAAGAACAAATCCCCTGCAGATCAGCAAGCCAACAGCACAGCTTCCTCACAGGCTCCCCAGCTCCCTTCGCCTTTGGGTGGATCTCCTTCACTGACATATCTTGTGTACAACAAGGTTGGGTGGGAGGGGGCTGATGATGACACTCAAGTTGATCATCTGAGGGCTGATGGTGTCCTTCCAGGTAGAGCTGATCTTGTCACCTGGGGAGGACATCAAAACCTTCAAAGAGCCTAAATCACCCAATTTCCTTACCTACCCACAGGCATTTTGGAGAGAAACAATCTTTCTTGAGCTACTTTCCCCTTCTTTGGTTTCCCTACACTTTGACCAACACAGTCTTAAAACAAGTAGCCCAATGATAAGCTACATATAATCATAGCAAATTCTGCCCTGGGTGCCTGTGGTGCACACAGCAGTAATCTGCCTTACCTGAGGTCTCAGTCCTGATCTCATCCCTAGCGGAGGCTTTCAGCCTCAAGAGCTGACAGCTGCAGCTGTAGGAGTGCTGATGTGAGGGACTGCACGTGGGAAACAGCCCTTGCTTTGTACACCCAGCAGCTCAGTTCTTCCTCTGATGAATTTTTCCCTACTAAGAGAAAAGCCTCAAATTAAACAGCCAGCAAGGCCAACTGAAACATCAACAGGGAGCAGAGAATGAAGCCTGACAGTGCGTGAAGAGAGGCAGGGTCCTGCAAGGGAGAGACTGATAATAAAAGTGCAGTTCCCAAGGGCTTCATGAGGACCTCTGGGGATGGAGACAACTGGCCTGGCATCATTGCAGGTCCCTAGTTTCAGGCCTGTGTAGTTTGTGCTGTAAACCCAGGAGTCATTCAGTGCATCCCTACAAAGGCTGCAGGACCTTGCTGAACACAGCTGTTTGTTTGACTGGGAGCATCTTGCCTCCTCTGTTTTCTGTTTGTAAAGTTTCTCTGAAGAAGCTCTGCAGCCTACGCCACTCAGTCCTTTTCTCACTCTTCTCAAATAAACACATTTTCACTCTCCACCACACGAGGTCCTCAGGAGCCCGAGGCCAAAAAAAAACCCAGAGCCAATCGAGCTGGGAGCAGGAGGGCTCAGGCAGTGCTGAGGAGGAAAGGTCACTGCCTCTCCCAGGCCTGAGGCTTCCAACACATCTCTGCCTGATGGGCTTTGGATCCTTGGGGTACGATTTCCAACTTCAGCAGGTGTGGGGAGCTGATTGGAGAGCTGAGGTGCTCCCAGGACGGCCTGGGAGCAAGGGAAGGGACAAGCTAAAGGAAAAGTCTTTCACCTATGGGATGCAGACTGAAGGGCTGGAGGCTGGGAGGAGGTGGCTGTCTCCTCCGCAGTTGTGCTCTCGGCGAGTGGCTGCAATCAAGTGTCTAAATTTCAGCCTTTCTCCCCTTTTCTCCAGCTAAGGGGAACATATTCCTATCACACAGCACTATTACAAGGCTAAATACCCTCCAGTCAGCATTTGGTGGGGAGTGTGATGGGTGGTTGTAAGTCGAGGAAGCACGAGCCGTGATGCTTTGAGGCTTTACGAGTGGTACAGGCCCATCTTCTTGCCTCTGTGCCTCACGGCGAACAAAGCTCTCTTCAAATACATGTCAGTGCAGAGCTGAATTAAAGGTCAACTACAGGGCTGCTATGGTTACAACAGGAGATTTAGGGGCCAAACCCTGCTGCCAAGCAGGCAGCAACCCACATCACTCAGCACAGGCTGCCAAGAGGGTCCTCGTGCCATGGATGGGGTGGGAGTGGGCAGCAAAGGCAGAAAAAGGTAATTGTGCTTTGGAGGTTTGTTTGAAGGCAGCTGAATGCCTCCTGCAGTGTGATGTTGTGAAAGCTAGAAGGCTGCAGAAGGGCTGGAGGCAGGGAGGGGAAGACTAATGTGAGGGTAGTGGGGTCACTGTCGGGGCTGCATGTGCCCAGGTGGGAGGAATGAACAACTGCATGGTGTGGTTATTGCCAGCTGGGTTTAAACCACCACAGAACTTTTTGGCACCCAACTTGGGGCTCCAGGTGTGTCAGATCTGAGCAGAGTGTGCTGGAGCAGATTTGTTGTATTAGTGAAACGAGGCAGCTGCTCACAATGCTGCCTCAGCTGTTTATGTGGTGGTGGTGTGCAAGCTCTTACCTGCTCTGTGTGTTCCCTGCAGTGCTGTTTATTAGCCTGGGGAGAATGATGAGGACCATGATTTGATTGTACTGAGTACTGCCAACCTATGACATGACTGTGTTGTTGGTGATGATGTTCAGCTGATATCTGTAGGTGGCATTTTCACTCCCATGCCTTAGGCTTTTCCCCTCAGAATTCATTCGTAGTCTCACCCAATCTATGGGGAGGGCACAGGGGTACTTTCTCCCACCCTTTCACTTCCCCTTTCTCCTTCTGGATAAATACACCAACTTTCAAGGATTCCAACCCCTACTATTCTGTGATTTGTGACTTCTGTCCCCACCATGTGCAACAGAGAAGGTATTTCTCAGTGAAAAGCACAGGCAGCAGAGCCCATCTCCAACAAGCATTCTGGGACTGCCTTGGGTCTCTCTGAACTCATGCACTGATTTCTCTGGTTACTTCTTGATGCAGAGTGATTGGGCCTGATGATCTCAAAGACCTTTTCCAACCAAAATGATTCTATTCTGTGATTCTAAGGAATAACCAAAAGTTATTTGCCACCATCTCTGGCTGAAGGATTTCAACACAAACCAAAAAGCTGTGCTGCCAAATAGAGCTGCCTTCTCTCCCAGGGCATCCTGTGGTGAGAGAGCTTGGTCTCCTGTGACCTGCCAGAAGTGGCAAGAACACAGAAGAACCTGATTTTTATTTAATTTGGCTTCTTTTATGCAGCTCAGTCCCTTGCTTTAGATAACAGTGAGGTCTCAGGGAGCAGCATTAGTATCCATTGCCTTGTCATCCCTCTATGCCAGGTGCCCTGGATCAATCACCTTGTCCTTTCTCTGGCATTTGGACAGTCTCCTGGGCTTAAAAAGATGTTGTTGTGAGCCTCAAGTAGAAACTGTAAGGTTTTTGCTGATCTTAGAGTGTGGCAGCTCTTCAGACAAAGGGTTTCAAGCAGTAAAAAGGTGAATGTTTCAGACCTTTCTAATTGGGACTGCTTATAGTTTAAAGAATTGCTTTAAAAGGCAGCCAGGGACACAGCTTAATCTGTGTAAACTTGAATATTCCTCTAAATCAATCCTCACTAATTCACTGCATTTCAGCAGCACTACCAAGCTGTGCAGTTGGTAAGCCTACATTGCAATGTTTGCTTTCCCCCTTCCAAAGACATGTCTAACCTTTTCTCCCCTTCCAAGGTTTTCCCTTGGGTTCCAGGGACCTTGATTCACCTACTCTGAGCCAGTTATTAGTGTTTCTTCTAGACACCTTTGTGGCAAAGTGAATATAAAGGGCATGAAGGAGATGGTTTTGCACACAGGTACCATCTCTTAGTGTTGCAACAGAAGCAAAGCTACACTAGAAACTGTGTGTGTGTGTGTGTGTGTGTGTGCTCTAGAGTGTCATTGCCTGTGTGCTCCCGTCATTAGAGCAGTGACTGGTCCCTGCTCCCTTCAGAGATCCCAGGAGCAGTTTCAGTAGCTTTTTCCTTACACTGGCATGAACCAGCAGAGTAAAGGATGCAGTCATCACTTCTGAGAAACCAGCCACCAGGTTTACAGTGAAAGCTGCCAGCTCTGAGGCTTTGAGCTGGAGCTATCTGGTACTGTCAGTGTGCTATCTGCCTACACCAAGGGCTGTGTTCCCACGGGCAGCAGCAGAGCTGGTGCTTGCAATTGAAAGCACCCAGCCATTGCATGTAGCACCTTGCCTTTTGATAGACCTGCAAAGAAAGGAGTTTGCACTTGGCACAGAGATTGTTGTCAAGAAGTGCAGAGATAAGTACAGGGAGCTTGCTGCTGGAAATAGCCTGGCTCCCCTGCCTGGCACCCGAGCCTGGGCCATGCAGTTCCAGTGCTTGTGTTCACATCTGCTTTTGCCACTAGATGTCACAAACTGTTGTGGTTTTTTTTCCCCCCTCTCTCATTT
Organism: Urocolius indicus; assembly: GCA_013401255.1. Classification (NCBI taxonomy): domain Eukaryota; kingdom Metazoa; phylum Chordata; class Aves; order Coliiformes; family Coliidae; genus Urocolius; species Urocolius indicus. The sequence goes on from WBNH01005806.1 coordinate 57,737, forward strand.
TCAGAAGTTGCTTTCAGACATCACTTGGTGGAGACAGTCACGTTGATAATCCCTGCATAAGCTTCCCTTTTTGGGTCTTGGGCTGTTCGATGTTTTAACTCCACCTAGGGCTGGAATCTGCCATGCAATACCCTTCATAAACACCTCACATTACTTCTTCCATGCTACAAATGACACAGTACAGCGTGTCTGCTGTACTCACAGCTCACTTGGGCTTTCATTTGCATGTTTAAACTGCCTCAGCATCCTTCCTGACAGCAGTGATGATATCAGTGTGCTCCCGTGTGAGCAAAACACGGCAAGAGTTTGAGCTTTTCTGCATCCAGCTGAGTGCTTTGTGTCTGCTCTGTGGTGAGCCTGGAGGTTACAAAACAAAGCAAAAACAACAAGAATCCAACCCTCCTGCTGCAGGCTGACTAATGGGTTTTGCCTCCTGACAGGAAAACTGGAGTGCAGCAGCCTTTCTCGAGCTAGAGGAGTTGCACTTAGTAGGACAAAACCAGCAATTTTTTCCACTTCCCACTGGTGTTATTTAAAGCCAGACATGGTAAAGTCTCTGCTCTGAGCTGTGTCATGTGAGGCGCTCAGGATGGACAAGACTACACTTGTGTGGTGTCTGATCCCCAGCTGCTCTCTGCTTGCCCCAGAGCATCACAAGACACCTTCCTGCTGAAAACCACTCGTGTCTGCATGCAAGGTGAGCTTTGCTTTGGGAAGGGGAGCATGGCCTGTGAGCATGCAGAGAGCAAGCTGCATGCTTGGGAGAGATCACACATTCCTGCAGACCCAATCAAGTTATCAAATGCAAAGATAAGTGCTAGAAAGCCTACTCCTTTTCTTCTCTTTTATCTGCACTACTTTGGGACTTACTTCATCGTCTCCCTCAGGAAAAAGAGCTGGGAAATATCAGAGAGAAAAAGAACAGGCAAACAAAGTCCTGTTACTTCTTCAGAGAAAGCAGTCTGCAAAGAACCTGGAACACAACTTTGTTTCTTCCCAAAGTGTCCATCTATCTTGCAGGCAGTTGCTCAGTGAGCACTGGAAAGCATTGAGAAAGAACTTGACAACCCCAAGACCAGAAACACAGAGGAGAACCCATGGTGAGGCCTGTGCAAGTGCTGGAAAGAGTCATATGTGAGATGGCTGCAATAGATGTCAGGAGGCAACTGCAGCATCTGGCTCTGGGCCTGGGAGCAGCTTGGGCTGATCAGGAGGCCCCAGATGTGGTGAGCAGTTGCAAGAAGTCCATAGAGGTGGGCATGGCATGTGGGGCTGAGGAGCTCCACAGCTGGGTTTGCTCTGATGATGGGGGCGGTTTGCTCATCTCCAAGAGGGAGGAGATGGGTATGGCTGATATGGTTGCTATTTCCCTCTCTTCTCTTCCCTCCCTCAGGAAGGACTCACCCATTGTTCTTTTGCAGGGGACAGAGACATTTGATGTGTCACAATGCTCATTATGTGTAATGTTTGCCAATGTGAGTGTGTGTAAGTTGTGTTCCCCTTTATCTCATGCCATTTGCTTCAAGATAGACCCTTTGAGGGTCAGTGCTTCCTAGAGAGGAGTCAATCCTCCCTGGGAGTCTGTTCTGCTGCAGATTCATTCTGTACCAGAGGTGACTCTGACGATGTGGCTTCCTTGTGTGTCATTGAGGAGCTGGAGGTTGTTCTGGATGCTGTGGCAACGTTTCTCTAGATGGATGTAGATAGGAGGAAAGAAAATGTCTTCAGTGAAGTTGGGGTGAGGCTATTGATTTGAGCTAGCTGCTAAGTTCATTAACGAGCTCATTATGGAGGTTTTCTGAAGGAGACATGACTTCTTTTCGTAGATGTGATGGATTTCTTCATTTCCAAAGATAAACACAATTACCAGAACTCTCCATTATCCATAAATTATCTTCATGGAGTCTGGCTCCCTGGGATGGAAAAGCTGCTCTGTCAGAAGTTTAGGAAACATCAAACCAAACAAACAAACACACCAACTCCAGGGAGAAACAAGGGAAGCAAAACTTCACATAATTAGGTCCCAAGAGATCCTCATTCCCAGCTCGATGTAGAAATTAAGTGAATACAATCGAATGGTTAAATATTGACTGAACTGGAATATTTAATCAAGTAGGATTCACATTGCTCCTCTTTCAAAAGAGGTTGAGCTGGGTGGTTTATTGGCTTTTTAATCAATGCTTTAATTATATTGGTGCTCTAATTTCATAATAAGCTTGCATTAATTAAGGTTGCTCTTCCATATGCAGAGAGCAAGAGGAAAACCAAACCAAGTGCAAAGAGATGTGGGCTGTGCTGCTTACACTCATTTACTCTTACAAAGGAACGAGACACAGAGAACCTGTCCTCAGAGTGACCACAGATTCTGTCTCTGCTGCTTAGGTCACCTCTGACTCCAGTGAAAGATTTGTAAAAACAGTAACCTGGGTCAAAAGTGTCTCACGAGGGTCTAAAAAGTGAAGTGTTTGGATATAATGGAACATAAATAGGGATCCCCCCCCCTCCCCAAAATAGAGAAACACTTGGGGTTACTGTAGGGCCAATCTCTGTCTCATCGTGTTGTTCACTGTTTAAGTCAGCTCCAACTGACTAGAGGGGTGAGAAGAGAAAATGGAGCTTTTTGTTGAACAGGAGAATTCCTTTGGGGGCTTAAGACACTCAGGGATTCACAGAGGCTGGGGAGAACCCATAAGAGTTTGCCTGTCATTTTTACATCATGGCTAAAGAAATAAGGACAGGCTTCAGGTGCTTAAATGTGGAGGTCTACAGCTTAAATGCCTGCACCTGAGCTTGTCTTCCTGGATGAGCAGCTGCGACTCAGTGGAGTCTAGGGCACTATTTGGGTGAATGGCTCATTAAACTGCTTACTAAAATTGTCTACATCTGCCCTGTCCCTGTAGCCTTCCCTAATAACCACTGAACCTCTATGGCATAACCCAACTGAGAGTGGTGAAGATAAACGCTCAGAGATGAAGATGTTTTGTGCTGCAGGAGGGATAAATCAGGGGATCACAGAATCATTTTGGTTAGAAAAGCTCTTGAAATTCCTGCAGTCCCAGCCCTCCCCTCACCCTGCCCAGCCCAGCACTAACCCCTGGCCCTCAGCACCTCAGCCCCACGGCTTTGGGATCCCTCCAGGGCTGGGCACTGCCCCATCTCCCTGGGCAGCCTGGCACAGGGGCTGACACCCCTCTCAGGGAAACAGTTCTGCCTCAGCTCCAATCTCAGCCTCCCCTGGGGCAATTTGAGGCCATTTCCTCTTGTCCTATCCCTTTGGTAAGTTTAGGTGAGCTGTCCTGGCTGAGTCTGCTCCAAGGATCTTGCCCACCTCCAGCCTTCTGGTGAAGGTGTGGGGGCAAAGATTGGGCAGACACTGGTGTGTTATCAGCATGTTTCTAACTACCAATACACAGCACAGCACTAATGAGGGCTGCTGTGGGAAATTAGCTCTACCTCAGTCAGACCCAATACAATGCCAATGAAAATAATTCCTTATCCTGTTCAGAGAGACAGCAAGAAAGCAGATTACTACTTCAGTTATGTTTTCCCAGTTGTTCTGCAGAGGCTCCTGGTTTGGATTAGTGCAGAGGTGTGAGCCACAAGCTCTGCTCCTGAACCCTACCTCTGCATACCAGAGGAGTGAACTACTTCCCTGGGATACAGAAAGCAGCATTGTTCTTGCAACAGGCAATAAAGCCTTGTGCTGAGGTCATGTCTTGGACTGGAGCATGTTTGGAAGGCCAGGAGGATGCTGTTAGCCCAAGACTTCATTGTCATGCAGTCAGGCCTTTACAAAGCTGGCCTGTTTCAATACAAAGGATTTCCATTAGTGAGGTCACTGTGACTGGAATGGTTCTGGTATCACCAGGGTCGCAGTAACTTTAATAACACATTGTTTCACACTTAGAAATGATGCAGACAGAAGTGGATTTGTTTAGCCAATGAGATAAGGTGTCCCAAAAGTATTAAAGAAATGCCTGTGAATATATAAATCAGATGGCTGGGGCTGTAAAAGGACGAGCTGGAGAGACAGCTTGGTGGAGCTGCCCCTAGCTGATGCTTCCACATCTGTTGATCATCATCTTGTGTGTCAGGGTGAGGAGACTGTGAGCTGTAAAGGGATAACAGTTTGCCTTGTAAGAATGCTTCATTGCTTTTCATTACCACAGGTTGTTCGTTCTACCTGCTGGTCTCTGCTCAGCTCAGCCTGGGGCATTCACCAGCAACTTCAGTGCGGATGTTCAGAGCCAAAGCTAGCGACAGGGGTAAGCAGACAAAACATCACTGAGCTCCCACTGCACACCGTGTAGATGTCTTTATAGCTCACTGCAAAGGGACATCATTGTGTCACAAAGCACATTTAGAAAGAGTTCAATGCTGATCCTTCTTGGGGAGCATGACCTTGGCATCGCTGACAGCCCGTGTGCTGGCGCAGGCCTCGCTGCCGAGCCGGGTGAGGAGTTCAGCAAGCCTCTTAAACACTGTGTTTACCTGGGCTGCTGGAGGTTGCTCTGGGTTTCTTGAAAGCCAAGAAAGGGTTTTAACTTTGCCAGCTTCTACATAAAGGAGTGTTTTTATTCGTGCAAGTTCCCCCTTTGATTTGGTTAAAAACAGGGCAGCGATTGGGATGTGAGCTCCAGCTTCTTGCCTGGCACGTGGCAGCAGCCCCTACCCTGCATTCCTAGAAGCAACTGCTGTCTCTAAAGTAACAGTTATTCATAGCATCTCTAATGTGCTACCTGTCTCTTTCCTTGAGCCTATCACTGAGACCAGCAGCAGCAAATCCACGTGCACTGTCTTTCTTCAGTTTTGGCACAGTGTTATCCCTCAATTCTGAGGGGCATCAAGCAGAGTGTGGGCAGCAGGTTGAGGGAGGTTCTCCTCCCCCTCTGCCCTGGTGAGGCCTCATCTGGAGTCCTGTGTCCAGTTCTGGGCTCCTCAGCTCAAGAGGGACAGGGAATTGCTGGAGAGAGGCCAGTGCAGGGACAGCAAGGTGATCAGGGGACTGGAGCATCTTCCTTCTGAGGAAAGGCTGTGGGACCTGGGGCTGTTCAATCTGGAGGAGACTGTGGGGGGATCTTATTAACATTTACAGATATCTAAAGGGTGGGTGTCAGGAGGCTGTGGCAGCACTTTTTTTTTTCTGTTGTATCCAGTGCCAGGACAAGGGGTGATGGAAAGAAGCTGGAAAGTTCCATTTAAACAGAAGGAAAACCTCTTTCAGTGTGAGGTGAGGGAGCCTTGGCCCAGGCTGCCCAGGGAGGGTGTGCAGGATCCTTCTCAGGAGGTTTCCAAACCCCCCTGAACATGTTCCTGTGCCCCCTGATCTAGGTGGGAGCTGCTTTAGCAGGAGGTTGAACTGGATGATCTCTAAAAGTCCCTTCCAACCCCCACCATTCTGTGATGTGATTCTATGATACGATCAGCAACTGCACATACTCAATCATTGTACAGTTTTGGCATACTCTTATTCCTCAAGTTGTTTCTTCCCTTCTGCTCCCTGAATCAATGCTTGTTTTCCCTCTTTATAGGGATCAAATAAAGTAATTGCTAGTTTATTTGTCCAAGAGGCAGTGACTGTTGTGATCAGTTTCCAAATGAAAAGGCCAGTACGTAATTGATTTTAAAAATGCTCTCTGAAAAGAAATAACAACTATTCAGAGTAGGTGGTTGAAGGTCTTCAAGATTCAAGTGTGTTCTTGTTTAATTTTGGCAGGACTGTGTGGACAAGTCCTAATCTGGAGCCCATTTCCTGGTACTTGGAGCTTGCTTTCACCATAAGAAGCCATTCCCATTTTCAGTATTTTTCAGGCTTTTTCAATTTTCTCTGGTTTGAAGTGAGGCAAGACACTAAAATTGGTACCAGCACAGCAGGAGCTAACATAACACGGTAAGAAGGAACATCCCCTCTCCCTCATAGGTTTGGTCATTAGCTTCTTCAAGCATCTTCCTCGATCCATCTGTTCCCAAAGCCTTGATGCTGCTTCTTGAATGCAGAAAGGCTTTCTTAGAAATAGGGAGGAAAAAAATGACCTACCTTGGGGTGGATGATTGCTATTTCTGACCCTATCAGTCACAAAAACTATTTTCCCTTGCTTTCATTTGCCTTCAGCTCAGGGTCAACAGACTCATCTTGATGGAAGCAGGAAAAATCCACAGGCTTTCCAAACACCTCCCATGTGCAGGATGCTCAGAGTTAGTCCCATCTCTCCTGTACCAGGGAGGTCCATGCTGCTCCCCAGCTGGAGATTCCACCAGTCCCAGTGTCTCTGGATGGTAGTTCAGATTTAGAGGTAAGGTGCTCTCCCTCTCATAAGAAATCTCTTTTTAATCCTAGCCAGGATGCTTGGCACTGCAGAATTGGCCCCTTCATCAGTTCTGGTTTGGTTCCTTTGGTTCATGGGGCACTAAGTGCATTGTCAGGAACCTGAGGTAGTGTTTCTTTACTGTGAGTGTAGTCAAACACTGAAACAGCTTCCTGGAGAGGTGGTTGATGCCCCACACCTGTCAGTGCTTAGGAGGCATTTGAGAATTGGCTTTAATAACTGGTTTTAACTTTTGGTCATCCCTGAAGTGGTCTGGCAGTTGGATTAGATGCTCCTCTCCTCTCCTCCCCTCTCCTCCCCTCCCCTCCCCTCCCCTCCCCTC
>WBNH01005806.1:64424-111614 GCA_013401255.1 Urocolius indicus
ACCTGCACAAGATGGAGAGGCACTTAGAGAATCACAGAATTGGTGGGGATGGAAAGGGTCCTGCAGAGCTCATCCAGCCCAACCCCTGCTATAGTAGGTTCCCCTCACTCAGGGGGCACAGGAACGTGTCCAGGTGGGTTTGGAAACCTCTCAAGAAAGAGCCTCCACACCCTCCCTGGGCAGCCTGGGCCAGGGCTCCCTCACCTTAGCACCAAAGGAGTTATTCCTTGTGTTTACAGGGAACTTTTTGTGTTCCAGCTTATCCCTTGTCCTGTCACTGGCCACCATAGAAAAAAAGTGTCACCTCGTCCTCCTGCCATCCACCCTTTAAGTACTTGCAGGTGTTAATGAGATTCCCCCCTCAGCTCTTTCTTCTCCAACCTAAACAGCCCCAGGTCCTGCAGCCTTTCCTCCTCAGAGAGACGTTCCAGTCCCCTCAGCATCAAATTAAGAAATCAAACCAAATTAAGACAAACACTAGTGACTAGTAATATGTCAGGGAACTGCATTCTTCCCCCATGAACAACTTGAGGCTAATAAATTGCTTGTTCATGCTCTATTTGAAATCATTTCTGTGTAATTGAACCGTGTTCTTTTGGTTTCAGTAACATGCAAAAGGCAAGGGTGCTGGTGCTGGCCTGGAAGGGGCAGAGCAGCCCAGCCTGTGTGTGTGTGGATGTGTCAGGCCATAGGATGAGCTCCCCAAATGCTCCATGCAGCCAATGGCCAGAGTGCTCTTGCTATTTGATTCACGTATCTTGCTGAACATGCAGATGAGTTTAATTGCTATTGAATCAGCCTCTGCAAACAGCAATCACTTGAGAGGGTTCTTTCATACAACATGCAGTGATTGCCCTTGTTGCAGTGGTAGTGCTCACACTGGGGGCTCTCAGCCCCTGCCTTTGAAACCTTTCACTTCAGGAGATTTTAATGCTTTCTGTAAAATGTTCTTCCAGCTGGAACCTGTTGAATCTGGAACATGGTCATTCTCTCCTCAGGACTGAGATGCCTCTGAGGGCTCTGCTTTGTGCTCATGGCCGTTCTCAGAGTTGATATGATGGCCAAGCCTTGCCTGCCTCACCACTAGCTATGGGGAGGTGACCCTGCCTGCAGAAGACACTCAGAATGTAAGGGGTTAGCAGCAGGATTTGTGTGGGGGAAGTTCAGCCCTGCAGAAAACAGCTTCTCTATGGTGTGATAAACGTTGGTGTGTGGCAACCAGCCACGTGAGGCCTGTTTGTACACCTGGAGGGTGTTTCTCTGGCATCTCCAGGGCAGCAGGACCTTCAGGATCCAGCCTGATGGCTTTAGAAGGACAGAAGCTGAACCTGTGATGTTGAGAAAGAGGAGCTGGATCTTTTGCACAGCTTCAGATGGTTCTCTTACAGCCCTTTCTCTATTTGTTTGTTTATCATTTCAGCTCAGGCCTAGAGGTACTCCACCATCAGTAAGCCTTTAAGGGAATGCTGCTAGATGTGATTCTTCTTGCCTGAAGCAGAGGTAGGAGACACTGCTCCTTGAGCAGCTTTGCAGCCCTGTCTCTGAGCAGCCACAAGACACTATATTTGCTTGCCTGCCCTATCTGCATCATGCTAATGGCCTCATGCTTACACTTTGACATTCGATTTCTGTCTGTAGACACGTGAACAGTTGTCCTGGGATTATTTCAGCTGTTGTCATTCTGTGGTGAACTATTTTTGGCAACTTATTCTAAAGCCAGCTCATTATGGGCAAGTGGAAATCTAGACAGAACTTGGGGTTAGAAGACATTTATTACAGGGTGGCAGGAGTGCACTTGGCATCTTCAGTTTGATACTTGACCACTGCTAGAACATTGCCCGTGCTGGTGGCACTTCTGGTGGACTGAGCATCTTGCCTTTTGGGGAGGTGATGTTGGAGCAGAATCCTTTTTTCATTACCAACTGTGTTATAGGTAAAATGCAACTGCTTTCAGCCCCTCCTTACAGTTCCTTGCCAAAGCTCCATATCCCTAGCAGTTGCTTAATTGCATCTCCACCTTTCCTCCCTCTTCTCCCTTTAAATATCCCTCAGCCTTGGCAGCTGCCATGAAAGCATCCCATGATGTGGAGACAGCCTCCTTTCTGAGCAAAGGCCAAGAGTGGAAACCTCTGTTGCAAAAAGCTGCAGAACAGCAGAAGCTGTGAGCCTGGTGTGCAGCATTCAGCAGCCCCCAGTGCTCCTGTCTCTACAGCCAGCACCAGCAATCAACAGCTGCTCCCATTATCTGCTTTAGAATCTGGAAGATACTCTTGATGAATTTTTTAATTAAGATGGTTTTTGATGGGTTTCTTTTCGTTGAGAAACTCTTAAAGAAGTAATTAAACCAAGATGCTCTTAGGCTGCAGTCACCCAGGGAAAGCCTTGCCAGGATGAAGCAGGTCATTCCAAATCAATCACTGCTCCTGGATCTGCTTTAGAAAACACCTTCTCTAGATGTGAGTGTGTGTTGAGTGGGTGGCAACAAACCAAACTGCAGGGTCACAGGCAGGAGGTACCTATCTGAAGTATTGTGCCTTAACCAAAGACACATGGCTGGGAGTGTTGAGCCCAAGGATGGCAGGAGGTTTTAGATGGGAGCCATGCTTGAATTTCATTCAGAGTAAGGAAAGCCTCATTTCTTTAAGTATTTGTAATTGCGTATTACATCTGAGGCCTTGGCCAGACTTCATTGAAACAAAACAAAGAACCAGGATGTGAAACACTGTGCTGTATGATGACCTAATCCAAGTCCCACTAAGTCTGGGACTGCTTCCACTCACTCTTGGGGAGATGGATTAGACTCATGCAGTTGTTCCTGCCCATGGCCAGTGCTCAATCCCACAGCAGCAAGGACCACAAAACTGGTGGTGGGGCACAGATAAAAGCTTTTGGGTGATACCTCTCTTTCCTACCCTTTATTTCTCTGTTGAATGGACAGCATTAAGATGACAGTTAAACAAGGTGGACCAGTAGTCATGATTGTGGGCTCTTTATGGTGGGATAAAGCAGTTTGGGCTCAGCAAAATGTGGTTTTTCCCCTTTAAAGTTTGTTTTCTCCCTGGAGACAGTGAAGATTTCCCAGTGTATCACACTGAGCTGCCCAGCACACTGCTCAGCCTCTGATGGGCAGAGAGGATGTGTCCTGGCAATGACACCAGTGAATTTGAGTCTCTGAGTGGTTCTGATGGCTGAAATAGCAGATACAAAACCTGCAGTGTCATTGAGTTCATTGAATGCCATCAATCTGCACAAGAACCCTGTTTTCACAGGAGACCTGTGTGGTGCAGAATCTCTCCTTCCAGCAGAGAATGTCTTTGTTGCATTCCTATGATAAATAGAACTTGTGACCATTCCTTCAGGTCATTTCTGTCAAGAGGTCAGGACCACTCCTAAGCCACTCTCCAGTTACCCAATGTGAGAGGTCAGCTGGAGTGTGCAGGATCTTTTTTTCTTTATATTATCAGATGACAAGTTGTTGTAAACAGAAGTTTCCTGATTCTCTTGCTTTTCAGTGGTAATCCACACCCAGACAATTGCTCAGACCAAAAGCTGTGATGGTTCCAGGAACAAAGAACAATATCTGTGCTGCCAGGCTTTGGTCCAAATGGTTACAGTCAGTAAATAATGAGAGCCTATGAAATGGAGCATGATAAATAGCACTGTCTGGGGAAAATCACTCCTCTTCTGTAGAGTTTAACTGAAGAAAGCAGAAATATTACTTTTGCACAATGTTGAGGTACAGGGAAAGCATCACAGCTCCTTTCCAAACACAAGGTAGAGGTACTTTACCTGCTCTGAGCACTGGTGAAGCTGCAGCTCCAGGGCTGTGTTCAGTGCTGGGCCCCTCACTCACTGCCACAGGGACACTGAGGGGCTGCAGCGTGGCCAGAGCCGGGCACAGAGCTGGGGAAGGGGCTGGAGCACAAGGGTGCTGGGGAGGGGCTGAGGGAATGAATGGGGGTGTTGAGCCTGGAAAAGAGGAGGCTGAGGGCAGACAGGAGCCCTCTCTGACACTCCCTGACAGGAGGCTGCAGGGAGCTGGGGGTTGGTCTCTGCTACCAAGTAACAAGTGACAGGACAAGAAGAAAGGGGCTCAAGTTGCCCCAGGGGAGGTTGAGATTGGAGCTGAGGCAGAACTGTTTCCCTGAGAGGGGTGTCAGCCCCTGTGCCAGGCTGCCCAGGGAGCTGGGGCAGTGCCCAGCCCTGGAGGGATCTCAAAGCCGTGGAGCTGAGGTGCTGAGGGCCAGGATTTAGTGGTGGGCTGGGCAGGGTGAGGGGAGGGCTGGGACTGCAGGAGCCCAATCAAAATGGGCACAGTGGGAGCTTTGGGGTTGCATTGGTTGTCCCAGCAGTTCTGCGACTGTGACTTCTCCACCTGGGTGAAGATGACTTGCCTACATCAGATCTTTCCTTTTAAGCTTTAATTTAGTCAGTTCTGGGGACAATTGCTAACCACATCCTCAGCTTTTCCAGCCAGATGGGTTGTAGGGCACAGTGGGCTGGTGGCTGTTGGAATGGTTGGTTGGTGGAATGGTCCACAGTGAAATGATCTGGATTTGTGAAAGGAGCAGCTGCTCTTCAGGACACATAAGTGCAGTTTGGTCTCACAGAACAGTCCTTGTAGTAGCCTTGGAAGCAGAAGAGACAGGATTAAAACCTGTGGTAGTCATCCCAAGCCCATCTGAGCTCAGGGAAAAGGGCCATGAAAGAGCAGATGGCACAGTCTGACTTTTCTCTTTGAGATCTGCATGTGGTGCCCACCAAGCAACACCAGTTGTGGCTTTGACCTGCCAGAGAAGTCCAGCTCCTCTCTTTGGGATGCTGAGCACAATGCTCTGCATCTGTGTTCCTCTTGAAGTGTTGCTCCAAGCTCTGAACTGCCAAGGCATCTCTCCAGCCAGGAGCTCGTTCTGTAGTAACAGGCTTTCAGATATGTAAATCTATTTTCAAAGCAGAATAATCCCCCCCCTTAAAATGTTCATGTATCCCTCAGAAAGGTCTCTGTCCTGATATTTGATGCAAATGTAGCTTTTGCTCTTGTACTTGGGCAGGAATAAATATCAATGCCTGCTCCCAAGCGATGGTTACAAAGAAACCCCCACGCTTCATCCCTCATCAAAAGAAAGAAAAAAACAACCTTTATTTCTATTGCATAAATAATGGTAAAATTAAAATCTTCTTTTTGTTGTTTTTTTTTATACAGATTATGTATTTACAGTAGTGTTTGGTTAGAGGAAACAGCTGATACATATGGCATTCAGTTGTCCTTTATACACAGCTCTATACACTCGGGGGTAACTTGCAGTAACATAGGATGTATTTCAGTTGCATGCCAAGTTCATTTATAGTCATATTTACAGTAACTTTGTACAAAGCTGTTGGTTTGTTTGCCTGTGTTTTTGTGGGGGGTTTGTTATTTGTTTTTTTTTTGTTTTTTTACCATTATGCTGCTGACTGTGAGGTTTTTCTTTTTGCCTTTCATTAAAATGCCATGTCTTTTGTTAACGAGCCAAAACCAAAGTGGTCAGATTGGAACAAGGGATGGTAAATGGCTTGAAAACACTGAGGGATGGAATGGTGACAAAAAGGAGATGCAGGTAGGAATGAAGAACCTCCTAGAGATGAATCAGGAGGCATTGATTACTTAGATCCTGGTATGGATTAATATGGCAACAGGCTGGATTCTGGGCTTATTCCAGTTTAAGCCAATTAACTCTAACAAGTTACTTCTAATGTACCCTTGAGTCTGAGAGGAACTTAATCTCTCTTCCACCACCTCCCCCACCCCCCCAGTTAAAATCTGAGAAAACAAGAGCTGCTGTGTGAAGCTGACACAACTTTGGTTCCTCTGAAAGAGATGATAGGAAATACAATCCCATTTCTGGGTTGGTGCAGGGTGAATATAGAGGGATTTCTTTGAAGACTGCTGTCAAATGGCAACCCCAGGGGCCTGATTCTGCAAACACGTTGTCTGTATGGTTTAGCTTTAGTGGGAGTGCTCACAAGAGAGGTGAGACATTGTCTGTATGGTTTAGCTTTAGTAGGACTACTCACAAGAGAGGTGAGATGTCTGAGTATTGACAAGACCAGAGGGGTACCTTCTAGAGCAAGCTCAACAGCTTCAAAGGGGATGGTCAAATGTCTACTTGTTGGCTGATGAAGAGAGAAAAGCAGCTGATAAAGTTGGATTATGGATCTCACCTAAAAAAAATCAGTGCTGGAAGCTGCTGATTCATCATGCTGGCAAAAAAAAAGTGTCTCTGAACAGCTGTAGGAAAGAATTGGTTGGAAAATGGCAATTCCATTGAGTAAATGCTCTTCAAGGCTACAAAGCATTTTGTTCTCTCTTGACAGACAAAAAAAAAAGCCAGCAAGCCCTACGGTATTTTCATCATCAAAGTGTCAAGTGCTGATCTTCAGATGGAGAGCATTTCCTTTTCTTCTCCTTTCTCCCTTCTGGGGCTGAAATTCTTTCCAAGAGATGATGATAAATTGAGTGAGTTCTTCAGCCTTTTGCCACTGGAGAGGTAGGAGTGGAGTTCTCTTCCAATTCAAACGTTGTTGTCAGATTTCCTGCCCATCTCTCTACAGCTCCTAGAGCTGCCTAAACTGTCCTACTTGAACTGGAGTAAAGCAAGATCATAGAATCATAGAATGGTAGGGTTGGATGGGACCTTTAGAGATCATCCAGTCCAATCCCCCTGCAGAAGCAGCTCCACCTAGATTGGGTCACACAGGAATGTGTCCAGGTGAGTCTTGAAGCCCTCCAAGGAAGGAGCCTCCACAACCTCTCTTGATAAGAACCTTCATCACACAGAGATGAAAATGTTGTGAGCCTTTTCTCTCTCTTTTTCTCTGCCTTAAATTCATGGGAAAGGAAGAGATTTTTAAGTGATGCCAGGGAAATGTAATTGCACTGTCAGAACACAGTGCAGTGAAATACTAGATTGAAACCCAGCAAGTTAGGTACATCTTCATCTGTGGAATGGAAACATGACGCAGAGCCAAGGCAGAAAAAGGGATTCTCATTTTAGGAGAGTTGGTTTTTCTTCTTGCAAATAGTCATCCATAAAGCAGAAACTAAAGCATTTATTACACATGTGGATAAAATGGGGAACTTCATTATTAGCCAGCTTAATGTATTCCTCCTACTGCTCCTCTCCTCACAGGTCTCAGTCTGACTTGGGACTGTGAGCTCTTCCCCTTGTACAATGCCAGCCCTCAGCAGCACTTGCTCCAAGCACATAGATCCATGTCCTGGCAGAGAGCCTTGGGTGGGAAAGAGGAGTCTCTTTGTCCCAGGCACCTGGCAAAGCAGGGCCTCACCTTGAGCAGAGCCAGCACCAACCCTTGGACAGGCAGCACGGCACTGTGTGTGTCCCAGGAGATGGGCTGCTCCTCTGCAGCAGGCAGAAAGATGCAGCAAGGTTTTTGGGAAGGAATATTCCCATGCTTTCCATGGAAAATTGGGGTTGCCAGCAGGTACTTTGCTCATTCAAGTCTGTCAAACAGACTTCAGGTACCCACAGCAGCATCAACTCTACTTTTTCCTGATGTGCTTGCTTGCTATCCCATTTCTTATGGGAGAAGGGCCAAGAAAAGACCATTTATTTGTCCCCATCTTAAAGAGGTGGGTATATAGTCGCACATCTGCTCTTATACAAAGTGGCTGGAAGTCTACCACGTCAGACCAAACCCCAGCAACAGCCCTACCAGTGCACAACATCCAACATGTGAACTCCCAATAACCACTGAAAGGTCTGTAGGACATGGCTCCAAATTACCAGATGATACCCAAATAACTCAGCTGTGTCTGCAGGGGCAGGTAGATAGGTTTCCTACCACCCCTCATGCTGACAGCTGACCCTTGTCCTGGGGGTTCTATGAACACCTCTAGCAGGACAGAGTGGCTGCTAACAGGAACTGGCATATTTGGTGACACCCATCAAAGATGAAGAAGAATTACTTTGCCCTCTTTTATCTCATACAAACTCCAACAGCATGAGGACCAGGCTCTCCCCAACAAAGCACTGTTACCCCAGCTGCCCACACTGTTTACTTCTTTAAATTACTGTTGATAATGCTTCTGATTAGAAATTACTCCTCAGTGTTGGACTTGCCCAGAGGGTCAGACCCCAAGGGAGGCCTTGGCTGGCACAGCCTGTCATGCTCAGGAGCCTTGGGAACACCTCAGGGCCACTTGCCATCATCAAGATGCACTTGTCCTGCCTGGTAAACCCACTGTGGTTTTATTCCTAGCTTCCCTTAAGGTACGGCTTTGGATCTAACAGGGAAGAAGTGTTGCTTCAGCAGCTTTTCCTGGTTATTTACTTCTCCATGGCCTCCAGAGGATCTCAGTGTGCCACGTGCCTGCCTTTCCCTCACCATCAGCTTCTCCAGGAGCACAAAACCAGGCTGTGTCTTCAAAGTCAATGCTTACAGTCAATGGTTATCAGCAATGCAGACAAGATGCCTGGAAGGAGCAGTAACCCAAATCCTTCCCACCAGAGACTGATCCCTCTGGGAAGGACCTGCCCAGAGTGTCACTGACAAGCAGAGCCCAGCCTGCACCGAGCAGTGCTCGTGCCGCCTCGATGTGTTCCCACACCAAACCAAAGCCTCTCTCAAGCTCAAACAGTCACAACAGTCTAAAGAATCTCAATCTCAAATGACATCTTGGAGGTGCTTTGCTGATGTGGGATCAGTTTGTCCACGTCTGTGCCACGTCTGTGCCACGTGTCACGCACCAGGAGGGTTGCCATAGCAATATCCTTCTCCTGCAGAACTGCAGTGCTGACAAGACACTTACATCCTCCTGTAACTGGCAAGAGCATAACTTTAGTGCTTCTTTTCCTGACAGCTCTACCTAGCACTGCTGCAGTCTGGGTATTTTTTAAAGTATGTTAA
This sequence comes from Urocolius indicus, assembly GCA_013401255.1. Classification (NCBI taxonomy): domain Eukaryota; kingdom Metazoa; phylum Chordata; class Aves; order Coliiformes; family Coliidae; genus Urocolius; species Urocolius indicus. The sequence continues at coordinate 73,332 of WBNH01005806.1, forward strand.
TTAGCACTTAAATAGGTTTGGAGGGGTTTTTTTTTTAATCCCCTCCTTAAAGTATGGGATGTGGGGTTTTTATTTCTTTGATTCTTCTCCTTTCTTCCCCCTAAGCTTTTTCCATCAGGTTCCAATCACAGTTTTACTGCTCTATTTTTACCTACTGTCTGTAAAAGCAACAAAAAGCCCCTTTTTTTTTAAATCTCTTGTGTAGAAGAAGAAGAAGAAGGGGGGGAAAACCAACCCAGAAGATAAATGGATGTTACATAAATGGAGCCAGGGAGGTAGGTGAGAGAGACAGGTCCAAGGATGCTGGCTTGGAAGGAGGGGAAGGTGTCAGTAGAGACGATGTGGTGGGAGGAAAGGATGAAATGGCTTGGCCTGATCAATCCTGCATTGCCACTATCTAGCAGAAGAGCCTGGCTGATTAAAGAAGGGAATCTCTTCAAGGCACCTTTAGATGGAGAATGGCTGCTCTAGGAAAGAAAAGGAAACCTGTGACACTAATTGATAATGGATGATTTGGGTTCACTTACAGAAAAAAAAAAAGCAAACCCCCAAATCCTGTACCCAGTGAGGTCAGTGGGGAGTTTTGCAATGAACTCTACTGACACCAGGCTATGGCTTTTACAGATAGCATCATCATAGGTTTGGTTTTTACAAATGGAGCTTCAAGGTGAAGAATTATACTGAGAAAACAACTGTATTTACACAAGTTTGTATGGAGCATGCATGGAGAGGTTATGGAGCATTCCAGAAAGCTGACAGGAATGCAACAGATCATCTCTGTAGGGCAGCTGGGGTGGCTGGAGTCTGCCTGGCACAGCCTGTCAGATGAGAGAGGGCAGTGAGGAGAAATGCCTGGTCTGTGTGTTTTAGCAGCAAAGAGACACTGCTCTGCCCTGTGCTTCTGTCATTGCTAAGCAGGGCTGGCAGGTTGGTGCCCACTCTCCATCTCCACCTGCCCTTGCTGCCCACATTCACCCCAGCACAGTCCCAGTGAAAAACCCAACAACTGAATAAGCATTGCTCAGTGGCAACATGTAGACATCTCTTTTTCTTCTGCTGCTGCCACCCTTTCACATGCCCCTGAGACCTAAAAACATGGATAACAGCTCCCTTACAATGATATCCAAGCATATTACCCGTGGTGCCCAGCTCAGCGAGGGCTGGGAGGGCTCTGGCTCCCAGCTGTGCCCATCACAGCTTGCCTAAGGTTTTCTGCTGCTCATTTGGAGTCTGCTGCTGCCCTGTGTTGAACACAAACCTCTCCATATTCTGAGAGATGTACCAATTGCTGTGGAACGTTTTCCAGCTGACCTCCATCAGTGGCAGCAGAACAGAAACATGGAAACGTGTGGGTCATGGGACAGCACAAGAGAATCACCCAGCTGCTCTGGGAAAGGCTTCAGGGATGGAGAGATCAGCAGGAAAACTGCAGTGCTGTGGAAGGAGGGGGGAGGCAACAGAGACATAGCTAAAGACAAAAGCTGAAGTGGTGGGATGTGTTTAAAGGGCTGATGGGAGACAGAACAATGAGAACCAACTGTCAAACTGGGCTGCTAAAACAACAGAGGTGACATGTTAACAATCAAACTTACAATCCAAGAAATGACCTGCAATGAGTCTTTGGGTCAGATCCAGGCTGAAGGCAATGGCTGCTGTGTGGGACAAGGGAAGCTGATGGTCTGCAGTGCCTTGGGGAGCATCCTGCCCTCTCTCATTTACAGGAGCAAGGATCTCGCTCCTTGGGGGTCCCTGGAGCTTGCCCAGCTGGTAGGACAAAGCCATCACGACTCCAGTGCCCAGGTGCCTCCATGGACCTCCCCAGCAGTGCTCCCGATGGCAGCTCCATGAGAGCTCTGCCATGAGGGCAGGGAAATCAGATGTGTGTCATGGTGACACACAGGTGCACAGTGCCTCTGAAGGGAGATGCAAGGATTTGTGTCAAGTTGAAAAGCAAAAATGACTTCAGGTGTAATCCTGGCTCCAGGCTCATCCAGGCCTTGTGCTTGCTGTGGGACACGTCGTGTCTCTAGTCTGCATCTTCTCCTTTGCTGCTCATAAAATCCCTCTTCCAGGGAAAAATAACTCACACTGGCAGGCTCTGAGTGTGTGACACACGATGTAACACACGATGGGACGCTCTGGTTTGATTCCTCCTTCTCTGGCTCCAGTCTGCTCTTCAGCTCACCCTCTTTGAAGCATGTCCCTGGGATGGTGGTGGTGGTGGGATGGCTCCTGGGAGGGACTGGAGCTTCCTGGCAAAAAAACCACCCACTGCCAAGAAGGTGTAAATGTAACCTCTCCCACACAAAGGTGTGTGCCACGGAGCTTCCACTGCAGAGTGCAACCAGGGTACGTGGAACAAAGCAAATCAACACTGTGCAGGCAAGGAGAAGGCTCAGAAAGAGCTTCTCTCACCATTCTCATCTCAGGTTATTGGAGACCGATGTAGAAGAGTAGAGCAAACCTGCTGGCCAGCAAAATGCAGAGAGGGGAGCGAGCAGAGGGAGCTTGAAACTGACGCTGGTGGTTGCAGAGTCGGGTTGGAAGACTGTGCACGAAGCTCAGAAATGCCCAGGCCTGCAAAAGGGAGCTGCTTCCCAAGCCCTGCTTCATGGCTGGAGGAAAAAACATGGATGGCAAACAGCCTCACGCTGCCCCACAGGCTGGTGTCAAAGGTGGTGGTTTAGGAAGCAAGAAAACAAATATAGACATATCCAACGATGCTGGCAAATCCTCCTCTGGAGGGGGTTTCTCTCTTTCACTCTAAAAATACTGTACAAGGATGCTGTGGCTCCCCTCTGATGCCATCAACTCCAAAGGCATGGTCATAAGGGAAACAAAACCAAAACCCAAAGCGAAGCTGGAGGACGTGGACTAAACCAACCAGGCCTTGCTTGTGGCAATGCTACCATCAACTCCCTGGGAATGGGGGAGGTGAGGAGGGATGGGGGTGGGCCCACGAGAGCTCCAGGAATAGTCAGTGGGGCCCAAGGTTAAAAGGCAGCCCCGCTGCAACGAGTCCCGAGGCTGTGCCTCCTTCCAACAGGCTGCTGGGTGAAAGGTTCTTCCAAGTTCCCATTGCTATCCTTCAGGACTCCTGTATCATATGGTTTGTGTGGTTTTTATTTTTTATTGCATTAGGAAAGGAAACCTTTTAAAGCATTTGAAAGACAGCCCTTTAGATGTCCCTGCCAGAGGATGTGGTTGCTTCATGAGACACATCACGCTTCGGCGGCCTCACGGCTCGTGCTCTGCAGCGCTGCTTTGCCGTGTGGAGCCTCGCCTCCGCCTGTGCCTCCGCCTGTGCCTCCGCCTGTGCCTGTGAGGGTGGGTTGTGTGTGGGGCCGCTGCCCCCAGCATGCGCATGCGTTGGGGCGGGTTGTGGTCACAGTGTGCTGCTGAGGCTACTCCATGCCGCTCCGCAGGATCTGGTTGGCCGCGATCAGCATGACGCTGATGATAAAGGCCATGGCGAAGGCGCAGATAAGGCTCTTCCGGACGCAGGTCTGTCTGTTCTGCTTCTGGGCGTGCACTGCAGGGGGACACAAGGGAAGGGGATGTGCTCAAAGTCATGGGTTTGCTTTCCACCGGGACCAGTTGAGCTTAGAAAGCCTCCTATGCCTATGACCTCGGTGTAACCCTCTAGTCCACTCATACAACCCCTGAATGGTGGGGGTTGGAAGGGCCCTGCCGCGCTCATTCATCCCCACTCCCTGCCCAAGCAGCTCCACCTAGCTCAGGTCACATAGGAATGTGTCCAGGTGGGTTTGGAAACCTCCTGAGAAGGAGCCTCCACACCCTCCCTGGGCAGACTGGGCCAAGGCTCCCTCACCTCAGCACCAAAGGAGTTTCTCCTTATACTTAAGATCCAAGGCTTATCTCTCTCTGCTAGGACATTTCCAAACAATCCACTCCTTCCTAGAGAAGGTCACACAGAAACTCATCCAGGTGGGTTTGGAATGTCTCCAGAGAAGGACAAACACACGGAAAAGCTTCTTCCCTGTTGAGGTGAGGGAAGGGGCTGCCCAGATGGGCTATGGAGTCTCCTTCTCCTGGACGTGTTTCTGTGTGACCTGATCTAGGTGGGAGCAACTTCTGCAGGGGTGGGTTGGACTAGATGATCTCTAAAGGTCCCTTCCAACCCCCACCATTCTGTGATTCTATGATTCTCTGGAGACATTCCAACCCAGCTGGATGAGTTCCTGTGTGTCCTGCTCTAGGTGCTGCTGCTCTGGCAGGGGGGTTGCACTTGCTGAGCTTTCCAGGTCCCTTCCAACCCTGGAGATTCTGTGATTCTGTCACCCCCCCTCTCACACCTTCCTCTCTCATCTTGGTTTTTAAACCTTCCAAATGGTTGAAGGGGTGTTTTGGTTTCTCTATTTCTTTTAAGCTCTTTAAGAAGTTCTCTCTTAATTTCTCTAATGAGAAACACTGGTCTGCTGTGAATCCTTTAAGCTCAGTCAGGTCAACTGGGAATGGGGAGACATTCAAGATGTGTTCCTTGACAAGCCTTCAAACCCCACTGTGCTGGTTCCCATGGGCATGCCACACCACATTAGTCATTTCTTCCAAACTGTCTTTAGGTTTTCTTTTCCTAAGCAAAAATCACACTTTTTAAGAACCTTTTCAATGGAGTGCTTGCAGAGGAACTGTCAGAGGTGAGGGTCATCTGTGGCAGGTACAATGCAGAGTTGGGAGTCTTAGGGTTTGACATGTTATTTAATTTTTTTTTTTAAGTTCATCATGGAGGAATCATGCTGGGACTTGCTAAAGACAGTTCATGTTCCTGTCCCAGCTTCCCTGTGTTCTGGGCTCCCCAGCTCCAGAAGGACAGGGAACTGCTGGAGAGAGGCCGGTACAGGGACACCAAGATGCTGAGGGGATGGAGCATCTTCCTGGTGAGGAAAGGCTGTGGGAGCTGGGGCTGTTCAGTCTGGAGAAGAGGAGACTGAGGGGGGATCTCATTAATAGTTACAAATATTTAAATGATGGGTGCCAGGAGGTTGGGNGGAACTGTCAGAGGTGAGGGTCATCTGTGGCAGGTTACAATGCAGAGTTGGAGTCTTAGGGTTTTGACATGTTATTTAATTTTTTTTTTAAGTTCATCATGGAGGAATCATGCTGGGACTTGCTAAAGACAGTTCATGTTCCTGTCCCAGCTTCCCTGTGTTCTGGGCTCCCCAGCTCCAGAAGGACAGGGAACTGCTGGAGAGAGGCCGGTACAGGGACACCAAGATGCTGAGGGGATGGAGCATCTTCCTGGTGAGGAAAGGCTGTGGGAGCTGGGGCTGTTCAGTCTGGAGAAGAGGAGACTGAGGGGGGATCTCATTAATAGTTACAAATATTTAAATGATGGGTGCCAGGAGGTTGGGGCAGCAGTTTCTCTGTTGTATCCAGTGACAGGACAAGGGGTGATGGAAAGAAGCTGCAACACAAAAAGTTCCACTTAAAGACAAGGAAAATCTCTTTCCCTGCTGAGGTGAGGGAGCCCTGGCCCAGGCTGCCCAGGGAGGGTGTGGAGGCTCCTTCTCAGAAGGTTTCTAAACCCACCTGGACACGTTCCTGTGCCACCTGAGCGAGGGGAACCTGCTTTAGCAGGGCGTTGGGCTGGATGAGCTCTGCAGGGCCCTTCCAGCCCACACCATGCTGGGAACAGAACAGTGTGTTTCACTGAAGTGCTGTGAAGATGCTCTGAAGGTCCCCTGAGATCATCACAGAAAGTCAGGAGACTCTCAGGTGTGGGATGGATCTACAGGGTCTTTTTTTTCTTTTTTTTTGGCCTGAGAAGGAATGTACCCATCACCTTTTTCTCATGGATGTATTTGTGATGGTGGTTGTCTCAGATGGCTGATAATAAGCTCAGAATGCCAAGAAGCCTAAAATGTGGCCAGCAAAAAACAAGTGCCCATATTTGGAAAAGTCCAGGAGCATGTTTTTTAGAATATATGGAAAAAAACCCACCCTCTTATTCTGATCCAGGCTTGACCCTCATCACAGGCAGAGCGGGGAGCATCAGATACTGCATTTCACACACTTGTTTCATGCCCTCTCATCTCCTCTGTCCAGGATTTAGCCTGTGCCTGTGTCCTAATCCCAGCTCCCAGCATCAGCTCAGCACCGCAGGCACACAAAGCCCTCGTTAGGCAGCACTTGGAGTCAGGCTGCCCCAGGCAGGGAAAGGCTGCGCTGCCAGTGCTCACAGGGACCTGCTGTGTTCTGTCAAATAATGAAATTCCCCTTACAGCAGCTCTCCTAAATGACTTGCTTGCTGCTTGCACTGCTCTGCTCCTCCATTACTTCGCTGGCTTTCACAAGGCACAGAGAATCAATACTGTGGTTCCTTGGCTCTGTGCACGATGCCTCAGCACTTTGAAAAGCTTGTTAAATCACAGCTGTAGTTATCTCTTTCTTTATTTTTCTATTATTTACATACTTTGTGAACACTCCCAGCCAGGAGTGTGACAGAAGCCACCACAGCCAGCATTGCTGTTCAATGTGGGACTCTGATGCTGATTACAGTGACTGGGAGCAGCAGTCGAGGACTGGCCAAGGCAACTCTCCTATTCAAAGGGAAAAGAATAAAGCACGTTGTTTCTTGCAGAAGTATTCCTGAATTCAACAAGTTCTTCAGTCTTCTCTTATACCATCAAGTACAAATGGAGCTTTAAGGCAGCAGGATCCAGGTCGCTGCCATTGCTCCTTAATGACTGAAGGTGCACCAAATAGCCAAGTAATCTATCAAATGACTCCAGAAGGAAGGGAAAAGGTATGTGCTGAAATGTAGAGCTGTTGCAGACCCAGAGAGACCCTTCTTCCTCTTGGCTGGGGCTCAGCAGGAGTTACTCCAGCAAGAAGATGACTATTACAATTCCTCTGCCTCCTTGCACTCCACAGGGAGACAAAGCAGCTGAAATCACAACAAAGTGCTGCCTTGTGGATTGCCCTCTTTAAAGATAAAGACCCATTTGCCCTCCCTGCTACCTAGTGAGTTTTTGCCCTCACTTCCCTCTCCAGATTCATGGATCCTTTGAGCCTGGCATCTGTGCTTTCTCCTGCTGGTTTCCACAGCTGGCATCATCACAGGGTCAGATGCTCCATCTGTTTTGCATTTGGTTGCTAAGAGGAGTTTTTAACACCCATGGGACCTGCCAAGGTTTGGACATGATCTGGTTCCTCAAACAAAGTCCTTTGGAGATGTCCTGGCCCCTTCTTAGTGGAGAGACCAAATGATAGGCTGATATCTCAAGAAGCAAAAGCAAATCAAGGCTGGGTCACACTTCAGCACATCATGTAGAGGGCAGGCTGGATAAGACTCATCATGGTGTCAGTAGTGGCAGAGACTGAGCTACTGCACTAAAGCTTCTCCACCAGGACGTGGAGTTAGTGGGTCCAGCCCATCTTGGGGTGCACTGGGTCACTGGTTGGGGCTGGTGGGCTGGTCACAATGCCCACAGTGGGTTTGAGATGGTCAGGGGAAGCACCAAGAGCCTTCTCACCTACAGAAAAAGGCTTCCCAGCACCAGCAGCTATAGTGTATTTATAGAGGCCTCTGTCATAACCCTGCCAAAGGTGAGTGGTACTTGCTTTCCCTGGCTGGCTGGACTTATTCTGGATTTAAGAGGTCAGTTTTTCACTCCCAAGCCCTTAGCTGAGAAGTGGATGCTCCTGGTGCTTGTCTGGGAGCTGCAAGGAGGGGACCTGTACATCCAGTTCAGGTGATTGTCAGGGCTGAGGATGAAATATATGTAACAGATAGCACATGTCACAGTAACCAGGTGCACTCTTAGACCTTAGGGAAACTTTGGGGAAGTTGTGACAGAAGTCTGGGCTGGAGATCTTGCAAAAGACTCCAAAGTTCAGGGTGAACTGAACGAAACCCTGAACTCACCCCTGACCATCATTTGGATATTGCATTTGGGCTAAATCGTGTGTGTGTGTGTGAGTGTGGGAGACAGAAAGCCCTGTGGCTATGGGAAGAACAGCACATAGTTGTAGAGATCTTATTATGATGAGAAGCCAAGATGTTAAAATTGTGGAAGGAGAGAGATTTGCAGGTATTTGTGTCAATGGTGATGGTACCTGTATGATGCTGTTTATCACCTGCCAGGGCTGAGCCAACTGACCTCAGCTGTGCAGAAAGGGAGATGGACAGGATGGACTTCAGGGTTTCTCTTTGATGGTAAGAATATATCCAGAGGTAACACTGAGCGGAAATTGCCCATCATTCCCCATGTTCTTCTCAAAGTACTACTGTATGTATCTGCTCTGCCTCTTCCCTTAGGAGCCATTCCCAAAACTCAGTGAACAACACTGGCTCTTCATTTTGGCTTCATCCTTATCCATAATTAAAAGCCCTTCACTGGTGTGGATGAAATGTACATTAAATATAGATGTGAACCTCTAAGCTAGTCCCTTTAGGTTACCTTTACAGCTGAAAGAGGGGGCAATTCTTCTTAAGGTGCAATTCATCTCATCCCAAGGTAGCACCTAAAATAAGCTTGAGGAATTACACCCAAAACCCATCTCCTTCACTAATTAAGAGGTGAATAAAGGGTGCCTGACTTACACAGACACACTTCTGTACAGCTAAACTGAGGTGCTGTCCCACCCTCATGACAGCTCTCCCTTAGTGCCACTGATCTATGCCACCAGGCCCTGTAACTTCTGCTTTTGAGCCCTGTGGGGACATCAGTGTTTGGGAAATGGCAACAATGAGGGCACAAATGGGTCACTGAGGTAATGGCACATTCCGCCTTGAGAGCTGCAGGGAGGAGACTTACTCTCAGCTTGCCTTTCCCGAGAGAAATCATAGAATGGTAGGGTTGGAAGAGACCTTTAGAGCTCATCCAGTCCAACTCCCCTGCAGAAGCAGCTCCACCTAGATCAGGTCACACAGGAACGTGTCCAGGTGGGTCTTGAAGCCCTTCAAGGAAAGAGCCTTCACACCCTCCCTGGGCAGCCTGGGCCAGGGCTGCTCATATCAGAGCTGCCCATGGATCACAACTGTCCCTTTCTTCTGTGACAGTTGGCACCTTTGTTGCCACTGTTCATTTTCTCTACATCCTCTGGTGGATTTGAGTGCTTGTGTCTTTCTAACAACATCTAAAAAACGGTGTGTTTTGCTTCTAGGTTCTGCCTAGCACCAGAAGTGCCAACATCCCACGAGAAAAAGCTGTTCTTGCTGTACTTTTGGAAGCCGGGACTCCCAAAATGCCACGTTGAGCATTTAGCTTTTCGGACCCACCGAGGTGTTGGTTTTATTGGGCAACTGGGATAATTCACCCAAGGGCTGAAGCTGAAAGAAGCTCCCTGTGCCTCTCATCCTAGGGGACAGCTGGCACATGCCCCCACTGAATCAGCAGGTCAGTGGGGACTAACAACTCCATCCCTGTAAGTAAGTATCTCTTCTTCCCTGCTGCTTTCCAGGAGGAACAAACTGTTGCTTGCCCTGCTTCAGGGAGCACCGCCGCTCGCCTCCCTCTTGCAGGCTCTTTAACATTCAGCTCTGCTCTGCTACATCTTCTCTGCAGGGTTGTTTAGTTGTTGCAACCAGTGATGCTTCAGAGCAGCACCAAGTTCCTCTAGCCAAGAAAATCCTCTCCTAACATGGTTTAAAATGGGGGCTATATCATTGGCCATCACTGAGCACAGCCTGGCTCCATCCTCCTCACACCCACCCCCTATGTATTTGTAAACATGAATGAGCTCACCCCTCAGGCTAATGTTCTCCAAGCTGCAGAGCCCCAGCTCCCTCAGCCTTTCATCACAAGGGAGATGCTCCACTCCATCATCTTTGTGGCCCTGCGCTGAACTCTCTCCAGCAGCTCCCTGTGCTTCCTGGCTTAAAATGGGGACTATTCTTTGCCAGGCAAAGTGCAAAATCCACTGTAAAGATTGAGGCTGTGTCTGATGCTGGTTGCTGATCACTTGGTGGTCTTGTGGCACTGCTGAGAGGACGCTATGTTAAGCAAAAGAAATGTTTCCCTTTCTCTAGCTGCCTCTGAGGATTGCTTGATCCTGGTGCTACAATAGGGGTGATGGGATGAAGCTGGAACACAACAAGTTCCACTTAAATATAAAACTATTTCACTGTGAGAGTGAGGGAGCCCTGGCCCAGGCTGCCTAGAGGGGTTGTGGAGGCTCCTTCCTTGGAGGGCTTCAAGAGCCACCTGGACATGTTCCTGTGTGACCTGATCTAGGTGGGAGCTGCGTCTGCAGGGGAGTTGGACTCAGTGAGCTCTAAAGGTCCCTTCCAACCCTGTCATTCTGTGATTCTATGATTCTACAACACAGAGAGGACCCTCCCCAGCTCCTCCCTGGGAGTCCAGAGCAGATCTTCTCTATTTATGGAAAGACAACAGAAAGCTGGTGGAGCCAGCAGGATGCAGAACCCAGTGCCAATAAATTCTCTCCATGATGGGCTGAGATATGGATATTTCTGCAAGGAAATTCAGTCTGTTGTAGGCACTCACCTCAGCACATGCCTCTGCCTGAACCCCATCAGAGGAAGGAGTGCCATAAGGCAAACCCTGCATCCTCCTGCCTGAATCAGAACCAGCTTTACTTAGGTCACAGGGAAGAAGGCTGATGGCAGCTCTTGAGCTCTGTGTCACTGCTACTTACTCTGAAATAACTCCATGCAAACACCACAGACCCTGACCCACTGCCCAATCACAGATCAGAGGGAGCTTTACAGATTGCAAACACAACCAAACCCTACAGAAACACAGAAACTTTCTCTCTCACCTTCAAACTCTGTTTGGCAGTTGCCAGAGTTTTCATTTAGACTCTCCTCTTCGTTGATGATGATGTTCTCGATGTCCTTCATCGTTAAGTGGTCCCGGAAGGCGTGATAGAGGATGTGCTTCAGCTCTTCCAGGGTTATCCTCTGCATGTCAAACTGTGGGGACAGGACTGAGGTGAGATGCAGCTCCCAGCACAAGGAGAGGCACGTGAGCATGTCACACAAAACTCATGGGCTTTTGTTCTTNCCTGTGGGGACATCAGTGTTTGGGAAATGGCAACAATGAGGGCACAAATGGGTCACTGAGGTAATGGCACATTCCGCCTTGAGAGCTGCAGGGAGGAGACTTACTCTCAGCTTGCCTTTCCCGAGAGAAATCATAGAATGGTAGGGTTGGAAGGGACCTTTAGAGCTCATCCAGTCCAACTCCCCTGCAGAAGCAGCTCCACCTAGATCAGGTCACACAGGAACGTGTCCAGGTGGGTCTTGAAGCCCTTCAAGGAAAGAGCCTCCACACCCTCCCTGGGCAGCCTGGGCCAGGGCTGCTCATATCAGAGCTGCCCATGGATCACAACTGTCCCTTTCTTCTGTGACAGTTGGCACCTTTGTTGCCACTGTTCATTTTCTCTACATCCTCTGGTGGATTTGAGTGCTTGTGTCTTTCTAACAACATCTAAAAAACGGTGTGTTTTGCTTCTAGGTTCTGCCTAGCACCAGAAGTGCCAACATCCCACGAGAAAAAGCTGTTCTTGCTGTACTTTTGGAAGCCGGGACTCCCAAAATGCCACGTTGAGCATTTAGCTTTTCGGACCCACCGAGGTGTTGGTTTTATTGGGCAACTGGGATAATTCACCCAAGGGCTGAAGCTGAAAGAAGCTCCCTGTGCCTCTCATCCTAGGGGACAGCTGGCACATGCCCCCACTGAATCAGCAGGTCAGTGGGGACTAACAACTCCATCCCTGTAAGTAAGTATCTCTTCTTCCCTGCTGCTTTCCAGGAGGAACAAACTGTTGCTTGCCCTGCTTCAGGGAGCACCGCCGCTCGCCTCCCTCTTGCAGGCTCTTTAACATTCAGCTCTGCTCTGCTACATCTTCTCTGCAGGGTTGTTTAGTTGTTGCAACCAGTGATGCTTCAGAGCAGCACCAAGTTCCTCTAGCCAAGAAAATCCTCTCCTAACATGGTTTAAAATGGGGGCTATATCATTGGCCATCACTGAGCACAGCCTGGCTCCATCCTCCTCACACCCACCCCCTATGTATTTGTAAACATGAATGAGCTCACCCCTCAGGCTAATGTTCTCCAAGCTGCAGAGCCCCAGCTCCCTCAGCCTTTCATCACAAGGGAGATGCTCCACTCCATCATCTTTGTGGCCCTGCGCTGAACTCTCTCCAGCAGCTCCCTGTGCTTCCTGGCTTAAAATGGGGACTATTCTTTGCCAGGCAAAGTGCAAAATCCACTGTAAAGATTGAGGCTGTGTCTGATGCTGGTTGCTGATCACTTGGTGGTCTTGTGGCACTGCTGAGAGGACGCTATGTTAAGCAAAAGAAATGTTTCCCTTTCTCTAGCTGCCTCTGAGGATTGCTTGATCCTGGTGCTACAATAGGGGTGATGGGATGAAGCTGGAACACAACAAGTTCCACTTAAATATAAAACTATTTCACTGTGAGAGTGAGGGAGCCCTGGCCCAGGCTGCCTAGAGGGGTTGTGGAGGCTCCTTCCTTGGAGGGCTTCAAGAGCCACCTGGACATGTTCCTGTGTGACCTGATCTAGGTGGGAGCTGCGTCTGCAGGGGAGTTGGACTCAGTGAGCTCTAAAGGTCCCTTCCAACCCTGTCATTCTGTGATTCTATGATTCTACAACACAGAGAGGACCCTCCCCAGCTCCTCCCTGGGAGTCCAGAGCAGATCTTCTCTATTTATGGAAAGACAACAGAAAGCTGGTGGAGCCAGCAGGATGCAGAACCCAGTGCCAATAAATTCTCTCCATGATGGGCTGAGATATGGATATTTCTGCAAGGAAATTCAGTCTGTTGTAGGCACTCACCTCAGCACATGCCTCTGCCTGAACCCCATCAGAGGAAGGAGTGCCATAAGGCAAACCCTGCATCCTCCTGCCTGAATCAGAACCAGCTTTACTTAGGTCACAGGGAAGAAGGCTGATGGCAGCTCTTGAGCTCTGTGTCACTGCTACTTACTCTGAAATAACTCCATGCAAACACCACAGACCCTGACCCACTGCCCAATCACAGATCAGAGGGAGCTTTACAGATTGCAAACACAACCAAACCCTACAGAAACACAGAAACTTTCTCTCTCACCTTCAAACTCTGTTTGGCAGTTGCCAGAGTTTTCATTTAGACTCTCCTCTTCGTTGATGATGATGTTCTCGATGTCCTTCATCGTTAAGTGGTCCCGGAAGGCGTGATAGAGGATGTGCTTCAGCTCTTCCAGGGTTATCCTCTGCATGTCAAACTGTGGGGACAGGACTGAGGTGAGATGCAGCTCCCAGCACAAGGAGAGGCACGTGAGCATGTCACACAAAACTCATGGGCTTTTGTTCTTCCAACCTCATTTCCACATCTCAATACCACAACTTTGTAGACGTTGCTCTTTCGGGTTCGTTTCACACTACCACAGTGAATGCCACAGATGGATGTGGCTAAAGCTCTTGCCAGCTTAATGCTGGGACAGCAGTGGAGAAATACAGCCCTATGCCAGGGATAGTCTTCCAAGCTGGAGATGCAGCACTCTGCTATCAGTACTGGCCATCCCAACACCCTGAGAGAGTCTCCTAGTAGCTCTTACATCTTACTGTGTGTGAGCCACAACCTTGTCTATGCCTTGTTTACCCTTCTAACTCTCCAGCTGTGCCTGCATGGCAAGCACAAGCAGGGGACTTTTCCATCTTAGAATCATGGAAGCATAGAATGGTTGGAAGAGACCTCTTGAGATCATCCAACCTCCTGCTTTTAGCTGACTTCTGCTGTAGATCCAGGTGCTAAACCCAGGTGATTCCTGCAGAACATGTAGAAACATTTTGCAGCAGAGGAGCTTTGCACACGTGTGGTTTGTGGGATCAAAAGCTGCTCATGGTACAGAAGAGTGGGCATTCACACCTGCTGGCTTACATGCTAGGTGAGCAGATGACTCTGAGCCACTGGTGCAGCCACTAAAACAAGATGGAAATCCTCTGAGTCACCCCAAGTCTCCTCCTGTGCTGCGGATGATCATCCTCTGAGCAGCACTGGGAACTCTTAGACCCTATAGCCCAAAACAGCAGCGAGCACCAGGACTTGTACACCCTCTGCTACACCACCCACCTTCCAGAAACCTCAGAAAGGCCAAACTCCCCTGGTTTAACCCTGGAGTAGAGGAAAGGTGACACCAACGTGTGTCTTTCGCTGCAACCACAGGTATGACCACAGCACATGACCAGAGCACAGCCCTGGCACTTCAGCAAGAAACTCCCCCTCCTTCCCCTCTCCCCCTCCCCCCAAGCCTGATAAGGACAGGACAAACCTTATCAGCCTGAGCTGCTCAGTGCCTTATCTAAGGTTGTCTTCCCTGACCACTGCTGCACGCCTCATCACATGGGTGCAAAGTCATTCACCCTCACACTGCTTAACCATGGCAAGTAAAGTGCAATTGGCTTAAATCCAGACCCTGACACGTTTCAGAGAGTCACAGCATGGCAGGGGTTGGGAGGGACCTCTAGAGACCATCCAGTCCAATGCCCTGCTCAAGCAGGTTCCCCTAGATATATGCAGGCAGACTTACACACATTCCTATCCATTTATGCATCTAGCCCTAAAACCACTGATTTCTACAGCTCCATCTCCTGCAACAACCAAAAACCTGCTGCAGAAAACCTGCAGAGAAGTGCACAGCAGAGGCAAAAGTCAAAGTTCCTGCTTTTGCCCCAGCTGAGTCCTCTGCAAAACCATGCTGGTGGGTTTGGGGTTTGTTTTTTGCTGCTGTCCTTGCTCCTCAGAGAATCAGCATCCACACAGCCCAACTATAAATAGCAAAGGCACAATTGTCACCAGTGGCTCCTTGTTGCACAGTTCAAAGCCTGATTGCAAATCCCCCCAGGCACCAAGTCACAGATTTCCAGCCTGCTTGGTTGTTCATGAGGAGATCTCAGCTCTCCTATTCTGCTGGCTTTCATGTTAAAGGAGTGAGGACAATTGAGCAGCTGTGTGCCTCCCAACCAGCACCATCATGACAAGTGTTCCCTCTTGGCAACAAGAGCTGTGGAAATGGGGCTTAATTCATGTGGTTACATTTCATGGGGGTTAATTCACATGGTGTCCTTACAGTAGTGTCCTTAGCTGGAGGTTTGCAGAGTGCTTTGAGGCTTGCAGCTCTCCCAGGCAGCTCCTTACTGCCTGCAGACCAGCACCATGGAGGGGAAGTAAAAGCAACCATGTCTCATCTACCAGCCAATCCTGCATGGCTTTGGGGTCTTTGTCTTGTGGCACCTCAAAGCTGAACTTGAGACCCAGCATCTTTCTGAGCCCATCCATATGCCAAAGCAGAACTTCACCCCACTAGTCACTTCATAGCAATGAGAGCAGCCTGGCTGCATGTAGTTACCCTCCCATTCCATGATGTTCCATCTCTGTTGGGAGTCTTCCTCCTGTTCCTGGCTCAGAGACAGTTCTCTGAGGCTAATTCAAACTTCTTTTTTGCTGTAGTTTATAGGTTTGGGGTTTTTTTTTCCCTCTTCAACTCTATCCCAAACCCTGTGTTCACCCAATGCCATAGTGAGGGCTCCACAGCCCAGAGCAGTGTTTCTGAGACCTGCTCTTTATTTGCATCCTTTGTCAAGGACATCTGCAGGGATATGTGAGCTTCCTTAACACTTACTGGAAGTGCTCACAGACTTTACACGGGCAGGGTAGCTGAGGAAAAGGGACCTGCAAGATGTTGGATGTATCCTGTCCTTGGGGAGAGTAAAAGGCAATTGACTGCTTCAGGATCTGCCCCACTATGTCCCAAGATGATTGTGTTGGAAGAAAACCTCCAGATCAGCCCTCAGCCCCTTCATGTCTGCTTCCAGAGTTACAGGAGTGAAAACTCACCTTGGGACACCCCATTGCCTATGTTGATATGTACTGCTCCTTTCCTCTCACTCTTAGAAGTCTTTGCCGGTCTCCCACTACACCAGCACTGCCATTAAGAAGCCTTTGCAGAGTGATGCAAAGTGGTGCAGAGTGATGCTGCCTGTGGCATTGCTTCAAGCTACCCAGATCACCAACACAACCATGGTTATCATCCAGCCTTACCAACAACGGAACAGTGATGACTTGTGGGGTTTTGGGGCTTCCTGGACCAGTGAATCCATCCAGTGGGAAATAATCATTCTCTTGACAAGTATGTTTCTGCCTCTCCATCTCCTGCTTTTCAGATGTATTGTTCCATTGTCCTTTTGCCTTTTAGGAAGTGGAACCATCTCAGATGGGGTTCAAAATCAGCCTTGTGGGCTCAAGTACTGAGTGTATGGCCTGTTGGCAAGCACATGGTCATGCTTTGCTCTACGCTCTGTGCTCTGCTAGTTCCATGTCCTCTGTTAGACACATACCTGCACAGGAGTTTGTCCAGAATGGGCTCAGGCTCAGTGCAGCCCCAGACAACACTGTGCACTGGGCTTGTGCTCCCAGGTGACTTCTTCTTTCATCATTGCTCTCCAATCTGGCACTTCCCCTGATTCACTTTTCAATTACTCTGGCTTTTTATTGCTGTAATGACAGTAACCAGGGAGCAACTCTTCACTTTTATTGGCTCCACTGAGGAGAGGAAAGCTGAGACTGCTGCAAGCTGCAAACTTTCTATAGGATTTATAATTAGAAGAAATCAATGCTGCTGTTTCTGAACTGGTGCTCTTGGAATACACTGTAAGCAGTGATAGAGAAACAACCTGTGCCTAATGGGGAGGCTCAGATGCCCCAAGTGATGCAGAGAGTGCCCTGAATGAAAAACTGTCTTCTACAGGTATGATTGGATTCTGCAGAGAGTACCAGGAGTTGGCCACTGCAGTTGCAGTTGACCTCAGTGACTGGCCTCAGCAGAAACAGCTCCTGGAGCTGGAGGATGATGGAAAGGAAAGTGGACTTGATCCATTTGAACCTGTAGCTTCCTGTCTCCTCCTTGATTTAAATCTCCTGCTGGGAATGAAAGCAGAGCCTCTACCAGTTCCTTTAGCCTCCCTACCCCCAACTGCCACAGCTGGTGTCTGACTGACAGCTGCCATGCCTGCAGGGCCCTGCTTTCATTCCTGGCACTTTTTCTCACATCCTCCTGTGTCCTGCCTGCCATGCTCTCCTCC
Organism: Urocolius indicus; assembly: GCA_013401255.1. Taxonomy (NCBI): domain Eukaryota; kingdom Metazoa; phylum Chordata; class Aves; order Coliiformes; family Coliidae; genus Urocolius; species Urocolius indicus. The sequence continues at coordinate 90,403 of WBNH01005806.1, forward strand.
TGCTCTGTGCAGAGAAATGACCCAGTGGGAAGAGCTGCCTGCTTTGAAGAGCTAAATGCTGAAATATTACTGCTGATAATTGCCATGAACATGAGCTCTCCTTTGAAGAAAGGAGTGGGAGGCTCTTCTCCGGAATCCTCAGCTGGCCTCGCTGCCATGCAGATGGGCCAATGCCAGGCTGGGACCCTGCAGCAACGTGAGCAGGGCCACTCTAGTGACCCTAAAAATGATCTCAACAAGAGGTGGGGCTGGCTCCACTGGCAGAGACGGTTTGAGACAAGAGAACACTTGATAGTTCTTTTTGATGAGCCTGTTGGGCACAGGTTTCCCTATGCAACCATTGGAAAAGATCATTTTGGGCTGTTGGGGGCAACAAATGGAGATTGAGCCAGTAGCAGGGAAACAGGCTTTGGGTTGCTAAGAGGAGTTTTTAATACTCATGGGACATGCCAAGGTTTGGACATGATTTGGTCCTCAAACAAGGTCAGAGGCTGAAGTTCCTTTGGAGATGTCCTGGCCCTTTCTTAGTGGGGAGAGCAAACCATAGGCTGATATCTCAAGAAGCAAAAGCAACTCAAGGCTGGGTCACACTTCAGGTGTCACACTTCAGCTTTTGCCTGGTTTGAAAGCCAGGGCTGCAAAAACAAAAGCTTCACAGAATCATCCCAGGATCCCCCAGTGGTGGGGGGCTGGAAGGGACTCATCCAGACCTTAAGGACCTTTTCCAATCTGAATCATTCTTTGACTCCCTCTGGAATTCTATGAACCCACCTGGACACATGCCTGTGCCCCCTGAGCGAGGGGAACCTGCTGTAGCAGGGGTTGGGCTGGATGAGCTCTGCAGGAACCTTCCAGCCCACACTGTGCTGGGATTCTGTGCTAATGGTTATTAAACTGGGCTAGGAGAAACAAGCCCCCTGACAGGTAAATTACAGTAACACCTCTGCAGAAGACACAGCAGGATTATTAATCCTTGGCCCATTCAATTAAGTTTAAATAGTTGAAGTAAAACATGGAGAAGTGATGGGTTCTTTTTTTTCTTTTAATTAGAGAATGCTCTCAGGCTGAAGTATAAATTAACAGGCTCTAATGATTTCTTTTGCCTAGTTTTAAAGCTCCAAGGCCTTGGCAACAGGTTCCCAGTCTGATTCCCATCAAAGTGCATATAAAAATAGGTCTGCAACATCTTGACCTTCGATGTGAGACCTGTGGGAGCTTTTCAGAGGAGCAAACTCTGATTTAATTAGATTTAATTAGAGCTAAAGCTGAGAATTCCTCTTTGGGAGTGAGTGCCTTCAGCCTATCCCCACAGACAGGGAGTTTCTAATGGATTCTTCTCCCCAGCATAAATCCATCAGTGGGATGAGGTGAAATGTGCTCTGGGTTGATGATGCTTGTGTGTCTTACTGCAGGCAGTGGATTGTAGGCAGTCCTGTCCCACACAATCACAGAATCTTAAGGGTTGGAAGGGACCTGGAAAGCTCATCCAGCCAGAGCAGCAGCACCTAGAGCAGGGCACACAGGAACTCATCCAGCTGGGTTGGAACGTCTCCAGAGAAGGAGCCTCCACAGCCCATCTGGGCAGCCCCTGCCAGTGCTCCCTCACCTCAGCAGGGAACAAATTCTTCCTTGTGTTGCTTTGGATCCTCTTATATTACAGTTTATACCCATTGCCCCTTGTCCTATCATTGACCATCACTGAGCACAGCCTGGCTCCAGCCTCCTCACACCCATCCTTTATGCATTTGTGAACATTAGTGAGGTCACTCCTCAGTCTCCTCCAAGCTGAAGAGCCCCAGCTCCCTCAGCCTTTCATCAGAAGGGAGATGCTCCACTCTATCATCTTGGTGACCCTCCTCTCTCCAGCAACTCCCCGTCCTTCTGGAAATGAGGGGCCCCGAACTGGACAGATGTTGTCTCACGAGGGCAGAGCAGAGGGGAGCAGAAGCTCTCTCCTTCTACTGGCCATGGCCTATCTAATCCACCCCAGGATGCCATTGGCCTTCTTGGCCAAAAGGGCACGTTGCTGGCTCATGCTCATCCTGCTGTCACCAGCACCCCCAGCTCCCTTTCCCTACCTGTTCAATTGATGAGAGAACAACAAAGTAGTTTAATGGCTGGTCACTAAGTGAAAAAAACAGAAAGGCCTTCATGCCTTGCCCCACAGGCTGCTCCTCCATCAAGGGAGGGCAGAGGGTTCTGCACCCCAAGGGACCTGCTGGGACTCTTGGGGGACTGCAGTAGGTAAGATGTATTCGCATCTGGATCCAGGCATGTACTGAGCAAGGATGGGAGGGGCTTTTGCTCTGTGTTAGCTGCTCCAGAGCTAAAGCTCATGCCAAGCAAGGTGTCAGCAAAGCAGCTTCACAGCCCTGGAGCACAGGCTATTGCTTTTTGACAAGAAGGACAAAGCTGTCACAGAAGGATTATGCAGTGGAGGGAAAGTCAATTCCAAGCAAAAATAACCTGTCCTGTCTGCTTCCCAAAACAGATTGAACTCGACCCACAGTTCTTCTCCCTATTTCTCACAGGGAGCTGCAGGCAGCATCAGTGCCTGGAGGAGCATTTATAAGCTGCTTCTGAATTAGATCAGGCTGCAGAAGTCTGAGCAAAGTAAATGAACCAGCCCCACAAAGCCTTTAGCCAAAGGAAACCAATGTTTTCACTTCACTTATGTTGCAAATGTTGTGAGAGGGTTGGGAGAAGTGGATTAGAAGGTGAGACAGGTTCCTGAACCACCTGAAGGACACTGAGAATTACTGAAAGCTTTACCAGGGAGACCCAGAGACTTGAGGGATCCTTGATGCTGCAGGTGATGGTTCACAGCACATAGTGACAAGACAGCAAACAGACATTCTAACACTGGAGTATGGCACCAGACAAGGCTGAGATAGATAGAAAGCAGCTTCTCAGGCTGCTCTGTTTAGCCAAACTACATTTGTTTTTAATGTTGGTCTCCTTGTTTCATAGCTCATGATGGTCTGTCCAGTCCCAAACACGAGTGCAGGGCACTCTGGGGCTGCAGCTGGGGCAGGATAAACGGTGCTTCATAGGTCAGGTTTGCCCTGAGGTGATGACAATCACCAAATATAAAGAGGAGACAACTGGAAAATGGCTGTGAAAGGCAGCAGCAGGTCTGGTACCTGCAACCCCCCAGGGCTCACTCCTGATGAGCAGGGGAGGGGGCTGTGGGGTGAGTGGGTATCATTTACACATGCCCAAAGAGAAACCAACTCATAGGAAACATGACATGTTTATGCTCCCTCCAGTATGAGCTCAGCTGGCACAAACATCATTTCTGCCATTTCTGACTTGCTCACATCACTAGGGATGCAAGCAAGGGTTCCTATCAGCACAATGAGCCCTGGGAGCCTGTTGCAAGCTGTGCTTCAGCCTTTGGCCTGGTTGGACCTCCACAGATACTTCTTAACCTTACTGGACTGTGCTATGAAACCTGTGCTGAGAAAACCACCACCACTGCCAGCCTGGCCAGAAACCAAGGGGGCATCCCCATTACTCAGCCCTTTAATGTTCCTTCTACTGGTAACTTGTAAATCCTATCACACTTCTGAACAGCAGCACAGAAAGGGAGCAGCAGGACATGGTGCAGCCATGTCTTCCTTTTCCTCCTCTGCCCTTGCAATACTGAGATGTCTGGTCATGGGCCTACTGGGCTATTGCTCACTAGCAAGACTATTTCTTGCATGGCCAGCACTGGAAGGAAAGTCAACTGTGCCCAGCTAAGAAGAAGTTACACTTCTGTGGTCAGCTAAGCCCTGCCTGCAGGCGGAGGAGGGCAGGAGCTTTCCTCATAGAGACCATAGAGAGGGAAGAATGTGCTGGAGACAGGACCCTGGCCCCTGGGGTCTTTGGCACAAAGGCTCAAATGCCTCACTTCACTGACAAACAGAAGATACAGAACTGATACACCTCTCTGCTGTGTTTGAGCTGGGATTATTTATTCCAGGTTGACTATAATCTCTGGCTCCTTAAATCTATGACATATTCTGCAAAGAGTCTCCTGAAAGACAACTGATCAGCTTGCACAGGGCACAGTAGAGAGAAACAACAGCAAGTCCCCTGAACCAAGGTAAATTCTGAGATAAAGACCAGCAGCACATAACAGAACAGCTCAGAAAAGGGCAACTTCACCCTGTAAAGGTCACAGGAGCCTGTGATTAGGAGGGTGGATGGGGCAGGACTGCCATCACTGGCCCCCTGAGGCTCTGCCCAACAGTGCTTGGTGCCTGGCACCCCTCAGCTCCCATCACTGACCAAACTGGGATGAATAGCTTCATCATGACTAACTGCTTGCTTGGTTTTAATTGCTTTGGTATCTTAAGTCAGTTCCTCCTTTGTGTTCATGTGACCTTCTCCTGGAGTTCCACTGGGGATTTACGTCAAGCAGAGCTCATCCAGAGTGGATGTAGTGAAACACATGACCCTGCTTGGGAGCAAAATGGGGCTTTGAAAGATCTCTCTTCACAAAGGTTTGAAGGGACCTCAAAAAGCTCATCCAGTCCAACCTCCCTGTCAGAGCAGGACCATCTAAAGTAGGTCACTCTTCCCTTGCTGCATAATGAAACCAGAGCAAGGGGGATCTTTCCCATCCTGCTGTGTGCTTCCCTGCACCATTTGGGCCAAACTGGTCATGTCTGCAGAGACTATGGGATCTGAGAAGATGAAGGGGAGGGAAAAAAAAAGCACCAACTGCAAAAGCACCAACTGCAGTCAGGAAAAACATCTCATGTTGGTAATTATGGTACAGGCCTTGGGGCTTCATTTTAATCTCTGCTAATTCCCACAGGGCTCATTAGTACCTTGGAGCCTGGAGAGATAGTTCTCTTTTAGAAACCAAAAGTTGCTGTGACCTCAGGACTGGGATTTTCTCATTTGGAAGGAGATGTAAGATTCCAAAAAAAAAGGCAATTTTTCTTGTTCAGAGTGAGAAATCCACCCAGGGCATGAGAAATAGGTCTCTGCAAGTAATGATTTGTCTAACCATCACTTCATCAGGAGAGGTGAAAAGCAGGGGAAAATTCAAATGCCAGAAGTCTTTGACATGATTAATAGGGGCCTGGGAGCAGACAGACACACTGGCTGCAGCTGAAGATGGCTTTGCCTGCACCAGTTTGCCCCAATGGGGACTGCCCAGTGAGCTGGAGGCCCTCAGCAGCTGCCCAAGTCAAGAGGTTGATGCTGCTCTTTGTATAACCTCCCTCTCAACTTGTAGAAGCTGGAGCTCTTCTAACATCCGTCCTATCTGGCCTCCAAAGCCCAGGGCTCCCATGATCACACATCAGCTCTGAGCAGCAGTAGTGATGAAGATCCCCACTTGCCTTGTGCCTGTCCTGGGTCTTTCCTGACAAGCCTCAAGCTCTGAAGGAAGTCAGGGAATATCTGATTGAGCTAGAGGCAGAAACACAGACCAAATAACCCCCTCCCCTTTTGCCCTTCAGCTTAGTAATTCCAGAGCAGAGCAGATGAAGAACTGGTGTTTCTGCATCAAGACTCTGAAGATATTGAAGGAAGGACACAAGTGACTTTGATATCCTGGGATTTGTTTCTCTCTGCCACATTGTGCCACGATGTGGATCTGCCTTTCGTTTCATTTGCATTTTGGGATTATCTTTATGTAATGTTTTGCTCTCCCCATCATGACCATTGTTTGGAAACAAGATTAATTCAGCTGAAAAGCACCAGGTAGAAAGTTCAATTAAAGCCTGGAGTAACTGCTCAGTTACTCTGTTGCTAGGAATACATGAGGTTGGGTTATTTTTTTTCCCCTTGCCATGGTGAAAACAAGGTGATCAATTCTGAAGTCCCCTCCAGCAATTCACTTGGCATTTGCAAGCTCCTGCCAGCTACCAGGACATCAGAGCAGAGAGGGAAGAAAATAAAAATCAGCTGTCACTGTAAAAATATACAATTCAGGGAAGTCATTTGAATGCATGAGTCAGAGCAGCAGGGCTGAGACAGGGAGAGAGGCACACAGCACCTGCACCGCCAACCAGGACAAACGAGCATCTTCGCCACTACCTGCTGCCAGGCTGCAGAAAACCTCAGGAGGCCACAGGGAACAGCAGCAAGCTTAGAGCTGAGCTCTTAGAATCATAGAATGGTAGGGGTTGGAAGGGACCTTTAGAGATCATGTAGTCCAACCTCCACTTCTCTTGGCTCTAGTGGCCACAAAAAACAGGCTGGCACAGGAGGATGCACCCTGCTGAGGAGGTGAAGTGGTGTAAAAGCAGCACATCTGGTGGTTAACTCAGGCTTGGGACAAGAAGGGATGATGCATTTTGGTGACAGTTTTAGGAGCTCTGCATCAGATACCCTGCTGGTTTGGAGCCTGCTGGGAACACAATGGGAGACCCTCACAGCAACCAGCCTCTTCATCTCATGAGCACTACCCAGGTCACTGCATAGGGCTTTCCTCCAGTGGTACTGAGGACACGTTCCTTGAAACAGAGAGTGTAATGGATGTAGCTGGTTCAGAATATGCTCCTTCAGTAGCTGTCTCCACTGTTTATTTGATTGTCCTGTCCTGTAACACAATACAGAAATGCCTTCAGGGTGTCTTCTATGGCAGATCCAACCATGAATCTCCCATTAGACAAGACAGTTGGAGCAGGAGGCCTGGAGCACCGATGCAGACTTTCTCCTAAACCTGAGCTTCCTCCAGTCTCTGTAAACCTCTGGGATATTTGCTTTGTAAAGCAAAACCAAGCCTCAGTGATGTCTCCCCAGCACCAGCAGCATGTGCTGGTGAGGATTTGAGAGCTGTCACTCATGGTCCAGGAAGTTCAACCAAATCCAAGCCCTGAGCTCCCTCTCCAGCTCACAACACAACAGCCACAGCACAGCCATGGCACAGGAGAGAGGTCTGGCTTAGGTCTGTGAGATCAGGCTGCTAATTGTACTGAAGTTATGCATGAATTAGAGAAATATTTAGCTTAGTGGTGCTTAAGGACTCTTCTCACACTAAAATAAACTGTCGTGTGACAGCTCAGCTCCCTGATCCCGTGTGGCTGCTGGAGCTGTGCTCAGCACACCCTGTGACTCAACGAGCCCAGGGACAGGGACTGGGTGGCAAATCAAAGCCCAACATGAATCTGTCAGTCATCAGACCCCAAGCCCTGTACCCAACAGTCCCTTGTCAGCCGCCAGCCACAATGGGCTCCTCTTCCAATGCTTCCCCATGCACAGAGGAACCCAGCTGCTCACATAGTGAAGCTTTGCTGCTGCATGATGGAGCCAGGCTGTGCTCAGTGATGGCCAATGATAGGACAAGGGGCAACAGAAGAGGTTCCAAAGATACACAAAGAAGAATTTCTTCCCTGTTGAGGTGAGGGAGCACTGGCAGGGGCTGCCCAGACGGGCTGTGGAGGCTCCTTCTCTGGGGACATTCCAACCCAGCTGGATGAGTTCCTGTGTGCCCTGCTCTAGGTGCTGCTGCTCTGGCAGGGGGGTTGCACTGGATGAGCTTTCCAGGTCTCTTCCAACCTTTAAGATCCTGTGATTCCCAGGCAGCCCAGGAGTGTGTCTGGGTGTAGCCCTGCTATGTGTGTTGGTCTGTAGGGGTAAAACACAAGATCACACACTCTTGGTGATGTGCAGTGCTGCCTCTGACATCTCAGGCCAAACCTTTTCCTATATGCACTGAAACAGAGCCATTTCCCAAAGTGCTCACTTTCCCCTCCAAGTCACAACACGAAGCTGCAGTGAGAAATGCACAACAATCAAAAACCAGCTGATGGTTCTGAGGATACAGCACATGGAAAACCCAGCAAACACAAACTCTGCTCCAGTGTGCTGGCACTTATGCAGAAATATTTGGGTAATTCCTTTTGTTTCAAAGCTATCTCTGACAGGGTTAGGCAATTCACTGGGATGTTTCTTCCCTAGCAAAGGTGATGTATATTTTTATTAGGTGGATCATAAATGACCTAAAGCATGGCAATCCACAGAAAAGACACAAGATGAAACCAGCCAGAAAAGCAGCAACCCTGTGCACCAAACCAAAGGGCTGGGAGACATTGTCCTGCCCCATGACACTTCCTGCAAGGACAATACTTGTCTCAGCTGTGAACAGATCATCTTCACACTCTAAGACACTTTCCTCTTGGGAGAATCATGGTGCCTTTGAACAAACCACATGAGAAGACGTGTTGAACTCGCTATGTATGGAAATAAAGATCTCTCTGAACCCATAGCCTGGATATCCCTGATTGTATGTAACCTTACCCCAGGAACCACAAGCAAAATGCTCCAACCAATACAATCAACACTAAAAGGAACAGAAAACCATGCTCTTTGGGGTTTTTGCTCTCTGGGGGTTTTGCTTTCAAGCACTGCTCCATCTCAGAAAAGTCTTTGACTGAAGCAAAGTTCCTGCTGGCTGACACATCCCACTGACCAGGAACAACAGGACAATGTGGAAAACTCACCCCATTCCCCATCCACAACTGCTGATTCCCTGGGGACTGAGCCCTGAGCTCCCTGCACACCCCCATCCCTGAGATGCTCCATTGCCAAGAGAAACAGCCTTAGGAATTCAAACCCATAACTCTTCTGGATATGGGAAATGAGGTTTAAGACACGTCAAACTTTTCTTCACATTATAATTTCCCTCACTCACTGCATTCTCCTGACACCAGACTGTTCCCCTGGCAATAACTGCCCATTTCTCTCCATCTCACTGGATCAAGGACCTTACCAGTAACCCTTCTGCTCTGTAGGTGCCAGTCTCTGTTTTCTCACCAAATTATGAAATGTATTCACACAGTGAAGCTGTTTCAAGCCTTGGAGTCACATCAGCCTCTGTTTCAGCTCTGCAGAAGGCCATGCACTTTCAATAGCTTGATCAGGGCTGTTTTTCTAATAGGAAATGTCACTGATCCATGAAAACTCTGTCTCCTGATTTCATTAAATCATCATTAATTGGAGGCCTAACAATGAGAGGGAAAGACTCAGATGATCTTTGCTTCCAGCACAGACCTGACACACTGAGTCATGAGCTGGTTGCAAACATTCACCCTGGGCATGAAAAATTCAACTGGTTTTTGTTGCTGGAAGAAGAGTTGTGAGGGATAACCTGCAGCACCACAGGCTTTTGAGTGGCTTTCTGCCTGGAATGGATCTTGGTTTCACTAGTCATAGAATGATAGAATGGTTTCAGCTGGAAGAGACCTTCAAGCTCATGGAGTGCAGCCTGTGTCCCAGCCCCATCACCCACCAGCCCATTGCCCTCAGTGCAACACCCACCCAGCTCTGAAACCCCTCCAGGGACAGTGACTCCAGCACCTCCCTGGGCAGCTGTTCCAATGCCTGACAGCCCTGGCAGCAAAGAAATTCCTCCTCACATCCAGCCTGACCCTCCCCTGGTGCAACTTGAGGCTGCTTCCTCTTGTTCTATTGCTTGTAACTGGGGAGAACAGTCTGACCTCTGCCTCACTACAGCTTCCTTTCAGATCTCCCCTGAGCCTTCTTTTCTCCAGGCTAAACAGCCCCAGACTCCTCAACCCTTCCTCAGATGAGATGTGCTCAAATCCTTTCCCAGCTGCCTCTGGATCATCTCCAGCACCTCCACATCTTTCTCATAGAGAGGGGCCCAAAACTGAACAGAGGATTCAAGGTGCAGCCTCACCAAAGCCAAGTGAACGTACCTCCTTCCCAAATCCCTGCATTATCTTGGTAGGAAACAGATGCATGAGGTTCTCCACTTGAGGAACTACTGGAAGGAATGAATCGGTACCCTGGGGCCAGATGAGGATCTATGCAGAGCAGCTGTGATGCAGGGCCTGGCCACTGTGTACCCACATGAGCAGGGGCTGACTGGTGCTGATGCAGTGTTTGCAGCAGAACCTCTTTGTGTCACATTTCAAGGTGGGTTGGGTTTTTGGTTTGTTTTCCCTTCTCATGAAAAGATGCTTCAAAAAGCTGTTGTTTCCCTGCAGGAACACTGTGGTCCCTGTCCAGCTGTTCCAGCTGACTGGCTCCTGTCAGCCTGTCATCTCTGACACTTTGCTTGAGAGAGCTTCATCCACATGACACTGCTTTGAAATACCTCAGGAGAGAGAGAAATCCATATCTGGCTGGATCTTTCATTAGCTCCTTTTTTGACCACCTTCTGATCTGTTTGGCATGGCCACAGAGAGGGGCAGGCAAAGCTGGGGCTTGCTGCCCTTGTGGTGTCCCTGCACGATGTGCTTTGTGGTCCTGCAGTAATTTCTTGGGCTACTTTGTTCTTGGCTGCCCTGAAGCATTTAATTGGTGACATCTGATTTCACGATAAAGGTGGATAAAGTAAAACAAAAGGAAACAAGCAATTGAAAATGTACCAAGTGCTGCTGCTCTTTGGTAACTTGGTCCCCTGTAGCTGTGCAGACCACCAGTGCTGGTTGGCTACCACCTTGCTGCCACTGCTATAGCCAGGCTGAAATATTTCCTCTGTACCTGAATAGATCTCAAGTACATCTGGATTTCATCAGAGAGGTGAGCTGAGAAGACTCTGTCATTTCTGTTTGTAGCTTAGGCATCAAAATGATTCAGGTTTTTACTGATGTAAAAGAACTTCTGGTCTCTTCAGAAAGGTGCCCAAATGGTCCATGTCACTAATGCCACTGAGGTTTTATGAACAAGCCCCTCGTGCATTAGACTAAGGGCACAATGAACAAATGACCAGCCCTTCCTGGATTGAGGACTAAGAGTATGTTACAGATACACTTGTTGGTAGAGATCCTCTTTCTCTAAGGCTTTTATGCAAATGAAACTGCAGCAGAGAGGCTTGGGACCATTTACCCCATGGAGACAAGCTGCAGGCAGCAGTACTTGTCCCAGTCAGAGGAAACTGAGTTAATTTGTAGTTGAAACAGAACAATTGCACTTTGTGTTCCTGACCACACAGCTGCTTCCAAAGGCCACACAGGAGACTGAGCTAAAGGACACAACTTCAAAAACAAGGTTATGTTTTGGGCTGCATATTTGTCAACATCATCCATTCTCTTTTTTCCTCCCCCCCCCAGTATGTGTTTTGGTTTGGTTTTTTGCCATTATGGTTGATAGAATAAAACATAAGTATCATCAGTTCATAACAGCCTCTGTCATCTTCCTTCTTCAACATTTTCCTTCCCCCTGCACACTCCATTTGGAGAAGTTTGATGTTGTTGTTAATTCTCCAAGGGAAAAGCTGGTAAGAGCTGCAGGGAAGTGAGTTCAGCTGAAGCTGTCTCCCCATGAGCTTGCTGTTGCCAAGTCACTGAGCTCAGAGACAAGCTGAGCCCAATGGCAACTGCACAGCCTCTTGCTCTGTGTCTGTGTATATACATATGTCTATACATGTACATAATAGCTGAATATCATTATAAGGAAGGCATTGCAAAAGATCATGTTAAGTAGCTTGTAGTGTTCATGCATCACTCTCAAATTATGTTGCAAAGAGAAAAGTTATTAGAGCTGACAAGTCAACATTACAAGCACTAAGAAGAAATAAGCTCCAGTTTCTAATTTATACACCATGTCAACTAATAAAGAAATGAGTATGAAGGAGATGCTCAGGATCTAGGAGAGTAAAGAGGGATCTGCTTCTCTTAGAGCCTAGAAACAGCCAAAGCAAAGTATCCTAAAAAAGATAAGGAAAGAGCATCCCCAGGAAGAGGTGTTACTGCTAGCTGGGTCTGTAAGAGTGTTAATAAAGAATCCTACAACTTCCTAAAACTATCAGGAGCACAGGGAGTCCTGAGGATCTTGTAAATATCCAGAGCCTGGCCTCTGTCAGGCTACACACATTTGACATGCCTCCACCAACAAACCACTGTCACTCCTTGGATCAGCCCCACAACCAGCAGCAAAGAGAAATCTCCTTGAGCTAATTGCTTTCTACCAGTTTGTTGTGTGAGTGTTAGCTCATTGTAAGCCATCATGCAGCCTGGTGAACATGTATCTGAAGTCATCCTACAGGTGAGAAATGGGCTTGAGGAATAAAGGGATTTTTAGCAGACTGTGGTTTTCTGTGTCTAATGATGAACTCAAACCCCACTGCAAGCAACACCACAGAGGAAAATCTTTCTGTTGCCATTAGACATCAAGAAATAACTCATCACAGGTTAGCTGTCCAGGTAGCTCTGGCCTTTGTGATTTAAAAGTACTTCAACTGTTTATGCTGTTGGCTCATTTCCTTTGTTTCTTAATTCTTGTAAAGTTACTCTCAAACACCATCATTCAGGCCCATTACAGGACTCAGTGGATGTGGTCATGATCGATCCCAGCCTGGAGTGTTCCCACAGAGAATGAGAGGAACTGCAAAATGGGGCTGTAAGTGGTGAAATAGAGACACAATAAAGCTGCTTCCCAAAAAACACAACGTTTGGACCAGCTCCAGATCGTGCTGAATGCCAAGAGCACCTTCCCTTGCTCAGCAAACCAGGGATGTACAAGTACCAAACCCAAAGGAAGGAAAGTTTTCTTCCAGAGCCTCCATTTAGCCCATCTGTCCACGTCATGACAAAATCATGGTGCCTGGAAAGTTCCTTTGCTTCCTTTTCCCTTAGATGTACCAAATCACAGCTCAGCAGGAGCTTTGCAGAAACCAAAGGCCAAGGATCTGCCTCCACTGTCAGAAGACCCCAGGCAGCTCTAGGTCATCCAATGGCACAGGTGCTCCCAGATCTGGCTCCAACTTGGGTATCTTTGTACTGCTCCCTCTCTTCCCAAGCTTTGGCATTTACATTGAAGGCAAACTGCCTTCTCCCTGGATGTAACTTGGGTCAAATGGGTGACATCTGGCACGTTTTCAATAGAGCTTTGAGCAACTGCCCCTGTCATGGGTGTTTTTAAAAGCATATTCGTGCTGCTATACTGCTGGTGACTCAGATCAGCAGCTGCTGAAAGCTTTTCATACAAGTCAGGTCATGGTCTTTCTTGTTGCACTCAGGTACATGCTTACAGGGTGTTACATACACCACAGCTTCTTCACTCCTGAAGACTTGTTGGAAGAAGAGGCACTTTCTCACGGGCACATGACTGGTCTGTGATGTATTTCTCATTCCCTTTATGATTTGCCAGTGAAGAGAGAGAGAGAGAGAGAGAGACAAGGGAGAAGTCTTGACAATAAAAGAACTCAGTCTTTTTGAGTTTAATTAGAAATGTTTCAGACTCTTCAAATGTCTCCACCTGCGGTAACAAAGCAACTGATACGGAGGAAGCTTCTGTCAAGCTGCAAGCTGTTGTCTCCTGGTTCAGTGCTGGGGAGCCAGGCCCACTGTCACCAGAGGCTTTGCAGCTGAAGGGTTCTCATTGTGCCTGCTAACCCTTAGCTCAAGTCAATAAACACTGAGAGAAGCATTAAGGATGCAGCTAGACTGAAAGATTTCTTACTTGGCAAAGATGGGCTTTCCAAGGAAGCCTCCATAGTCTGTGTTCAGGTGAGTGAGAAGATGTGACCTCTTTGTGATCATCTCCAAATGAGGCTGCTGCCTGTTTTCTCATTAGTCCTCTCACAGCTTGGTAGCTTTAGTTTAAGTCAACTCAGTCCTCAATGTAGACTTCAAAAAGAAAAAAAAAAAAGAGTAGATTTGGGACTTGGGTTTACAGATCTGGGCACTGAACACAGCCCCGTTCTACAAACAACATCTCTTGGCACAAGCTCTTCAAGTTATCTTAATTGCCAGTAGTAGGTGCCATGGCCAATCTGTTCAGCTGTAAAGAGTGGCTGTTGGCTGGGAAATGTGTGATTTGCAGCCTGCAGATGAAACTCAGCTTTTCAGCCCTTTATTCTACTTACTGAGCAGAGTTGCACATTACTGTAGAAAACAACACAGGAGGCATCAGGCCTGTGCCTGTCTGTGTTGCCAGAGGCATGAGATCCCAGTGCTGATGGTGTCCCCAACAGGGAATTGATGGCTGGTTCTCAAAGCCTCCCAGGCTCCTGAGCACCATGGGCTTGCTGTCCACTGGGTAATGCCAACAAGCACAGGAGAGTAGCCAAGAGGTTAATGCAAAGTCAAGTCCAGAAGCTGCCAGCTCAGCCCATAGATGTTGTCTATATACAGCAGTGCTGGGACTATGGTACCTTAGAAGACCATCACCAGCAGCTATCACAGCAAGCACAAGTAAATCCTTCCCACTCTTAATGATATCTTGTGTCTTCACTTTGCCCCAGCCTTGGCAGAGACTTGTTGCAGGTCAGTGGTGTGTGGCAATTAGCCAGGAAGATGTAAACTTTGCTAACTACACAATAAAAGGAACACCACGAGGTGTTCACCATGTCCCTGGACATCAAAGGTCTCATTTGTAACATATGGAATAAAAATGTCAAGTGACTGCTTAAATTGGAGTTTCCTGTTGACTCTGGGAGGATTAATTAGGTTTTTCAGCTCATATTTAGATGTGTAATCCACTGCTCCAGTGCCATTCCAGGTCAATGGCAGGGTTTTGAGTTCTATGAGAGGTACATTCCTTATGAAGCATTGAACACTGAAAAGGGAAATCTTGAATATGGAAAGATGAAGCAGATGAAGTGTTGGCTTTCAGACAATGTGAGCTCTCACCTTTTGCACTGATCCTGGTAGGAACTATGGAGGGGCCTGGACTGCTGAAATTCAGGCCAATGGTATATCACAGCTGTTATTTGCTTATCTCTTAGAACTCCAAAATCAGAAAAACAAGCTTTGGTTAAAGGCACACAGAGTAGAAATGCCAGGTGGGAGTCCTGACACTAGCCCAGGAGCTCTGGTTTTTGGTTTACAGTTAAAAACCACTATCCAGAGCTGCCCTCCGATGCCAGAGGTAGGGATGGTATTACCCCAAGAGCATGATGCTTCCTTTTACTATTCTCTAAACTGCCAGCTCGTTCCTTGGGAAGAAGTTCTCCTCCACATGGTGTAATAATCTATGGTTGGACACATCTGTGTGTATGAACTGTTCAAAAGCAGATGTCAGGAGAACATGTACTTTTCTTGCTAGGTGGGAGGAGAGATACCTTGACTGAATAATTTGACAAGTTACATTTGGAAGTCTTGTAACCAATCTAACACACAAAACTTTTTTTTGCTATCAAGACATATCACACCTTGCAGGACAAAAACCCCTCCTTTCCCTTGTTCTGAAACTGCCTCTTGTCATTTCATTTGAACCCCCTTCAGATCCAGCCATCACTTTCTAGACTTGGAACGCGTCACTCACCAGTTAATTCTTTTTTCCCACCTGAATTTCCTGATTGAGGAGGCATTACCTGGAATTTGTGATCTTTTTCCTTGTCCACCTCTGTCAATTCTCCCATGCTACCCTCTTCCAAGATGCAGTGGAGCAGAATGCAACAGCATCCAAGATGCAAACCCTCCCCCCCACCCCGCAACTGATTCACACCAACGTAACAACGAGCTCTGCTTCTTTCCCTCTTCCTTTCTGAAACTTTCCTAGCTTTCCACTTGCTGTTTTGACTGATGCTGAGGGTTGTGCTGACATTCTTACAGATCTTTCTGTTATTTATAACTTGAAGATCTCCTTCCTGAGTGGTAACAGCCAGCTTAGAGCTCCAAAAACGCCCGATCTGCAAAAGGTTGGGTGTCACTCAGAACTTGATTATTTTCGTCATTGAAGGTGGATACCAGATGAAGAGCAACAAGAACAGCATCTTTCTTCTACTGGCCTGTAGCATGCAGTGCTGTTTCCCACATCCCGATCTGCACTACAGACCCAGCAATTGCCTGTGGCTTGCAATAGCTGGGATGGCCCATACACTTGGTATGCTGTTGAGCATTCAGCCTCCCACACGTGCTTTGCTTAACATGCTTCCCAGGGAGCTGAGAAGACAGTGAAGCCACCAAGATGACAAACCCATGCAACAGGGTACCACACATGAAATGGGGCTGCTGCCTTCCTGTTGACCACCTCCAAAGGAAAGATCCAGGCCCAGCACCTTCCCTTGGTGTCTCTGTGCTGCCCACATCAGCAAACTTAACCTCACTAATGTTTACAAATCCATCAAGGGTGGGTGTGAGGAGGCTGGAGCCAGGCCGTGCTCAGTGATGGGCAATGGTAGGACAAGGGACAACAAGAGACAAGCTGGAACAGAAGAGGTTTCAAAGAAACACAAGGAAGAATTTCTTCCCTGTTGAGGTGAGGGAGCACTGGCAGGGGCTGCCCAGATGGGCTGTGGAGGCTCCTACTCTGGAGATATTAAAATCCAGCTGGATGAGTTCCTGTGTGCTGCTGCTCTGGCAGGGGGGTTGCACTGGATGAGCTTTCCAGGTCCCTTCCAACCCTTAAGATTCTGTGATCTCATGAGCTGGTCACATTGCACTGTTATGTATGAGAACCCAGGCTGAGCCATCACTTTGGTCAAAAAGTCTCAAAGTTTCTAAGAGCTTTGCTTTGAAAATGTGCTATTTAACACTTGTGAATAAATCTCAGATTCCTCACATGGAAATGAAATGAAGAAACCAGACTGTTTGTCAAAGCTTCATTTTCACTCTCCAGCGAGCCAGGGACAACATCTCCACAGGAGCTTTAGTAACCACCTCAGATTCAGTGTGGTAGGTCTGAAATCCCCTAAATGTACCCCACTGGGCTGGAACCACACGTGCATCTGAACCAGCAGCTGGTTTGTTGCTGAGTTTGACTGGACTGGAAACAGGCAAAACCAAAATAGGAGTGGATTGGGGAAATGATTTTTCTTTGGTTGGGTGTTCTGAAAGTGGAAAATGGATATTATATTTGTGTAAAAGGCAAACATCAAATCATGAAATCAGGCCTGAATGCTTAGCTAATAAGTTGATTTTGCATCTTGAGCATGTCTGCAAGAAAAGCAACGTCTGGGCCTTGGGATGAGTGTTGTTTTTGCAACTTGTGTTATTATCTGAGACTGTTTCTCTGCTTGGCAGTCCTTCTGAGAACTACTTACTTCATATACAAGTCCGCAGGGAAAAAAAAAGTAAACCAAAGACAGGGGAAACCTCAGTCAAAATGGTAGGAAATCTAATCACCCACACAGTAAATCAACGTGGTTAAAGGCTTTTCAGTGAGGACTGGAGGAGGATGGAGCAGGGCTTCCCATGTGGGAGGCTATGGCCAAAGCTAAGGTAGGCATTACAGAAGAAAGAAGACCACATGTCTACACAGCTTTGTTCATCTGAAATCATTTTACAAACATGATAACCAACATACTGATCTCCACAGGGCTGGCTTTAAGCAATATCCAAGGCACAGTGTTTACTTCTCAAGGGCGAGAAGAGAGAGGAACAAAATCAAACCTGCAAACCTGAAACTCTTATATTTTTCCCCAGCAATCAATGTTTCCTGGTAAAATGACAGATTGGAGGGAAGAATAAACACTCCCTGGGTGTTTCCCTGGGAACAAGGCAAAGTGGCAAATCTCTGCCTCCTACAAAAACAGGCCAAGGTGAAGCTTGGTCCAGAAATGGTGGCAGAAGCTGGTAGTTTAGTGTGTGCAATGTCAGCACTGCCTAACAGTTGCTCCTTTTCATGTTATCACTTCTGATGACTTCAAAATGATAGCTTTTAACATCCCCCACTGTATTCTGTGTTGTTGAGACAGAGGACAATTTGTTTTTCAAGAGGCAAAGACCACAGCATCTTTTCTCACTGTCAGTAACCTGTGATGCTCTGTAACACTTGCAGGAGAGGTTATTAATGAAATAAATGTATACATACACACAGAGTTGTAATAATTCCCAATTATCCACTCCATGGGCAATTTGGAACCATACATGGGGAGCAGGTGCCCCATTCCTCTGTGGCTTCTAGGGGCTACCATCTCTAGTTTTATTGGGATGAGATTTTTTGCTCTGAAGTATTTCAGATGCAGTTAGGAAACAGATGGGGGAGGAAGCTGCACATGGCCAGCATTAAAATCACACTGTCTGTGCTAAAAGCTTTTGATGCAAGAAAAACTGCTAAGCACATGAACCCTTTGGGACAGCGGGGGAAGGAATGCAGACAGGACAGCAAGTGCAGGCAGGGTGAGGAGCTGGGGACAAAAGGGCTTCCTGAGCAAGCTTGACTCAAGACACCAGTCCAGGACTCTGAGTTTGCCTGTGATGCTGCCAAAGCTGTGACAGTTTGGGTTATGTGCCAGACACCAGCTACACTGCTGAGATGCTCCTCAGAGTTCAACCTGCCTGACCTCTGGGAGTTTGAGAGGTGATGCTGTAAGCAGCTGCCCATGCAAAGCTTCCCTGGTGCACCCAGAAGTGCTCACATGCTCAAGCATTCCTGAGACTTCTCCTGAGTCTTTAGCAGGTGGAATTTCAAGGAGGTTGTGACAGGAGTTTCTGAATGATCACCAAGCAGATGACCTCATCCATTAGCCTTTTCCAGCCCAAGGCCATCACTTACATTTCCACTGCCTGCTGAGGCTGCAGCCTGTCCCTCCTCTGCAATCCTGGCTGCCTGGGGAGGTTTAGGGGCAATAACCACCTCGTCCCTCAAGCAGCACAAACCCACTCATATCTCACATGGTTTGTCTGCAGGAACTGGGAAAACTGAAGCATCTCTCAAAGCCAGGAATCATTCTAATTGAATTAAAAATGTATCTCGTTGATCCTAAAAAGCAGCTGCAAGTTCTGCCTGCCTGAGAGGATTAGCTGCTGGGATTTCAGAAGTCATGCTCCCTCGGTGCCTTATTACACACAGTGCTCCAGGAGATGTTCAATTCCTGCTTGCTGCATAGACTTCAAGAAATCAAATGTGCAGCACTTGGGCTTATTCTCCCAAGTACCCAGAGGAGAAACAGAATGAGGGAAATAAGAGGTGCAGCCACAAGAAATGCCCAGCTATGGGCTCTGACACAGAGGACTTATGCACCAGACAGGAGAGAGAGCCTAAGATGGATCCCCAAGTCCATTTTAGCCAGAAAATAAAAGGGTGTTTCTGTCCACTGTATCAAAGCACAGGAGAGGTTTGAATCCTGCTGCCATGGCTGGCTGCAAAACCCAGTGTGGTCAAATGCTGTGAGGCTTTGCAGTCTGTGCAGAGGGAAGGGCACCATCTCTGCAGAGCTCCTCGTTGACAAGGAGGGGAAGACATGAAGGGATTGCTAATTAAAACCATTAACTGCTTTACTTCCTCCCCCCCTCGAGCTGCATGGAAAAGAACTTTCGAAAGCAACAGCCCAAGCTTCTGCTTTTGCACTGCTGTACTGTAGCAATTATAGCAAAGAAGCAGGCAATCTTAGCACGATTCAGCACGGGCCTTTCATCTACCAGCAGAGCTAATTACTTAGACAGCATCTGCTCGTGGGATTATGTTACATGACGGGTGTCTCGCAGGCTGGTTTCTTACGGAAGGGTGTGCATCCCAGTGCAGCCTTTTGTCAGCTTACAGGTGCCTTACTAGGATGCTCTGGCTTTCCAAATGTGGCCCCATCACCTCTTCAAATCACGCTTACCCTAGAAGCAAGGGGCGTTACCCATCACTATGTACTGAAAAGCACATTTTCTAGGTCAGAACACAGGAAATTCTTTCATGTCAGGTATTTTACCCCCATTCCAAAGAGAAGAGAGACTTATGAATCACTGAGTTGATCATATTGAAAGAATGTGACCTTTTTATTGTCAGTGATATTTTAAGTCAGCTCTGAAAGTCTGCAAGTGTTCGTACGAAAAGCAAATGACACTTCATCATCCAGCCACCCACAATGACCTGCAGATTGAGATATAATATCACTGCCTCTTCAAATCCAATTCAATTGTCATTATGCCCAAAAGATTCTCCAATTCAGTAAATATATGCAATTGGCTTAAAACACCTTGACAGCAAATGCCCCTGTTCTTTACAGCTGGGAAGTGTTTTCAACTGCACCTAAATTAACATTCCTTTTCTAATGATGATCCAGCAATTCAAGAGACCCTTAAATCTCATTCCAGACATTAAGGCCTGAGCCCATCTCCAATATGAAGGCTCTCCACTTCTGACTTCAATTTTAGCAATAGTCTGCTTTGAATTTCTAGATCTATTTGTGTTTGGCCCCATTCCTGATTTGATATATCCTCTTTCTGCTCTTTCCTTCAGCACCGTTAACAAGAAACCTTTCCATCCTTGTAGCAAGTAGGAAATTTGACCTGTAGCTCCCAGTTTTCAGATGCAAACACCAAGAATCCAAGTACAAGGGGCAATGGGTATAAACTGGAACAGAAGATGTTCCAAAGAAATATAAGGAAGAATTTCCTCCCTGTTGAGGTGAGGGAGCACTGGCAGGGGCTGCCCAGATGGGCTGTGGAGGCTCCTACTCTGGAGATATTAAAATCCAGCTGGATGAGTTCCTGTGTGCCCTGCTCTAGGTGCTGCTGCTCTGGCAGGGGGTTGCACTGGATGAGCTTTCCAGGTCTTTCCAGTCCTTGAGATTCTGTGATTCTGTGTATTTCTTCTGTGTCCTTGGCTGCATGTGTGGGACAAATCCCTGTCAGGGTGCTTCTGCATGCGGATTCCATGACTGGTCTGCTGTAAATCAAATGACTCTGCTTCCCATCCACTTCTAGGTGTGTGTACAGCACGTACTGGGGCCTTCACGGTGCCAGCAGTAACATGTCCGATCCTGGGGCACTTTGCTGGGGATGATAAGTGAAGTCAGCAGTGACTTATCAAACAGAGAGGAGCCAGGGTGGAAGTGGAGAGTGGATTTGATTTTTTTCCTAGTGAATTTTAATGGACTTTAATCAGCCTCTCCACGTTGATTACCATAAATCTTTAGAGCCCACGTTTCAGATGCATGTATGCATGACGGTGATTGATATGGGCCTTTAACTCACCTAATTTAATTCCTGTACAGCAATCAAACAGTCAGCTGTCTCCAATGTAATCAGACTGGCCCATGCAAGGAGATGAGAAGAGCTCAGCAGGGCCTGAGGCTTCCCCAACCCTCCCCAGACCCTGCCATGGCAGGGGCGAAACAACATTAGTGACAGAGAGGCTGTCACAAATGCAAGATGCAAGCTACCAGAGGAGAGATTACTCTTCAAGTATGTAGATCAAGATCATCTTTACCCCCAGCAAGTTTGTAGAGAGAACAACTCATCACTGCAACAGAAACAATGCACTCAAAAACCAGCAAGACTTGCAACTATTTGTCACCAGTCCCACAGACATGTGCTGGAGATCAGGTGTATTTCTACTGCCTTTGGTAGCCAGCCAGGCTATATATAGCAACCAAAAACTGCCCAACATGAGAAATAGTCTAAAAAAAAAAATGGAAAAAA
>WBNH01005807.1:0-54088 GCA_013401255.1 Urocolius indicus
GGCTGCTGACACCAAAGTGGGAGTACTGGATGATTCACTAGAATGACTGTGCTGCCATCCAGTGGGATCATGACCGGCTTGAGAGTTGAGCAGAGAGAAACCTCATGAGGTTCAACAAGGACAAGTGCAGAGTCATCTATCTGGGAAGGAACAATCCCATGCACCAGTACAGGCTGGGAGTGGAACTGATGAATAGCAGCTCTACTGAGAGAGACCTGGGAGTCTTGGTTGACAATAAACTAACCACGAGCCAGTAATGTGCCCTCGTGGCCAAGAAGGCCAATGGCATCCTGGGATGTATCAAGAAGAGTGTGACCAAAAGGTCGAGGGAGGTTTTTTTTCTCACTCTACTCTGCCCTGG
The DNA here is from genome assembly GCA_013401255.1 of Urocolius indicus. Classification (NCBI taxonomy): domain Eukaryota; kingdom Metazoa; phylum Chordata; class Aves; order Coliiformes; family Coliidae; genus Urocolius; species Urocolius indicus. The sequence continues at coordinate 362 of WBNH01005807.1, forward strand.
TGAGGCCTCATCTGGAGTACTGCAGTATTCCTACAGTGTTCTGAATGAAGATCATATTGTCCTTTTGATATTTTGACATCATTGTCACCTAGGAAGAAGCTGAAAGAGAGAAAATTATCCCTTTGATGCTTCATTTGATATTTTTTAAAGGCCTAAGCATGGAAGAAAAGACAATAGCAGAGGGTCAGATATACCCAGGAATGTAGTCGCAGCCTACAAAGTAGAATCGGTACCATCATTTTACTTGGACTAGGCTACAGAAAATATCTTATGCTCCATATCAGACCCCCCCATAAGTTTTACAACACCAGAACAGATTGTAAAGTTCATATTATTATTTATTTCACCAACTGGCATTATATTTGATTAGTTCCAGTTTTAATTGTTTTCTCTCACATAGTTTCTCTTTTGGGGCACATTCCACTTGCTATAGGATTATTCCAAAATTAGCTCCTGTACAACAAGGCTTTCTCCCCAGCATTTTCTTTCATTTGGAAGCTTCTCTTCCAGTACACTGCAGTACAGCACAGAACATTCCTGTGGTAACTAAGGCTCCATGACGCTAACTAGAATTAGATGCCCTTTGGGGAATAATGCATAAATAAATATAAAACAACTGTATGCAACTTTATATAGATAATTTAAACAATTACAGGACAAGTACACCACACATGTAAACACCAGTAAAGTTCGATCTACCCTACCTCAGATTCTATCCTGTAAAGCTAATGCTAATTAAATTAAGCACTTCTAATCATACCAGAATCCACTTGTCAATTTTACTTCCCAAGAGAAAGGACTATGGCATCAGAGGAATTAATTTTCAGCTTTTTCAGCGATAGGTCCGAGATTTGTTGGCTGTCACTAGTATACACAGCAAGAAACTTTTGAGAGCTGAAAACTTTTAATTTCTACCGATTTTCTCCAAAATTCTTCCCTTCAGCAAGCACACTAAGATTATTCAGAGATGCATTTATCACACCTAATGATCTTTTTCCTGGCATTCAAACTTTCTTTCAACTTGAATTGGTTTTCTTTAAGAATAGAGATGCATCTAAAAACCAATATATCTGTTCTCCATAGGAGATAAATTAATGTGAAATCAAACACTGTTGTTGTTAAGATGTCATATTTTCTAGCATTCTCATTTCATACTTTCAGGAGCTGGCTTGTATAATAATCTGAATATAATGTAGTACCTTATATCCTGTTCTTGCAGAATATTAACACGCTTCATTCACAGCGCAGCACAAGGCATATGTAGGTACATGCTTTACGATTTGTGCAATTTCTTAGGGCTACCAGTGAAAAGAGACATTCCATTGGGAAATGTCTTTGTGTGGACAATATCCGATAAAGTTCTGTAGCAGCAGTCAGGGAGCAACCCTTCTTATTTCTTTTAACAGGCTTTGTTCACTACAGCCAGAAGTCTCCAAATGAAGAGGTAGAAATGGAGATTAATTACCTCAGCTGCTCAGGGGTTAATTCTCCTTTGAGTAGTACCATAAGACTTAGAAAGTTTATTGATGGAATCTGCATTTTTCCATGGAAACATTGCTAGTTCATTTACCATGGATTTAGTCAGCTGAACAGGGCAATTTCAGACTGGCATTTTATTAGCTGGAGAAGTTACACACTGAAACAGTCTTTCTATATCAGGAATTACATTTCTTTACTAATCTACATATAACTGTGTAGTCAAAGTGAGCTAGATGAATTTGAAAGAAGTTTCAGGGTATTAATGAAAGGGTGGTTTTCCTTTGACTGCAGACGTTTTTGGGGTTATTAATGTTGAGTGAGTATTAAGGTTTGATTTAGTTCAGGTTTGTTTGGTTTTTTGGGGAGATGGGGGGTATTCAAGAGATAACCATGGTACATATAGGTACGTAGTTATAATTTTGGTAACTTTGAAAAACAAATGAAAAATGGTATACATCTTTCATTTACAGTATCTCTAGTATGGTCAAATCAAATAATGAAAATGTTTCTTTTTCTTTTTTGAGCAGAATATTGAAAGACCTAAGAATCAGTGCAAACCTTCCTAGCCTCATGACCAAAGTGCCAAACTCCTCTCTCATTTCATGGGTCTGATTTGATTGTGCAATATAACAAGTTACTGTAAGTTCATGTTAGAAATTAAACATTATTCTTGATAACTAGAGAGTAATTGATCAGTTCAAGATTAAAAAAAAATGATGTTATGTATTGCATCAACGAGTCATATTCATTTATGGTACTATCAAACTGCTGAACGGTGAATGCCTGAGTGGGCTTTTCTGATTATCTGCACTGAAAACCATAATTTCTGAACAGATTTTTACCTGTAGGTAGTAAGACAAGCGTGTTCATGATTCAGGCCACTTCTTTAGCTTATGAGTACTGTCACTTCCATTTAAATTGCTTCAAAAGGGCCCTATTGGGCTAGACCAGCCCCATAGAAATATTCTGGCCAGTAGGTAAAAGAAAAACCTGCTAATATTCACATTTTACAGAAATTAAGCAAGGCACATTCCATAGCCACCAGGAAACATCGTGTACAGACCTGTTATTCAAGATTATTTTTGAAACTGTGTAAGCCTAATGGTTTAGCAATTTGACTCTAGAGATCAGCACTTACTTTTGTAATTGGTTGTAAGTATTCAGGCTTGATAATCAGAGGTAAGAATGACTTTTGCTTTCTAAGCTGCTACCGTTCACCTGATGAAACATATCAACAAAATCAGCATACATCAGGAGGTTTTATACTCCAATTAAGTTTCCTTTGCCAGATTCTCCTTCATTCACCATTGAACATATTACAAAGATAGACTGGTGAATAGTTAATAGAGTTATATAAAGGACAATGTCAAGGGAAAGCCTTGGACTTCCACCTTTTACTAAACTCATTACAACTCTCTGAAGTGGATTAAAAAAAACACAGAAAGCACCTTTGATCCTCTTTGAGTCACAAAAATGACCTTTGAATTTTATTGTGTTTACAATAATCTTCTATGCAGATGAGTGTGAACTTTAGCTAAATTAGTTTGACCTATGGCAAATAAAGACAAATGATTTGCATTTAATGTTTCTTCTTGGAAACTAAGGGCAAAATTAAACCATAGGACAACATATGTCTAAAACGCTTAGATATTTTTTCTTATTCTTCAATATGATTACGCAAAATTCACTGGAGGAGACAAAAGCGAGAATTTAAATCTATCTATTCTATAGCTAACAGTAAACAGGATACAAATTGGTAACTTTAGAGCTAGAGTATTCCTAAACTTTCCAAGTCCCCAAAAGACAAGAAACATTTTCTTGCATGAACTCTGGTATGTAGGTAGCCAAATTAAGAAGGAAAAGAATCAAGCCAGTGAAAACAGCACTGTATTTTCCTTATAGATCACAACAACCAACAGAAATTCCATTTGCAAGGAAAGGTAGAAGCTGTTTACTTCCTCATTTTTTTTCTCAAAAAAGAATTAAAATTAAACATTTGTCTTACCTGCTTTTTAAATATATTCTGTTAATGCAGAGTAAAGCTCTTTCTCAATCACTATAACAGGAACGGTACACAGCTGCAGCCATACAGACAAAAAAATCTCTCCTGAAGTACACTCCAAACCTATAGAAGAACAATTTTGAGAGTGGAATGGGCTGCATCCCAAGCACTTTACTTTTCATGTTTTTAGTCTCCTGACACAGTTCCACTACCCCAATGCAAAATACAATGTGAAAATAATTTGTGTTTATTTATCTAAAATACCATTCACTGCACCCTTACATTCACAAACAGGCTACTATCCAAAGACAGAAGCTAGATGTATTTATTAAAAGCATTTCTCTCTACTTGTCCTGTTTGCAGATGCTTCCCTGAAGGGTTTTCCTTTGTCAGAGATTTGCTATGAGGTTTAGACAGAACTTTGGTCTCCTAAAACACAGTATGCATATTACAGAACCTATCACATCCCTCCCATATCTTTGGCTGTCATCACTTATTCCTCAGCAAGGAAGCCTATGGATGCAGACAATACTTCCTCCTCCTGATGCAGAGCTGTCACCATCATCACAGTGTACCAACTTAATGAGGTCAAGGGCTTTTCTGTAAGTCTAAAGTCTTTACAAGCTTTATAAAAGAATATAATTATGCATTATAATCTGATGCTTATAGATGTAAATGAATAAAAACTTTATTGACACTCAGATTGTCCTCTATAAATCCTGCAGAAGTCTTTAGCACTGAACACTTTTGGGACAGCGTGCAGAAGCTTAGATTCTTCACAGTCATCATTTCAGACACTGCATTTACAGATCCAGGAGTCCATAAATATTTGAATGACAGTTTACTTCTCTATAAATAGGTCTACAAGTTCTTATCACAGCCATTTACTTAAATATAACTTACATTTTATGCAGATAGCTATGACAACACGTGACCACCTTTCCTAAGGGATTTATTTGCTTACCATTAAAAAAGGGTAGTAACGTGTAAACTTCCTTACATTATGTATGAGAATGCAAAACTTACAGATGTGGACTAGCTGATTACAAAAGTATCTCATGAAATATTAAAAAAAAAAAAACAACAAAAAAAAAAAAAAAAAAAACCAACAAAAAAATAAAAAAAAAAAACCAAGAGGAAATATTGTGCTATTATCAAAACACACAGCACAACTGCTAAAAATTCTCTTACTGGATTAGCACAGATGGTGGAAACCTTAATGACAGCAGGGCATTGTAAGTACTTAATCAAAGCAGAGAAAAATAACCATCTATTTTGTGAAGAGGGAAGGAATAAGGTGAAAATGTAATTTGAACAAAAATGTAATTTTAACAAAAAAGAATCTGTTCTTCAGTCATACTTTTGTGCTGGGCCTGGCTCAGATGGGATTAACTTTTTTCATAGCTATCCATTGAGTGCCATGATTCAGATTTGTGACTAAAAGAGTGTTGATGCTTCAGTGCTTTGGCTAGTGCTGAGCAGTGATGAACAGCATCAAGGTTTTCCTCTTTATCTCACTCTTACACTCTTTCCATCCCCCAGACAATAGGCAGCTGAACTGAATTGGCCAAAGGAATATTCCATACCATGTAACATTGCTTAGCAATAAAAAAAAAAAAAAAAAAACTCAGGACTTTTGTCTTACAAGGTAGTAGAGTTACTTGTAGACTGGCCATCATTCTGCTAATTAGAAGTGATGAATGATTGCCTTTGAATCACTTCTTTTTTCCTGTCTTCTCTTGCCTTCACTTTTTAAACTGTCTTTATCTTCACCATGATTTTTCTTTTTTGTTCTCTTCTTACCATCTCTCCTGTACTGCTGGGGGTGGCAAATGGGTGAGTGTTTAGCTGCTCTGCAACCACTGCTTATTTTCAGATAGATAATAGCTGCAGTATAATGTGAGGTGAGAGTGGGAGATGGAAGAGGAAAGAAGAAAAAAAAAACATCGTGTTGAGCAATAAGAAGTAATACTGTCAAAAGAGAGATAAATGTTAGTGACATTACCTTCATTCCATTCAGCTTGACATTCTTTAAACATTATGCTCAAGAACCTTTAATTTTATTCCTGATTTACCTCATGCAGTAGATTAAGTTCTTCCCCTTCTTTACTTTCTAAACATGAAAGAGAGTATATGAATTGAACTGATTACCTTATCCTATTTGCCCACATTGAAAAGTTTATCATTGGTAAAATTTTGGTTTTTTCTACATTTCAGCAATAAGTTAATGTTGTGTTTTATAAAGGTATAAATTAATCATTAAGATATATCAATTAATGCCATCAAATTAAAGATTTGCTTTTCAAGGAAGTCCAATACTTGGTTCCAATTTGCATGAGCAAAAACGGCTCCTGTCATACATATTTTTATACAAAATATCTTGTGAATGGCTAACCAAGTACTTTATTATACAGACATAAATGAGGTATTAAAAAATAATGTAAAAAAACCAAAAAGTTTAAAACTCAAAACCTCACAAAAAAAGAAAAAAGAAAAAAAAACAAAAAGGAAGGAAGCATCTTGTGATTAAAAGATATTCCAAAGAGAAAGAGCAAAAAAAGAAACAAAATTTATGTTTATAAAAGTTTATGGAAGCTTATATGTAGTAGCTTCACTTGCATTCTGTTTCAAATCACAAAATTCTAGATATGCTTCCATTGCAACTACAGCATAGAGTGCAAGACTTGCAGAAAGCATAGTCAGTAATGTGTTACTACTCAAGCCGAGCTTACTCAGCAGTTTCCTTTTCAAGGCCATTGTTTAAGCCCCTTATGGCTTAGCTGAATGTAGCCAGTTGGACATTTCAGTTAAAACTTTAAATTTTAAAATCTTATCTTTGGATTACAAAATAAAAATAGTCCAGGTACTGTCAACAGGGTTTTAACATAACAAGGGTTTGACTTAAGGGTAGAAAGCTCTAGTTTCCTTATCTTGTGGAAAACAATTATCCAATTTGCTGAAGTTGTACATCTCAGATTTCAAACTATAAGGTTTTAACAGTTATTTACAGCTTAATTGTTCAAAAATTCTGTGTTATACTAGTTATCTTTAAGAGCCACAGCAACTGGTAAAAACTGTATCTGAACCATGCCTGCAACAGTATCGGAACACAGGGCTTTAGGCTTCAGCTGCCTCTGTCCTTCTGCATACTGTACCCCAGATACAAAAGAGGCAAGCAGAGAGACAATCTGCCCTGAACAATCAATGCTCCCTCCTGCAGGAGCTAAGGCAGTGAGGATGCAGCAGCTTAGCATGTTTCAAAGGCAGAGAAAGAACAGGAATGGATACAAGGCTCTAACAAGTACTTAGGGATCCACATTAAAAAGGATTTGATGGGAAGGTATGACCGTGGGAGAAAGGAAGAGCAAAAAGCAAATAAATTTAAGTAGTACTTTCTTCACAGCAACATGGATAATTTAGTTTATGGCTAACTCTAGCTCCAGATGTTAAACAGCTCTAGAAATAAGCCACCATCAATGCTCTCACACGACAAGTCTATGCACATGCCCTCTCTGCAGGAGCAAGGACAGCTCTGCTAGGCTCTAGAACAGAAGGGCCTATCATTGCACTGCTGCTCTCTTACCACTTGTCATCTCGTCACCCACCTGGCTGCTCAGTTGCATCAGTCACACACTTTTAATGCAGACAAAGCTGACAGAAGTGTAGTGGGCCATATAGATAATGTAACGGCAGATAAACCTGAAAATAAGCCTTCAAAAGCACTCAAAAACTGACGAATACCTTATAGTCATAACTGCACAGTATATAGAAAACAAGAGATGTAGACAAGGTAAGAAATTAAAAACAAATGAACATTGAAACTTAACTGGCAGGTTGGGATAACTGAGATATAGAAGGTGCTATTTTTCATTTCCTCAAAAGGCATATATGCCTAATTAAATGTACTGCATTCCTTTGCCACCTGCAAACTCAGTCAATGGATGAGGACATAAATGATCATATAGTTGCTCATGTTTGCAGAAAGATTTAAAATAACTTTTTAAATAAAATTTAAAAAGCAAAAAATTATACCTTTCATAAATTGATTTGAAGCATTAAGGATTACATCATCTAGGCATCCTCAGGGTTTTTTTTCTGCAGAAGAAAGGGTAGGATAAAAAAGGATGGATTCCATAGGATATATATATATATTAGTCTATGGTAGACTGGAATTTCCAGAGATTTATACAGAGCTATATCTCTGATTTTATTAAGATGTTATATTTTTAGAAAATATTAATGAAATGTTTTGATCAGTTTAACATCCACAGAAAAAAAATGTCAGTTCATCATAAAAGTGGCTGCCAAAACATGTCTTTATCGAAAAATATTTCCAACATCTCTCTGCAATGAATGTAACTCTCCCACTGTACTTATCCCTATGCTGGCTAAAAAAATAAAAGAGAATTGGGGTAATGAAGAAATCTGAGAGGATGATGACTGAATTTTAGCAGATAGAGCAGACATAAGAAGTGGTCTTTATACTCCTATTATTTTACAAATTAATGAGTTATCGTGAGAGATCTTTTTGTTTCTTTCCAAAATCCATTCAAATCTAACAGATTCCAGTCCTCTCAGTTTTATTTTGTCTCCAGTGTGAGAGCATCCTTTGGCATTTAGGAAGAGTAATAAAGATAATAAATTCCAGTCATCAATAAAGAAATTGTAAAAAAATCAACACAGTAAAAAGATATCCAAAGCATCAGCCCTTGTTTTGCCTATATTTCTGTGGACAGGTCTTCGTAACTTGTGATGTTAGATGTTGGGTACTGTGGTATTCTGTCAGAATGACGATGTTACAGAACTTGGTGCATAGTTTGCTGCTGCTGAATTATTCATCTCTTCGTGCCGTGGAAAAGGTTGATTTCTGACATGCCAGGAATCAGTTTCTAATTTACATGTGTACATTCACACACAGCCTTTATCCCAAATACTGTGAATCAGCTCAGTTTCAGAACTTAGGGACTAAAACTGAAAAATTGAAACTTCACCTCCCAAGACATTAGCAAACTGCTAAGCAAGGCCTTTCTGTATCATTTTGGGATTTAAGCACCCAAAATCTGCTAACGTTCATTTAAAATTCTGCATGATATTGTTATCAGACCAACTGAACATAGTTCAGATTTGTCCTCACTGTTGTTTTACAGAAGTTTAAAAACAAAATCCAAACCAATACAAACAAAACCACAGAAAAACTCTAACCACAAAATGTGAACAACCTCAAATCTAACAAAAAAAACTCTGAACCAACTACACAAAAAGTAGACAATCAATCCACGCTCTCTACAACATAATCTCAATGCAACTCCAAAACTGTACTTTTCTAATAAACAGATAGTCCAGTGAATAGGAAAAATGAAAGATGACCTGGGGTTCATACTCCTTCCTTTTAAAAATATTGCTGGACCCCTATAAAAGCTACAATTTCACAGACGTATTTGCATTCCTTCTGGGCATTTGATGGGTAGAAACCTTGTTTCAGCCATCACTTAGAATTTGCTCCAATGGATTTACAAGTGCTTTACCACACACTTTTCAAAAAAGCAGTGAAAAATAAGGCACCCTTTGAGTGAACCTTTAGCACAATGTCATGTCACTCAGAATTAGGCCCACAAGGTAGGGATGGGGCAGGACTGCCAAAACAGCTCAACCATTTTGAAACACATGCAGGTTGATTAGTAATTTTGTTTTCCCAGTCACAAACCTGACACCAAAGTTCTATGTCCACATGAGGGGTCTCCCTTATCTCACTTCCTTGCTCCTGCATCTGTTATCCATCTGACTTGTGCAACCCTACTGACACTTGACAAGCCTTGTGCTACCCCAAGCAACTATTTCAGGTTGATGAGATGCAGATCAAACAGTCAATGCAGCATTTGCAAATAACTATGGTGGTGCAAAGACTACTCACCACGCTCAGCCCGACGGCAGCCCTGCTCCAGCCCAGCTGCTGCCCTGATATCCCGAGCGTGATGTCACATGGGATTGAACAGCCTAGCCACACCCCTCAGCAGCAGCTGCGGAGAGTTAATTCTATCCTGGACAAACCCAGGACACCTGGCCAAACCCAGGACAGGCACACTTTAATTTTGCCTTCATCTATTTATAGAATCAGCAAACTCTAAGTTGGTTTCCTCCTTTAAAGACTCTTTTCCTTGTAGCAGCTCCTCCTCCTCCAAGTTGATCTCACAACCTTTTCCGTGAGTGTTCTGCATCTCCTGATGACTGTTGCCTGAATTGGAAGCAGTCCTAGAAGATCATATTAGGGTTCAAGACCATCACCTGCTTGTCCTGACATGAATGGTAACATAAACATTTAGACCAGAATTTTGACCCACAAAAGCAGATCATACTTAGTCATAAGCACAGGGGCCATCAAAAAGAAGCAGATTTCTGTCTTTTAGCAGTCCACCTTTCCTCAGACTGACACACTTATGGGCTGAATTTATAATACCTACTTCATCAGAAAAGAAAGTTTCCAGGATAGAAATCTGTCAGTCTAGGCTACACAGATACAAGCAAATCCATTCAAAAGTCATAGGTGCCATTTCAAGTCTATATAAGTAACAAAAGATGCCTTGTTCATTACTTAATACAGATTATTTTTCTTCCAGTTAAAAGTCCTCAGGTCTTGCATTGAAATTAGATTTCAAAATTTTCTTCTCTTTGGGGCCAGCCTGTCTCAGGAGTGCCCATCACAAAAGTGGACACCAGAGAAAAAGACAAAGGAAACAGCCATAATCTTGTGTTTGATATTTAATTGTAGCAAAGCCAATTAAGCAGGAAGTCCCAACAGAAACCTGTGCCACTTCTATGGAAAAGAAAGAAAAATGCATCAAAACATGCACATGAAAGTAAAATCTAGCAGCAGATGAGACTGTGAAGCTGGTATTTAGCTGCAGGTGGTTTAAAATTACAGGTTTTAAAACTATCATTTTGAAACAAAGCAAAGACTACTATCATTGTTTTTCATCAATGAGCTTTACAGGACTTTACAAGAGAAGAGTGTTTGCTTTAAAAAGTTTCAAAATTAAAATGCAAAGCATTCTACAAATAGAGGGTGGGAAGGGCAGGGGTGAAAGACATAAAAAGCACATGAAAGCATGTTAGACACCTCACTATTTCATATTGGAAATAAAAGTACAGGTGCAGAGAGCTGTATTCCTTTTAGGAAACTAAAACTTCACTGCAGAACTGAGGAAGTCCAGCTTCTAGGAATCTAAAACAGATACAAACAAAAAAAAAAAATCAGATCAGCTTTTTGTTCCTTCAGATGAAAAAACAGACCTCAATCAAGAGCAAAAGACTCTTGATTCAGACTGTACGACATTCAAAAGTATGACTGAAATAGAAGACTGCTAGTATTAAAGTTTATGGATGGATGAATACTTCCCACATTTTCCTCTGAGTAATATTTTCTATCAGGGAATAATCGGTCCAAACAAAAGCATCATATTTATAACAACCAGTAGGAAATGCAGTGCTGTGTTGATGCTTGTAGTGGTTTTGCCTGGGAAAAGATTTTTTTTGTAATAGGGGTGCTACAGAGGTGGCTTCTTTAAACAAAGAACTGCCAGAAGCTTCCCCTATAGCTGAAAAGGCCATTGGCAGTTAATTCTAAGATGAACCCTGCAGCTGACCAAGACCTGGCCAATTAGCGACTGAGGAAACACCTCTGTGAATAATGTGTTTCAGAGGGGGAAGAAGTTGTTGCACGGTTGCTAAACTGCAGCAGCAACAGGGAGTGAGAATGTGAAAACATCGGTGCAGACACCAAGGTCAGCAGAGAAGAAGGGGGAAGAAGGTGCTCAGGCTCTGGAAGAAAGATTCCCCTGTGATCCTTGGTGAGGACTATGGTGAGGCAGCTGTGCCCCTACAATCCAGGGAGGCCACCAGAGAGCAGAGATCCACTCGCAACATGTGGAAGACCCCACACCAAAGCAGGTGGATGCCTGAAGGAGGCTGTGACCCCATGGAAAGCCCATAGAGCAAGTTCCTGGGAAGATAGGAGCCCAGGCCACAGCAGGTTTGTTGTCAGGACTTGTGATCCTGTGAGGGATTCAGACTGGAGCAGTCGGTACCTGAAGGACTGTTCTCCTGGTGGATGACTCACGTTGGGGCAGGGTGTTGAGGAGCTGCCCCATTGGGAGCAGTTTGTGAGGAACTGTAGCCCATGGGAAGGACTCACATTGGAGAAGTTTATGAAGGACTGTCTTCTGTGAGATGGACCCCACAGTGCAGCAGTGGGAAGTGTGAGGAGGCCTTCCCCTGAGAAGCAGCAGCAGCAAAGTCCACCTCTAATGAACTGGCTGCAACCCCCATCCACCATCCCCTGCACTGGGAGGTGGGGAAAGAAGGAGAGTCTTGGGAATAGGAAGGGGTGGGGGGAGGTATTTTAAGATTCAGTTTTATTTCTCATCTTCCTGTTCTGAAGGTTTATTAATAAATCAAACTTTCTTCTCCCCAAGTTGAGTCTCTTTTGCCCATTGACACTAATTGCTGAGTGATCTCCCTGACTTTACCTCAACACACAAACTTCTCATTATATTTCTCTCTCCCCTGTCTGGTTTAGGAGGCTGAATGATATTATGACTTGGTGGGCATCTGGCACTCAACCAGAGTCAAAACACCACAATGTTTAAAAGCCAAACCAGAACAATTGGCTTTATTAGTTGTTGGGTGTAAATTAAGATCACTTTATGCAGTGAAGGTCAAGACTACATGCATATACTTATTTGCATTCTGTGTTTGCGCTTCGGCTAATAAGAAGATTTCATTTTTTAATTTCAAATACAGATTCTGTGATTGTCTTCTCAAAATGCCTCATTTCTAAATAGTACTAATAAGAATATTTAAGATATCACTTGAACATTTCTGTAACTCTCAAAATTATCTTGAGAATACATTGAGTAAGGGGAGAATTAATCAGAAGTCAGCCTAACCTTCATCATCCATGCAAAAAAAAAAAAAAAAAAAAAAGCCAGTCAGCTGCAAATAGACAAAACTGGGAAGTTATTAGTGGCATATCAGCAAAGGGCTCATTTGTCTATTCTTCTGGGACTTGCGAAAGGTAATCAATATTAACTTTTTAAATCTGAAAAGTTTACTTTTATCAAAAAGTAAAGATCAATATACAGCTCTGATATCAGAAGCTGCTTTCTACATAACCTGTTTTTCTCTTATCACAGCTCAAGACACGCACTGCTAGTGACATTAGACAATATTATACAATATAAATATCTGCCCTGCATTGCAGGACAGCAGCTCAGAATGAACTTTCACACCATGTTGCACTTCTGCAATCATTCACCTTCTGCAGGAAAGCAAGCCTTGGGAGTAACCAGGGTTGCACTTCAGCACTTAGTGGTGAGTAATGTTCTTCTGTTTGACAGGAACTCAATGTTTTCAGCTACACCAGATACTGCTCCAGTAACTTCCTTGTGAGAAAAGAGGGAGGAAAAACTCAAATACAACTTTTGTCCCATAGAATGTGACTGCAGTTTTAAGCAAAGTTTCTTTAAAAGCTACTACTGCCTGAGTATTAGCCTTCTGTTTTGAACCCAAAGTAATTTTAGGTAATTTCTACATCCATCTGCTCTGAATTTTCGCTGAGTATAAACTGCTGCAAACTAAGAAGGCCAGAGGTTAGCATTCTTATCACAGAATTACAGTACAGTAGGGGTTGGAAGAGACCTCTAGAGATCATCTAAGTCCAATCCCTATGCTAAAGCAGGTTCACCTTAATCAGGTTATGCAGGAATGCATCCAGGCAGGTTTTGAAAACCTCCAGAGAAGGAGATTCCACAACCTCTCTGGACAGTCCATTTCAGTACTCCCTTACCCTCACAGTAAAGAAGTTTTTCCTTATGTTCAAGTGGAACTTCCTACATTCCAGCTTATGCCAATTATCCCTTGTCCTTTCCGTGGGCATTACAGAAAAAAAGACTCACCTCATCCTCTCAACATCCATCCTTTAAGTGTTGATAAGATAATCACTTAATCTTCTTCAGGCTAAACAGCTCCAGATCTCACAGCCTTTCCATATAAGAGATGTTCCTGAACCCTCATCATCTTTGTATCCCTCTGTTGGACTCTCTGCAGAAGTTAGTTGTCTTTCTTGAACTGGAATCCCCAGAAATGGACACAGTATTTAGGTTGGAAAAATATCCTTAAGATCATGAAGTCCAGCCATTAACCTGGCACTGCCAGGTCCACCACTAAACCATGTACCTAAGCACCACACCTACATTTCTTTTAAATACATGCAGGGATGATGGCCCAATCACTTACCTGGGAAACCTGTTCCAGTGTTTAACAATCCTTTCATGAAAAAGTTTTTTTCCTAACAGCCTCTTTGACACAACTTGAAGCTATTTTCTCTTGTGTGTTACTTAAGAGAACAGCACTCATTTCACTACAACCTCCTTTAAGGCAGTTGAAGAGAGCAAGAATGTCTCCCCTGAGCCTCCTTTTTCCCAGACAAAATACCCCAGCTTCCTAAGTTGCTCTTCTCATCAGACTTGTTCTCTTGACCCTTTATCAGCTCTGGATGTGCTTCAGCACCTCCATGACTTTCTTGTAGTAAGGGATTCAAAGCTGAACATGGTATTCAAGATGCATCCTCACCAGTGCCACCTTCATTAAAAAGGTAACTTAAAATGAGAGGTTAACCCCATACTATAGGGACAGAGGGATAAAATCACATAGTAGAAGGACATATTGGAGAGTTATTTTAAATATTTTCAAAGTTGCTGGGGTCAGACGAAATCCATTGTTGACTATTCCAACATTGTTTTGGAAAATTCCCCAAATTATTCACAACAAAAATTAGTGAGTGCAGTGGGAGATGGTAACCATCTAGAGGAATAAACAACAACAAATATTTCTTTACTTTAAAAACAATGTTTAGGAGCAATGCAGACCATCTATATGAACTTAAATTCAATTAAAAATTACAAAAGCAAATATTTAAACAATGTAAAGACTTTGGAGAAGAAAAAAATAAGTTGGGTTTTTTAATCGAACAAATGTGGTTTTATGAAGAATGATCATATTAGTCAAATTTCTTCTATGAAACAAGTAATATAGCTTTAGAATGGGGAAAAACAGCTGAAGTCTTGTCTCTATCTTGACAAACTCTTGATGTAGTCATGTTTGAGACCCTCACACAGAATATACATCTGAAGACCAACACACATCTAAAGAGCTCATTTTACCAGAGACAACAACCTTGGCAAAACAGTTTATTACCACTTAGTAGCTACAAGGTCACTGAGCATAGCGTAAGACCCTCTCAGGCTTAGAAACCTCAGAGTTTCTTTAACTGAACTCATGTTTTCATAGAATTTAGAGTACAACAAAAATCATAGTCTTTATTTTACAATGTACCTATAGATATTGATTTCTTGCGTTTACTTACAAATCTCCTTGTTTGTAGACATTTTCATACACATGGTCAAGATCCACAGATTTTTAACAAATAAATAATTTTTAAAAAGTTAAAATTAAACCTATGAACTTTCACATCCAAACCAAGATGTTCATAAGCCATTTAGAATTGTAACAGTAGCGACTAAGAAACTAGTCCGCAAAAGGCGTACCACAGGGAAAGGTTTCAAAGTTGCAAGAAAGAATAAGAAGTCAAATAACTGCAAAACTCCAACGTCCTTTTACAAAGTCAAATAACAGCATTTAAGAACAAATAGTATGTGTTCTTCTTGACTTGTTCAAATTGCCTACTTTCAGTGTTTATATCCTTTCATAGTTCTTCACAATATACTCTTACACCCAAAATCTATTTTGCATATTTCAACAATCCATTAGAAACAAACAGGACAAACATAAAGTTACAGTTTTTTCTGTTGTTGAAAGACAAATTAATGCTTTCTAATAATACTTTATTGCCAAGAAGTCTGGGAGAGATTCTTGGCTTAGCTTTATTTTAATAAGGGTTTTGCTTCTCTCAGTTTTATGATTCCTATTAAAAATCAGAGTTTTAATACTTCCAGACATCCCCAGAAATTCTTGAGCAGTGCAAAAGAAAGTAGAAACTCATGATCAATTTAAGAAAATAATGTTGTCAAACATATATTTTAGACTCCATCAACCAATTAGCTTAAAGAACTCATAGTGAAGCAAGAAGCTGAGATTCAACGCTGAAGACTGATGTTTCATTCATACCATGCAGAATCTTAAAATGAACAGAAATATCCACCAGCAAAAATCTCATCAGTTGTGTCTCTTACTAATAGAACACTGTAGCCTACTAAGCAGAACAATTTAAATAAAAACTTTAAGGATTAGACAAAACAGTAAATAAATATTTAAACTCCCAGTCAGTATATATATTTTTTAAACAAATGAGGGGCTACAAAAACATGGATTAGTAATAAAGAATTTTAAAAGATAAAGAAGCAAGTAGGTAGTTGCTTGAAGATGAACTATCTGTTTTAGAAGATTAAACACATACATTGGATTTCTAATTACTTATCCATTTCAAACCTTGCAGCAACTTTAGTTACTGGAAAAATGTTACAGTGCATATAAGTGTAATATTTAGAAGAACTGTGATACTATGTAAAAAAATGTACAGAAGTTCATGTGGCTTTACATGGTTTTCAAAACACAGTCTCTTATGATGGTCTGATGCAATTTGGTATACACACAATCCTGTATTACATCTATATTAAAATAAAAGCTTCTACCCATTAAGCAATATAAACCAACTATTAGATACATTTGTTTATAAGATGGAAGTGCTTTCTTACCTAAAAAAGAAAACACAGGAATTTAATAAAGTCAAACAGATAAACACCTTAGTGGAAATAACCCAGCACAAAACACAGTACCTACAGCACCCAGAGAGCTGAACTGATTCCTCAGATACTTTGCCATAAGGCCTCTTAGTGAGGCGAGTGGAAGCAGTAGAAACAAAAGCCCCATACTGTCAGAGTGAATACTTTCATAATTTATTCTGCATGCTATCAGAAACTATTTTCAAAAGTTTTATTGAAGTTGCAGCTTGTTTGTGAGCAACAAATCCTCAGAGAAGGGGATTCAATCACGATCTACAGGATATTATGTCTCTGAAAGACCTTTCTGATGGAAAAAAAAGAGGTATAGCTTAGTTATTTAAAGTTACCACCCAATGTCTACGGAGACACTTTTTCCTTTGACTGACATGAGGTGATAATCTAAGAGTTGGTTTGGGTTTTTTTCCCACATCTAAAACTGAGAGTCAATAAGCTCTTTAAGCCTATCCAATTGTCTACTCAAAATGGTAAAATCTTCATATAATTTTAATTCGTATAATTTTAATTAGAGGGATACAATATTTTTTTGGTACAGGGAGGTCCAGTTGAATTTCAATAGTCTGGCTGCTGCCCAGCTCATTTCAGAGACAAAACTTGAAACTGGGACAGCTGTGAATCTCTTATCTAGCTCTGTGTACTATACAGCTGCTTCCAATATCTCCATCAGCATCTTCTAGCACTCTCCCATCACTGAGTGCTGTTAGCTAGAATCTTCAGGTTTAAGACTCTGAATTCAAGGTTTTTGTTAGCAGCACAGCATGTGGAGGATTTTTCTCACAATTCCATACACAAGAATTATAAAGTTATATTTTTGTCCTATGAAAATCTCTTCCTTAATCTCCAGCTTTTGCCTTTTTAGTAAGATTCAGAAAACTGATCAAAATACTGAGAGAACTGTATTAAGCTGTAAGGCTTGCATTGAAGAAGATATATTAAGATGGTAAGAAAATGAAACTGTTTTAAAATAAAGCCTCTGGTCTAACTTTCCAGCAATACTTCAGCAAAGATCATCTTTCCATACTTCTAGTGTATCTTTACAGTGGTAAGACATCAAGTTCCGCAGTACCAGAAGCCATTTAATTCAATTTTCTGCAGAATAGCTAATGATGTCTTAAGCAAGAAGGTCTAGACAGCCTTTCACTACAACGTGAATCAGACTTGGCTAGGTATTTGAATAAATGCTAGCCTTCCCTTCCAGTACTTCCACATTTATAAGCTCAACAGCACCTCAGAATCTTTCAGCTTATACATGAAGGATAGAAACATAATGATTGATTATCATTAGTATTATCCTGGAAAGCTATTTTAGTATGCTATCCCAAACAAGAACATTGTCATTCATCTGAAAGTTAAGAACCTTTGTCATTAGTACTTTAGAGGCATTACTTCCCTGCTGTTACAAGCTCTTCAAAACTTAAATATTCAGTTAGGACTTTGAGGAAGTTTGATACAGAAATAACTGTTTAAGCATATTTCTCTCACTACTTCAGACAACTCAGTACTTTCTGATACAAAGGCTAAAATTTAATCTTTTCCAAAGTATTTAACCTTTACAAAAAATATTAACACATAGCCTCCAAAATGGTTGGTAAAGCCTAATTAACAGGGGACAGAGAAAACATAGTAATCTTGTTCTGATTTATTGTTTAGTACAAATTTTTATTGTGCTTCCTTCTTATGATATGAAATTGTAGCACACGTGATGAAAGAACAAGGTTTTGAACCAAGGTTTTTAAAATGAAGATAAAGCAATAAGGAAAGAAAAAAGATAAACAGTGTTGGTTTACAAACAGAAAGAAATAACTGATTGGAACATTATGCAACCTTTCCTTTTAAAAGCCACATTGTTTCCTCTGGAGACATTTAGTACGCTAAGATCCATTGGCTTCCTCAGCACAAGATGCATTGCGTCCATATACAGAGCATTTATAAGTACCCCTACACTGCAGCAGAAAAGCTAAGGCACTTTTAACTTTCTATAAAGCCAAATGACAGTGTAGTAAATATCACTCTTCTGTTAGCATAAACTTTACATCTTACCCTGTATTTTGTATACCTTGTACAAGCCATAAGAGCCTTTTTGGATAACCTGAGCAACTGACAGCTGTGCTCATTCTAACCCGTTCAGTAGTTTTGGCAGAACAGCTCTGCAAGAAAAGGAAGCTAAGCACAAATGCAGACAGACAGTGCGGACAGTGTTACACCTAAACATCCTTGACCATCCCAAGCCTCACTACAGAAACAAGAACAGATTTCAGAGGAGAGTCTGTATATTTTAGGTGGCAAAACCAAACCTATTTATACAAATATTTCCCTCTTAGAACTATTTATTTTTCCATTCTCTTCAAAGTACAAATTGTATCTTAGATGTGTGTTCAGTGCACTCAGTTTCTCATGCTGCTTTTACTATTGCAAGGTGATGCACAGAGTAATAATTTACTACATAACACTGCCCTTCTAAGTTTGTTGTACTATACAAGGTATAAGCACAGCATGAAGTGGTTTATGTGAATTTCCATCTTAAGTGAAAAAATCCTTTACCACATTCAGTTTCATGTAGTCACATATTGCATGACAGACAGTCTAAAATTAAAGCATTAGAGTTGCTAAACTGTCATGTGTGATAAGCTAATATCCATGGTGACAGGAAAATCCCCTTTGCAACATTATAGCTAGACATTAAATTTGGCATTTCTTATAATTTGACAGCCATTTAAGCAACAATAAACCATACAAATATATGTACCTATGGGGAAGCCAGGCACAGTCACACATGCTACCTAGAGCTTCACCTGCACTCTACAAGTCCTTTCAATTTGCTAGATGCTCAGTTGGTTTCATTTTATATTTGCCATCTGAAAAACCCTAAGTTCATAAATACTACTAAACCCAGTTCAATTCTGAACAGGATAAAATCCCTCTCTCATGCAGAGACAGGGCTTCACTCACTGGTGTTTGCACAAAATGCTCAAACAGTTCCGATCTCATAGTCAGAGTTTCTGCCCAGCTTCAAATTTCATAAGAACTTTTGTTTATATTCCCAATTCAAACATTATTATCTTTGGTGTTTGGCTGGATGTACCTCCCTGCAAATCGAGTTTTGATTTAACACAATGATTTTAGCAAAGCACAATACTAAATGCAACCTGTAGTTCAGATGCAGATGGATTAAGTGTGATACTGCACCAGCTAGTAATATGATGTTAAGCCTAAATTCAGCTTTCCATGTTGATATTTGAAAAAAATCTCCCTGCACACAAAATCATATACACAGCTACTTTTGACTTTTTGTTGCCATCACAAGCCATCCATTCAGCAGAAAAGCAAGCAACTTGTTCAGGAAGCATTACCATTTCTAATCAGCACACACAGTATCTGTTCTTCAATTGGCAGTTATAAAGAAAGAAATTCTATGATTTTCACTAAAAGTGGAAGACTCCCTTCTAAGCTGCCAATTGTTTTTCAGTTATTAATAATCTTATTTAACGTTTGAGTTTGGTTAGAGTTTCTTTAAATGCTTATTACTTCTTAGAGGAACAAAATTTCTTTTGCCATATTGTCTTAAAAACTGTATAGATACTTAAAATTCTACCACTGTGTTCTGCCAAATGTAAATGCCAGGAGTTGTAAGTATGTTTACTGAGGTTACAAACCACAGTAAGCAACCTATCACCTGAAGCTGACATTATAAGAACAGAAATGCTTCAACATGAGGAGAAGTCCAGACATCAGCTTCAAGATTAGTGTTTCCTAATCAAAGAGCTCCAGTCATAAGCCAACCTTGGTTTATGTTGGCTTTACACTAAACAAAGCAAACAGTATCCTTGTCCTAAAGATCTCACATTCTACATTTTCTCCTCATTCACAATGCCCTAAAAAAACTGTCAAATATTCAAATTATCACTGCTTTTTTTTTAATCATATCTTCACTTCCCCCTACTCATGATTCAATCAGAACCACACAAATTAGCCGTTCCCTACTTTGCAGCCTAATTATCATGACTAAGAAAAGGTTTTGAAAGGTAAAGTGACTGAAGTTCTAAGTTCTCTGCTTCACAAAGATAACTTTCAGGGTGATTTCTTTCAACAATACAGTTAACAGTAGGGTATGGAATCTTGAATCCTCAAATACATTCATACATCTTCAACCTTCAATGTGACCATAGCTATAATTAATCTTTCTATATTCAGAATTAATTCCCTATGTTCTATGTGTCTATTAAAGCTTGTCTTTAGTTTTATATATTATACTTGCCTCCCTCTCAAAGTGGTGACATTTATTATGCTCACTTGTTGAAAGACTTTCCTTGTTCAGGCTATTAGTTTGATTCATCCTTAAGTTTCTAAAGGTCAGCTGTAAACCCACAAACAGCTTGACAAACAACCAACCTTTGTAGATGAATATCAAATTTATGTGATATTACATCATTCTCATACTCCTGTAATTTGCAGCAATCTAGTTCATGACATGTCATTTAAAGATATGTAGGTCCTGAATTATTCATGGTTTCAAATCACCAATAAATTGTTCTTAATGATCCTCCTTCCTTAGATACCTGTTCACATTTAAATAATTCCAATTTCAAATAATCTATTCAGAATTTAAATTGATCTCTGAGATCACATCTGAATTGTTTATTTCTCAATTACATAATCTCCAATAAAGTAGCTCAACAAAAGGTGCTTAACCTAAGTTATATATTGACCAAGTAGCATTAGTTGGTTATATATTGATCATATTTTATTTAGATCTGGAAGAAAGACTACAGCATTATTGCAGATGGATATAACTTTTCTATGTGTATGTACACGGACGCTAAAAGCAAAGGCACTCTTCTCCAACCAACAGCCATTTAACTGTTGGACACAGTACAACTGATGATTAGTAAATAACACAAAGAAAACATGGTGTCAAAGACTCCATGAGAATTTTCAGATTACATTTCATAAAAAATAAAGCTTAATTCAGAATCATGGAATGGTTTTGGTTAGAAGAACAAAAGATCATTTAATTCCAACCTCCATGCCATGGGCAGAGACACCTTCCACTAATCCAGATTGCTCAAAGCCCCATACAATGTGCTCTTGAACATTTCCAGGGAAGGAAGATTTAGGAAGAGAAGTAAAAATGTTAGTCCCATGCCAAGGGCATCTCTAACCAACATGAGTCAGCTGCTCCACCTTGAGTACTCTACAGTAAGTAATTCCTTCTACCTTTTTAAGCATTTTCAATAAGAAAGCAATAATCTTGTCTCTCTATATATGTAATCTGGGAAACAAAAATAAAAAATCAAGGTATTATTTCTTTGATATGTCGTGTGGCAGGATATATGCTCTTACTAGAAAGACCTCAAGTAAGAGTAAATAGAAATGACTCATGTAAAGATGCTTTTACCTCTTACAGGAGGATGCAATCAATTGACTTATATTTGAGGCTATTTACAATTAACTGTTTATTCATTGTTAGTATTTTTTTTTCAAATGAAGGACCTAACATCTGTACAGTGATTAGTATTTTTCATAGTGCTTGCTCTTTGTTTTCAGAAGTCATTTGACCAGTTTCTCAGTATTGCTAAATGAATTACTGATCTCACTTATTTCATACTTGTGGTTGATTACTTTAGAATCCTTTGAAACTGATGTATTTCTTCAGTATAATATGAATTTCTTTATGCATTGCAGTGTCAAAAAAAAAAATCATGAACATGCCTGAAATATCCCCAAAAGTTCTGCAAGCAACAATATCGCAATGGCTTTTGGAAGACACATAACAGAGAATGAAGACTGAAATAAACCACAGTGGCAAATACATGGTGCTAAGTATCACCTTTACAACTATCCTTCACATTACCTTTACATGAAGCAATTCATTACTTCCAAAACAAACATTACTATCAACTTTTCTTGAGTGTTAACTAAAGCCATTGTCCACGTCATTGACCTTCTCATAGGTTTATAAGTGCTTGCAGGTGTTCTATCACAACCCCAAAAGCTAGCCTGTTATGAAACTCAAGGAGAGAGGGTGGAGAAAGGAATACAACACTCTTATACTACTGTATTTCATACACAATCATTTGCAGGGATGCTTATTTTACGTAAAGAAATTTATTTCCTTCCCATCCTTGGGTCTCTCTGGAGCATATATATGACTGGAATTTATAAATTTCCTAATGTATCTTATTTCATGCCTTTCCTTTGAATTATATGTTTTAATCCTATTCATTTTGAAGCAATCCTGGCAGATACTTTCAATGCATGATGACTGCATAGCAGCTTTTATGGAAAGCAGAAACTTCTTCTCATTTGCACTTGGAATATTTCATTACATAAAAGGTAATCTCAAAGTTCTTTAATTTCATCCACAGCAAGCATTACCTTCTAAAATTGATTAGGTTTATAGGAAACACTTGGCACTCTACCACCTTTTATCTCAGTACTCCAAATTGCTTCAGTTAATATTAATTTAAAAAAAAAAAATAATGTAGTGTCATGGGATTTAGATTCATCAGTTTTCTAAATATCAGAAAGATATCAACTTATTCAAAATTACCAAGCTAGCTCTGATCCCAATTACAGTAAAGATTAGAGAGACACATTGAACCCTTGGTCTAGCTATTAGATGCCTTTAATACCTGTTAACAAGATACTAAAGTTGGGCTAGGGCTTCTAAAAATGTCACTTACCTTCAGGTTTATTTCAGCATGAATTCCAACAACAGAAAGGCTTCCTGTGAAAAACAAAAATGCAAAGGTAACAAAAAACAACCAGAAAAAAAAGATATCTATGCTTCTGTTTTCATACACATGGTAGGCTTCTTACCTGTAATATCTATCTGTAACTTCATCATCTCATAGGGGATGAGGCACAGTCAAGGAGCCAAAAGAATAAGAAGCACCTGATTTCACCTTCAAAACAATATATAACATTTTCAGACGTAAAATTTTGGGTTTGTCATCTTATTTGTTTTATTATTATGCAGTAAGGAGACAAAAATAAATAAAAGGGGACAAAAGGACAAATTTTCTAATAACCTCTTCAGGTATGTCAGCTAGTTAAGGATATTTTTATTTTTTCCTTTATTAGAAGAGAAACACCTTGAGTTGGCCTTTCAAATCCAGCAAATGTTGGCAGAATACTCTTGGCTAGGTACTATGGTTATTAATGATAAAACTGTATCCTGAGGTTCAGGCAAGTATGTGCATATTTTTCAAGCTTACTGCTGTTACAGAAATTGGCAGGCCTGATATCCAGCTGAATGAAAACTATCATTGTTCTTCAGTTATTTCATTCCTAGGCTCACTAGTCCCATTCCTTCAAGGCTTTTAAACCACTTGCTCTCCACACAATATTTTTATATACTCCAGAAAAGTAGCATTATTATTTTAACTGTATTGTAATTGTAAACTGTAGTGTAATTGTATTATTGAGGTTGCCTTGGAGGTGTCTACAAAGAAAGAAGCCTTTTCTGAAAAGCCCCATTATACTATTTGTCTGCATAGTGCTGTCACACCACTGTCCTACCTGCTGTTCCAATTCCACATCCTGATTTTTGGTAAGTTTTTTTTTTTTGAACAGCAGTAGAACTAATAGAGAGAGCACTTCTGGCTCAGGCACAAGCATGTTATCATGATCTTAACGGGTTAGGCTGCCAAGCTGAAGTAGCCATCTGCTTGCATGCTTTTAGCCCACTTCAATTTAGCTTAATCTTCAATGTAAGATCTAAATGTGAGATAAAATGACTTAGCTCAAATCTGAAACCAAACTGCATTCTCTCTCAATTTGACAGGCAAAACATGAACCCAACTAATGGATAGCAAAGGTTAGCTGAAGGCAGGAAACTTATTAAGCCATTAAAAGTCAATCATGCTAAGAGAAGGTTTAATGTAACGTGCTTTACAGCATGTCTGCATCTGTAAGTGCAGTTAAGTATGCATTCATGAACATTTACTATACCTCAGATGAAGCACAACAGTTGTCATGGTTTGACACGACAGCTGTTTCTGGTAAAGGGGAAGAGGGTGTAAAGATGGCTCCTGTAACAAGTTGCTTGAAACTCTCCCCAGCTCTGAGCCAGACCCACTTCTGGGGCTGAGCCAATTACACATGTCCACAATCACTTTTTAAGAAGAAACCGGAAGAGGAGTGTTCTTCGTGCTCCTTCCTTCTTCTATCCCCTTTTCCGGCTGGTGGGGGTGCAANTCCTGGCAGATACTTTCAATGCATGATGACTGCATAGCAGCTTTTATGGAAAGCAGAAACTTCTTCTCATTTGCACTTGGAATATTTCATTACATAAAAGGTAATCTCAAAGTTCTTTAATTTCATCCACAGCAAGCATTACCTTCTAAAATTGATTAGGTTTATAGGAAACACTTGGCACTCTACCACCTTTTATCTCAGTACTCCAAATTGCTTCAGTTAATATTAATTTAAAAAAAAAAAAATAATGTAGTGTCATGGGATTTAGATTCATCAGTTTTCTAAATATCAGAAAGATATCAACTTATTCAAAATTACNTTGTTTAAAGACCTTGCATCAGGGGCAGTGATTCTCTTTGTTAAAGACTCCATGCCAGGGGCAGTGACTATGCCTAGAGGAGGCCATGACCTGTATGAGGGACACCATATTCACAGAAGCTGTAACTGTGGGGAAGAACCCACACCAGAGTTATTCACTGTGTCCTGTGTGAGGGACCCTGTTATCAGCAGAAGCCTTAGCTGCTGGTAAGAACCCACATCAGAGATATTAGCTGTGACCCTTGGGAGGGACCCCACATTGGAGCAGGGGAAGAATGCAAGGAGTTGTCCTCATCTGAGAAAAGAGAAGCAGCAGAGCCCATCTGTGAGAGGAGACTGACCATGTCCCCCATTCCCTGCTGTTGAGGGAGGAGCAGTGAGCTGGGACCGGGAAGAAAGGAGGTATAGGGAAGGGAGATCTTAAAGTGCTGGTTGTAATTTTCTCAATCATCCTACTCTCTTTTTGCTTCTCATTCTGTTCTGTTTCTAGTAGGTATTTGTCCCAAGTCTGGCAGGGATAGGGTTAACTCTCCGAAGCCGCCGCCAGAGGGCGTGTCCAGGCCGTGCCATGCCGTGTGACATCACTCTGAGGCTCTCAGGGCAGCTGCAGCAAGTGCAGGAGCTGCAGCTGGCGTGGGGCTGCGGGCGGGGAGCAGCGACACCGGGCAGCGCTCGCTTGCTGCGTCCCTTGCCGCCACTGCAACTGCCTACTCTTTGTGCTGTGCTGTTAAATTGGCCTTATCTCAACCCACAAGGTTCTAGAACTCTCTCTTGATTCTCCTCCCCATCCTGCTGAGGTGGAGAGGAGTGAGTAACTGTGTGGTTTGGTTATTGTTCAGCCAGGGATAAACCACTACAGTAGTAGAATAAACTTTTATACTTCCCTCTCTGAGTCGAATACTAGAGTCTATCTTGCCTGGAAACATAATTGGCAGCGAGCCCTCCCTGCCCTTGCTTATGTTTTTCTAATCCACAACAACCATGCTTATCTTTCTCTTCCCATTTCGCTGGGACCTCTGCCATCCTAATGAGGGTGGAAGTGGATGAGGGACACCAAGCGAGAGACTGTCATGCTTCATTGCTAGCTGGGCTAAACTACCACACAAACCTGTGTAGTCCATTTGTGATGCTTGATAGATTATATACAATTCCTATACACAAACTAGATGGATTTTGTTCTAGATTAAATCAAACAAACATAGACAACATTCAACCACAGACAACCCTCTTTTTTTGAAGAAGATACTAATTGATGGTTAATAGACTCATATCTAGTTTGCACAGGATTTATTTAGTCTTCAAATTGAGGGACCCTGTTTATGGAGCAAATTAAAATTACATCCAGTTTTACTGTACACACCATTCCAGAGACACACTCAGTGTTCAATAACACTGTGGTGGATCTTCATTACATGCTGAAACCTTACTGGTTATATCTCAAAGACATGAGTCGTGATTTAATTTTTAAAATAAAGTGGTACCTTTAAAACTTTGCCACTTTTATTTGACACAGATCCTTGCTTAATAATTTCATGCCTCAGCACACAATGAAACATAACACACTTTATTCTGTGTAAAATAATCTTTTCATAGTTTTTCATCTATATTTTAAAATAGAAAAGGCATCTCCTCTAGTGTTAAGATGCTGTATCTGAGAAACAATTACATTCCTTTCAGACGGCAATTATTTGCTCAGATATGTTCTCTGTACTTAACACATCCAAAACTTTCCAGAAATACTAAATTTATCTCTTTGCAATGAAAAATACCACAACCTAGTCTAGCTTTTTGGTTGCTTAACAATATGGAAAGACTTATTTTATTTTTTAATAAGTAGTAGTGTTTTTGACCAAGCTTACTCTATGCTTAATCTACTGATTTCAGCAGAGGTACAACAAAGAGAACTCTGGTTCCTTATGCCAAAGTGATTCAGAGCCAAATTATAATGAATTATCAGGCAATGAGAGTTTACAAAGAGCCAAGGCTTCTGTTCAGAATGAATACTAATATGGCTAGAAACCACCAAGACAAATTAGTAAACTTGCACAAAATCTACTGATTGAGGATCCACATAGCCACATAGAATAATACACCTGTAAACTAATAAGAACATGCAGATACCACTTAGAACAGCATTAGATTCACAATATTCCCCAATTCTTTTTTTAAGTGTAAAGAAAATAAAGCCAAAACAACAAATGCTGAACTTCATTATGTATAGAGAAACAAGAACATTCTTCCCCCATGATTTGTTTGCTTTAATAGTCTTTTTCATTTTGATTTTGAAGTAAATATACATGCAACTGTACTAACCTTGTAATGCTACTTATTCTAGTCTGCTGACTCTTGTTGGACCAAAACACACTTCCTAAACATGAAATATCCAGATCCCTTTTTTGTTGGTTTGGGGTTTTTTTTCTGCTGAGGGTGCATCCTGGTTTCAGATGGAATAGAGTTCATTTTCTCCTTAGTAGCTGCAACACATTTAATAATTTTGCTGCATTATTCCTTTTTTTTTTCCTCTCACTTTTCAATTGTAACTCAGAGTAGACTATAAATCTCTCAGCAAGATCATTGCTTTTCTTACTGTTTTCCTAGGTATTTTCTCTCTGCAAAAAACTCACAAATTCTGGACTCAGGTCACTAAGTATTCTTAACAATTAAAGTATAACAAAGGAAAACTGCAAAGAAAGATGCCATTTTAGAGTAATTTTTCAGTATTGATGTGTGTGAAATTATAAGCAGGCTTTTGTGTTATTCTTTTATATTTACAACATAGCAGGGCACTTGTATGCTGTATTGTTCTGTGTAATAAATTTTAAAGTTATAGCCTCCATTTCTCATATTAATCACCCAATTAAGAGCTCGCAGGCTGGCTCAGTATTATCTGGTCTACAATGGAGAGTAGATTGTTTCACTTTGAGTTCAGCACAGCAAACATGACTTGGGAAATGGCCTACCCAAAGAGGACAGAAGGACATCATGCAATCTAAGGATCTTTTTCAGCTAACAAGGGAACACGCCCAGGGACAATGTTTTTCCTCCCTTTGAAAACAATTAAATGCTCAGTGTTATTTGTAAACTATTACAAGCCTGACAGCATGTAGTACATCTAGACTTTTCCAGCTAATTGATTAAAACTACCATTTGTCTACATGACTATCCTCTCTTTGCCTAATAATGTGAAACATTTTACAATGTAGTAACAGCTCTTTCCAAAGCTGAAAGCTTAATCTAAGTAATGAGCAGCATTTATCACAGTCCAGTGGGGACAGTAAAGTTTCAGACAATAGAACAAATTTAAGTTTGCTTAATGAGCATTTCTGTTGAACATGAGTGATTTTATTCTTAGGTATAAGATCACCCCTTATGAGCATCTGCTAGATATACATGTCACTAAGAGAGGCCTTTTGCTGCGAGATTTCATCAATTAACAGAGGCAGAAAAAAAACAGCCCTCAAATATAGCTGTAGTATACCAAATTCATTTGCATAATTTACACTTTTAATTTTAAAAAATTGGCTAAGTTAGGTTCCATCTTGTCAAAAAATCAATTTGATTTATGAAAGCATGGCTGATCTTGGGATATGTACAGCAGCTACATTTCTTATTCAAGGCTCCAGCCAAAATGGATGTCCTGGCAGGAGCAGCACAAGCTTAGGATTCAGTAAAGTCATTAAAATAGACGACCTTTCACAAACATTTAATGTCCATCTCAAGGACCACATCTTTGTAATGACAGTCTGCTTTTCTCCTCTTACATATTCCACAAGTTTTATGGAATTTACCAGTAAACTTGCCTCTCCTTGCTTCTGTTTCTACACACATCAACATGTTTTCTCCTAAAGAGAAGTAACTGAAGCTTAAAATCATATATGAACAAGGGGGAGGTGGGTAGTGGAACCCTCTTAAACATATCCCAGGCAAGAATCACCTTTATTACATAAACATATTATAGTCACTTTCAGAAAAGTTCCTTCTATCTCAAAATCTTCAACGTATGGTCATGCAGGCATCAAGATTTTCAGAATTTGAGCTTTAAATCTATACTTAAAGGTTGCAGAGCATGTGAATTGATCTTTCCAAATATTTGTATACCCAAATTCTTCAGAGAGAGCTGCTGGATATGGAAGAGTTCAGTGGAGGAAAGTTAAGTCATTTTTCTTTTTAGGCCAAGAAAGCCAATGGCATTCTGGGGTGTATTATGAAGAGTGAGAGTGTGGCCACCAGGTTGAAGAAGATTCTTCTTCTCCTCTACTCTGCCCTGATGAGGCCTCATCTGGGGTACTGTGTCCAGTTCTGGGCTCCCCAGCTCAAGAGAGACAGTGAACTTCTGGAGACAGTCCAGCGCAAGGTCATCAAGATGATCAGGGTATTGGAACATCTTATGAGTAAAGGCTGCTAGACTTGGAGCTGTTTGGCCCAGAAAAGAGAAGACTAAGCGGGAACCTCATCAACACGAGTACCTAAAGGGTGAATGTCAGGAGTCTGAGGTGACACTTTTTTACTACCTTGTCCAGTGAAAGGACAAGGGGTAACGGACGTAAGCTGGAACACAAAAAGTTCCATTTAAACACAAGGAAAATCTTTCCTGTGAGGCAGCACTGACACAGGCTGACCAGGGAGAGCAGAAGGTTCTTCTCTGGAGGTTTTCAAAGCTTGCCTGGACACATTCCTCTGTGTCCTGATCCAGGTGGACCTACTTTAGCAAGGGGTCCCTTCTAACCCCTAATGTTCTATGATTCTATGATCTTCACCATGGTAAGAGTTTAAGTATTTTCACAAAAGACAAATTTTGGTGCAAAGTTGACATAGGAATGCTATGCAAATAAAATCTGGTAACATGGACTCACCAGTAACATCCATGAAAATGAAGTTTGCAGCAAATCTAGAAACTAAGACATCATGCTCTTAAAAAATGGAAACAACTTCTCTCAGCTCTCAAACATTTTTAAAGGCACTAAAAATACTCAAACACACCAAAGTCTAGTCCTGCTTTGTTTGACCAAAAGTCAGAACTTGGGCAAAATTTACTGCATTGTTGTGTTAAAATCCACGTTATCCCTTAATTGTTCTGTATTACCTTTTAAAGATCTTCTAATGTCTCTTAATTTAGGAGGCTTTCTACTAAAGATACAAAATCCCTTAAACAGGTAACACATTTAACAGTTTTCAGCTATAAGATCTCTCAGAATGTCTATTCAAAACCCTCATGCTAAATAAGTCACATTAGTAAGATGTTTCTACTGAATGATCAACAGCATACTTAATGACAACACTTAGTTGATTTCACTTGAAAACAGCTGTTAAATTTTATATTTATTATCTACAGATGATTTCCAAGTGTCTTCTGTTTTGAAGTGTAATTATTTTTCCCTTACTGATACTATATTTGAACTTAATCTAAAGGACATCTTCTACTGTATTTAGAAGATAAAGATTTATAACTGTTTGCTAGATAGGACATCAATATTTAGGAGATTTACAATGGAAGAACAAAAATTTACTTCTTCCTTTAAGTGATAGAAACTGATGAATCAAAGTTTTCACTCTTGAATTAATGCTAGTGGTTTACACATTCTATAAGACAGCTTGCAAAGCTAGTTTAAAAACATACTCTACTCATTTTTTTAACCGGGGCTAAAGAAAATTACAACTGTTCCAAAAAGCGTAGCAAGTTACAGCATAGATTTAAAAGGTGAGATTCTCTCAGTCTAGCCATAACTAGCTTTCTGAAAAATTATTGTAGAAAATCGTTTTCAAAGCTTTGCAAATATTGCACAAAATCCATGCGTTTTATGCATCCAGCTTTTAACTAGTTCCTCTGCAACAGGACAAGTGAAAGAGGCCTTTGGACTCTGATCTGCCTAGACATTTTTTTTCCCTATGATACATTTCTAGAAACAATCAAAACGCTTTAAAACTTAAAATCCACAATTAAAAGCTAGGTTTCACTACATTATGCCAGAATAAACAGTTTTGCAAAATGATCTAAGCAACTAAGATAGACAGCAATAGTAAAGTTCTATATGCCAGGCTTCCTTCTGTCTACCATACACAGGGCCTTGCTCGTAATGACTTGAATTACAAGGTCCCTCTGGTTTTGTCCCTCCTAAGGGTATGGCTGTCTCTCTCCACACAAACCTTGGGCTCTCAGGTCTTTGAAGCCTCTGTCCTTTTCCTTGCTAGTTTCCAACATGTTTTCCCACAACATACACAAGTGTTTCCCGGTCTCTTTCCTCTGCCCCAGCTACTCCAAAGTCTCCCAACATATAGACTGAAACTAAATTCCACCCCTGTGAAGATTCACAGTGACCTACAAAAAAGCTCTCCAAATACAGTCTTTGCTGGAAATTCTCATAGGGTGAGATTCAGGACTTTATCCACATTGATTAATGTTTTAAGTATGAAAGTCTGTCTTTCACAGACACAGGTGTTATAACCAGAGTTAATTACCTAGAGATAGCGGAAATTGCTGAGCTCTCAGGGAGGAAGTAGCCCTTATTTTCCTCCCCAGTATTTCCAAAGGAGTTGAAAACTTGCAATATATATTGGCTGCAATGAGACTTACTTCCCTTCATTTACTCAGACTAATTAAGTCTTCTTCTTTAGGTATGTAACATCTGACTGTAGATACTCAGGTGTTGGTATTTTGATCAGATAATTTAACTGAAGTGCCTCAAAGCACATAAGTAAGTATTAATGAATTTCAGCTTTCTTGAATTTTGTAGCTACCTATCACCCATACATAGGCTGTGGGTAGATACATTCAGCCTGAACCAATTCTGCTTTAAACCTACCTCTCTTTACTGTGTTGGATTACAGTTCAATGAATTAATACATAAAACAGAGACAAAACTGGTCATTTTTGCAGATGCAAAAGTATGAATGTATGGGACTTATAGGTCTGGCCCACGCAGGTGTCCTGACAGGAGGTGAAATGGGGTCCCCAGTCTCATGAATAGAGTGGAAGTTGCAGGTCAGGCTGCTTAGGACCATAAATGCTTATTGGTGATCTCAGGGAACTTATCTTCAGCTGCATATCTATCAATCAAGTAAGTTTATGTGTTTATTTTCCACCAGAGAGTTTTTATAAAGAATATTTTTGGGCTTCCTGTTCACAAAACTATTTTTCTTAACTGATAATCTCTTATCTTTGTTTAAGGGGAAAAAAGAGTAGATGCTAAAGCTAAAAACATTGTACCTACATCTTTATCATCCACAGAATGATAGAAACCTTGTTGCTTTTCATTAAAAAAAAAATCCCAAAACTCAGTAACTAACACAGAAATTAAATTTGTCACAGCAGTTAAAATATAATGACCCAGTATAATAAATTTCAGATGCTACACAAAACTGTTCTGGTCATTAGAGTCATTTATCATAGCTTTAATTGCCTTTTTTAATTTAATCCAGGTCATCACTGTATCTATCCACTTTTTTCTCAATTGAGCTGCTTCTACTGAAAATAGATGGCTCAGAGCTGGTGCTGGACTTTGTTCACTCTCTAAATGGATCGGCTGCTCTGTGCATGCCTGAGTCACTGCAGACACCTGCCTGCCCCTCAGCAGGCCTTTCCAAATGTTCCAAAAAGAAGGAAACACCAAGAAATCAAAAGGTTGATGAGCCTTTTGGTTAGCCTGAGAACTATTTTTGAGCTTTCTCTTCTGTTGGTTTCTGTTCAGGGTTAGTGTTGTACAGCTGGTGAATAATTACTCATTTATGAGTAACTTTGTTATTCTTCACAACAACTGTTAGTAGAATGTCACTTGAGCTTTGAAAATATTGCTGTTTCCCTTTCCTCTGTTGTAATTCAACTGACTCAATAGGCAATTTAAAAAGAAGGGGGTTTTTTTGGTAAGTAGTTGAAATCAAAATGGCATTTGGTTTGCAATCTAATTACTAGATGAGAGAAAGGTTATTCTACCTGTTTTCCTAAGAGATGCTCTTGTAGCTTATCTAGTCATTTTAATTAAGCGTATTTCCAAACAAAGAAGAAAACAATAAGCAGAAAGTTAAAAGGAGAGCTTGTAATCAGTAAAACTGTGACAGCATAGTCTCTCTAGATATGATATTAAAAATACTGCACAAGAATGATGAGCTATTGTAAATCTCCTATGTTCTGTATTGTCTCTGTATCTTTATTTGTTTTATCTGCTTTGGAATGTGGTGGGTATTCACCCCTATAAGAACAACTACAAGCAAGAAAAGGGACGAACTGTCATGACCATGTCACATTGTTTAGCTTATTTGGGATTTTTTTTAAGAGTTTCTATCTATTTTGCATGAACTAGAGTTACTAACAAGTGGTGTTCCTGTACAGAAATCCCTACTCTAGGGGTCAACTGTAGGCACATCTCATAGAATCATAGTATCATTAGGGTTGGAAAAGATCTTTAAGATCACCGAGTCCAACCACTAGTCTCCAACTGCCAAGCCCATCACCAAACTGAACCATACCTTTAGCACCTCAACTTTTGAATATCTCTAGGGAAAATGACTCCACCATCTCCCCAGGTAGCCCATTCCAATGATTAATAACACTCAATGAAAAAGTTCTTCCTAAAGTCCAGTCTAAACTTCCCTGAGTGCAATTTGAACCCATCTTATTTTGGCATAAATAAATTCTGTATTTTTAAAGAATGGACACCAGAAATGGAGGTGTCTTCAAAAATGAGGAACCTTAAAAATATATCAGAGATTAATAAAATTTAGTATCAAAATATTTAGAGTCGCTTACTTTTGATGTAAATGTAGTTACCTCAAAAGGTAATTACAGCCAAAATAGAGAATCAGGCATAAAAATCTCTGTTCAGTATGCAGAACCAGAGTAATTTTGGCATGTATTTTAACTGGAAAAAAAAAAAAACACCTAAAACCCCAAACATATGCTATAAGACTGTGCTCCAAAGTACATCTACAACTGAGTAAAAGCTCAGCATCACCCAAACCAGCACATTTAGAAAAACCATTGCAGTGTGCTATATGTAGAGATGTTTACATACCATCTGCATAATTTTCATGTTTTGCAGTAGCGTTCACCTATACAACTGTCTTCCTATCTCATACAGTTGTTTGATACAGGGGTCTCCATATCAATAAAAGTAATTGTTCAATAAAACATAATTATTCTTCTGCCTGGATGTGTTCCTATGCAACCTTATCTAGGTTGACCTGCTTTGGCACAGTGTTTGGACTAGATGATCTCTAAAGATCCCTTCCAACCCTACCATTCTATGATTCTTTGATTCAATACAAGGCTTTGCTTACAGAGATAAACAGTTACAGGCAAAACAGTATGCTAAAAATGATAGGAAAGCCACAAATCTTGGGTGGGGGTCATACAAAAAAAAAACACCTGGGTTTATGTTTATTAGTCCTGAATATAAAATCAGGCATTCTTTTTAAAATGAGTCTCTATAACAATATATGTGGCTGTAACACCTTCATAAGCACACAGAGAGCGTGTCAAGGTCTTGCCAGGCCTGGTTGTTGTTGCTTATGACTTGGAAAGAAATCTAAATCGTGTTTCTAAATGTTGATAAATTCTCTCCCACACCAGACAGGTTTCCCTTACTCTACAACAATGCTCCTACTTGTCCTAACAATATAAGTAGGGTAATAATGCTTCCTTTGGTCTCCCTAAGACAGAAAAGCACTCTTCTGTTTCACTATTACTTATTTGCTATAAAACCAAATAAACACTTTGGGAAAGATTTCATAATTCTCATGCAAGCCATGCCAGCCTCAGTTACCTGCATTCTCTGAAAGTACCTGAATGAAAACTATGTACAGAGCTCTCATGTTCTTTCTGTTTGTAGGTGCAAACTCAGTAAGACCTCAGGCTCCTGGCTCTCACTGAACTTACTTATCAAGTATTCTTATTCAGGTCACTGAGACACTTAATTAACCCAGGATTTTAGAGAAACA
The DNA here is from genome assembly GCA_013401255.1 of Urocolius indicus. NCBI lineage: Eukaryota > Metazoa > Chordata > Aves > Coliiformes > Coliidae > Urocolius > Urocolius indicus. The sequence goes on from WBNH01005807.1 coordinate 35,102, forward strand.
GTATAAAGAGAATGGTCCAACCTCAAGGAGAGGTTCTCAAGCAAGAAGCATGTCTCTTGACAGTGAGGTCTTACGTGTTAAGTGAAGCAAGATTTTTTTTTTAATTATTCTACATTGCAATACAGCTTAACACTGGGACGTGTTCACATAGTCTGACTTCATTATTGAAAATTTCTTTTCCCCTTTAAGAGGTGACTGTGTTCTCTGCCACACCAAAACATAGTTTCCCAGAGAGCCCATGAAAATTAAACTAGGTAGTCTCATCATAAAGCTCTCCTTGCATACTCCTTGAAATACACTCTTACCTCATTTCAGTCTTCCGATACATTTTTGAAACATTAGAATGATATTTTTTTATAATTCCAAATTATTTTATTGTGCTGTCACAAACAGACTACTTTCATAAATTCCTTCTATCAGAATATTTAAAAAATAGCTTTCTTCTTTTCAAAATGTCAGCAGAAACAAAACAACAAAAGAGTGAATTAATTCTTACTGCAAGAGACAGACATAAGTCTTCTTTTTCCCACTGGAATTCTGAACACATTAGTTTTCCATCCACTCAGGAATCCCCTCCAGTTATACATCCTCCATCCTATTTTTTCAAATAGAAATGATGAAAAAAATTGTAATAAATACATCCCAAAAAGGCAGTTTATTGTTTTTAAAATAATTGGAAATCTACATTTCATCACTCATTTACATGTTTCTTATTATCTGTCATAGAATTCAGAAGGTTACATATTTATGACCAAGCCCGGCAGCGTTCTCTAGATTTATATACCAAACACAATCTCCTCCAATTTATAGCTTCAGTCAACACATTTAATGCAGTGCATACATTTCCAATTATTCTTTCACTGTAGCAAGGCAAACACCAGCTAAGATGCAAATTAGCTGCTAAACATACATCCCAGTCCTGCACCCAGAGCTTTCATTAGATCACTGTAGAGAGAAATTTATAGATCAAGTTAGTCAACTAGCAATTGACTTATTCTAATTTTTTTATAGTTTAATCTTGCCAAAACCAGGAACACATCCATTTCAGCTATTTCCAGGTAATTCATCTAAATTATTATTCAGTCTGAAATGACTCAGCAGTTTCAAGGAGTGCTCCTTATGTATGCTGTCTGTGGGAATAATTCCATCATCAACATCAGAAAACTCAGCAATTTAACAACCAAACTGTTAAGGCTTTGATATTTTTTGAAGGTCTGACATAACCAAAACCTATTGGGAATGGAGGGATGTATTCTTTCCAGTCTTCACAGTATTAAAACAGGAATATTATAATATTTTCTGTAAAACACATATGTGTTTCTGGCTTTCCTCATCCTCAATAATATTTTATCACTTATGCTTGTTGTATTCTAAAAGAGTGGCTTCTTGAAAAATACCTGAAGACTAATTCTTTTCACTATAACACCAGTATGTATTGACAGTATGATGAGAAATTTGGGAGCATGTTATGGAGAACAGAAGCAGTGCTGAAGTAACCTGGAGATTTCAATTTGTTATATCATAGTTTAACTATACTTTTCTTAGATTTCAATTATTTTTATAACAGCAAAATAAATAATTGTGTGTTAATAATATGAAAGGAGTACAAGACCCTGAGTGATAATCAACCAAGAAGGATTCCTATGGTGAATGCAAAAGGGGATCTTTCCACTGCAGAGGAAACAAAAATAAAACTTACAAATGTGTTTTTTCCACATTTGTTTTCTCCATAATAGCTTCTTCAATATATTCAATATTATTGAATTTTTGAACCAAAATTTGTAGGCCCTTCAGTAGATTAGATATTAATTTCAGCAGTCTGAAGACACGTTCTTAAAATACAAGAGGTAATCATTGACACCATGAAAACCAGAAAGATTTTTTTATTTGCCAGATATTTAAATGTCTATTTCCATTGATAGATTATAGTTATCCTCATGTAAGAGTCAAAGCACATCAAACTTCCACAACTTCCTCACACTTAAGCCTTCTTTCAGTTCATACAATTCAGTTCAAAGAACCTGGCTATATTATATGGCAAATCCTCCACAAATCTAGCTAAACCTTTTTTAGCCTTTTCATTATAATCTGCCTTTTTGTTTATTTAGGAATGTTTTGGCTCTCTTATTTCCCTGACAATAAAAATGAATCTATGAGGTAGGTAACTTCCAGTTAAAAGAGTAGCCACTGGTAAGTCAAAATAGTTGTGTTTTATTCCCAATTCTTTCAGTGACCTTCCCTGCAAAGCAAGACAAGTCACATCAAATCTCTCTATCATTTGCTCTCTTGATTTACTCTTCTAGAAGATCCTCGGAGAACAGACTTTCCATGTACTTACCAGTGCTACAAGGAGGCCTCACTCTTACTTAAGTGACCCCACTCTGGGTCTTTCATGTTAAATTCTATGTATTAAATAATGAATAGGAAATACTGTTTGTTTGGAGTTTACAAATACACACGGGCAAAGCTTTACTTTTCTCTTTCTAAAACAGCCAGGATTTTCAGAATCTGATATTGCAGGACTGCCACAAACAGAGTACTTAACATGAAAGCAAGTTACTCAAACCCAAGTAGTTAATGTCATTGCCTTAAAGAAGAAGTCCCCATATGAAAATTAGAGATATGAAAAAAGAAAAAAAAATAACTTCTTTACATCTCCCATCTCCTGTAAATATTACAGAGGATAGGCTAAATCAGAGATTCTGTTTTTATTTAAGCACTGGGAAAAAAATCTAGCTTTATTTTTTTTTTTTTTCCAAAATCTAGTGGAGGGAATTAAAAAAAAAAAAGGAATTTAACTGTTCCTATTTAAGATGTATACTGCTGTACAAATGTTTTGATCTTATTTATGGAATATGCTGATTGTGCTCTGAAATTTTTACAACTTCAATTTATTCTTTACTCAACCCTGTTTACAATTTCCAAATAAATTCTCTGCTCATCTCTATTAAGGCAAACTATGATGCTCTTTGTTTCCGCCATTTCTTCTGTCTTATCCGGCCTGAATATAATTTCAGGCACCTCTTGAGATAGTAGTGGCATAGGAAGAAACACAGGCAGAGAAATAAGAGAAATGAGAGAGAAATCTTGTTAAATTAACTCTGTTTACAGAAAAGCTTTGAAAGTAGTATATTCTTATCTAGGTTGGGAAGGAAATATTACTTTTGTACATGACACAATAAACCAGCAAAATTTTTAAAAGCACTCAGCCTACAGTACTGAATTTTCTGTTATCAGTTACAGTTCAAGGAGATGAACTGTTTGCCTATGGAACATATCAGGATTATCTGTACCAGTGTTTGAGGATTTTTTCCCCACTATGTATGGAAGACCTGGTTCAGAAATTGCCTCAGAATCTTCTTTAATGCCTAGGCTCAAACATAAGCAAACCCTTGCAGATATGTTTAATTAATGGGTTCAAGAACATTGATTGTAGATGAATATAATGAAACCACTGAAAGCAAGCTGTAAAGACAACTATGTTAAGACAATTTAACAATAGTAAAACGATAGAAATCTTGGGTATTTTCTACACAAAAGAAGGCACATAATAATCATTTTCAGTGAACAGCTCAAGCATGAAAATTGGCCAACAATTTGAAACAACAACTCTTCCTCCACCAGTGTAAATTCAGTGCTAAGGCTTTTAAAAAGTGAGCTCCTCCTACAGGAAAAAAACACTATTCAGCTGACCTCTGATCTACAGAAAGAATTGTAAAAAAATACAAATGGTCAGGGCTAGAACATTTTTAAGATGATGTTTCAATAGAATATTTTTTTAACAAATGAGCCATGATACAAATTAGAGGATATTTCACAACTGCAAAGATTTTTTACAATGTGACCAAAAGTGTACAAGTGTGGCTTAGGCGATTGCTCAAAGCAAAACTATAGGAATCTAGGAAAAGGGACCAGGAAAGACTGGTTCAGGAGTGTCTTGTTAGCAAGGAACAACATCTAAGTTTTTGCTTAGACAGCATAAATACTTGCTGAATAGGCAGCTGCAAAGTTTATCCAGGGCAGCTAAGACCTGAAATGGCAAGGTGGAGCAGCACAATCATACTGAGCATGGGAGGAAACAGTAAGACAGCCTACAATTGCAGTGACTGAGGGACTTGAATGGCATAGCCAGCTGCTGCCAGGAGCTGGCTTGGGGTGATAGGGGTATAAGACACAGCAGTGACCTGAAAATCACAGGTGTGGCCAAAGGAGTGGGAAGCAAAGAGCAGCCCCAATATTAGTGTTGCCAAGAGGAGGACTGAGAAAGCAATTTTAGAGATGGCAAATCATCTCATTGCACTGTAAATTATCCTGTTGCCCTTCCTCCTCAATAACTTACGTTTCATCAAATCAATCGATTCATGTCTGAAAGTGGAAAAAAGGTAGCTAGCTTACAGAGATCTCGACAGCCCAGTTTAATTTCCCTGAGCTTCTGGGAAAAGCTGAAGCTGGCATTTATCAGTGATCCATAAAATTTCAATTGGCTATTTCTGCTGTTAAGCAAGCCATAGATTAACTTTCTTTGTTCCCAAATCCACAAGGTGAAAAGGGATATTTGTTTCCTTCTTCAAACTAAAAATAAGGCACTTCCATTTGAAAAATAAATATTGAGACAAATGTAGAATTTGAACATTTTCACTTTTTAACTTCATTGTTCCTGTCCACTTAAAATTTCTCTTTACTTGTTTCTATGCATCTTGGGGTTGAATAGCCCATGGACCCAGATTTACATCCAAGATTCACTGAGATCTGAAATAATACAGTGTGGTTTTCATTTTCAATAAAAATGCTCTTGTGCTTCAAAGCCCTGGTAAGTATTTTCAGACTAAGACTAAAATACTTGTCCAAGGGTAAATGAAACACAGGAGAAGTTGCTGCTCTTTCTCAAAACGCAGTATAGGCCCTGCTTTTGACACTCACCTGGCAGTGAGGGGAAATAGGTTAGTTATTCAACTCATTGGAATCACACGCCTTTTACTTCCCTGGCAACCACCCAGAATGTTCTCCTGACCTAAGTAGGCACTTTCCACTATTATTTTTCAGTATTTTAACTGTTGAAGATGTGAAGTCAGTGTCCAGCTGGGAAAACGTCTGATTCTCCAGCCCTTGTGATGGAGAACAGAATGTGCAGCTCCAGATTCCTGCTCTGAAATCAATTATTAAATGAAACTGAAGCAAAGTACAATAACTTCAACAGGTGGAATGAAAATTGCCTCTAAAATAGTTTCTATTTCTGAACAAAGAGTAAGATTCTGCAGAAAAAAAAAAAAAAAAATTGATCTTGAATCTCTTTCTCTTGCTTGACAAACTTTTTAATCCAGAAGACCTGGAATAAATAGTAGTCTGACATTTCTTCTAGTCATGTATTAGAAGATGATATATTCTTTTTTTTAGGATAATGGTGACATTTATTTACTTTGTGGAGGTATTCTTAACATGAATTATTGTTATTTTGTAAATATAACTTCTTGTAATCTTAAGTCGGATTTCAAAGCACCAAAGAGTGAGCCTCAAAATTAGTCCAAGGGAGTTCACATGCATTGCTCTATAGACCTCAGGCACTGGAAAATTTGGGTTTAGTTTCTACCTCAGATACCTAGCAACTAAAGGCTTTGGTTTCTACTTTTCATAGTTCTAAATATTTGCTTGTTTTAGGCTTTGCTTAAGTGTGCCAGGAAGCAGTGTAAGCAGCCTACTCCAAAGTGGGGGCTGAGTCGGGAGCAGATGGTGACCCAAGCACAAGTCATACCCTGGGGCACCATCCGGGCCAGTGATAGTGGTAGAGTCTGACAACAGCCCAAGGATCATCAGACTAAGTTCATTGTATTTCTGCTGGTACTGGTGTTCTTAACAGAAATTTCTGAAGTCTGAGTTTGATTTCCACATGCCTTATTACCATCATTTAGCAATGAGAGAGAACATAACCTGTTAATCAGCCCAGCTCTACTGAATTAGCAACAGGGTGATAAACATGTATGTTGCCAAACCTATCCAAGAACTTCATACTTGTTGACTATGTATTGTTAGAGTAAGAATACAGAAACAAAGTCAGCTAAGCACTCAGAAGAAGGAGCAGAAGTGTGGTTGGCTGTCTGCTGGCTATAAGTAACTCCGAACAGTTTGTCTATCACTCAAATGCTTGCATGGGAAATGAACAGAATAGTTAATAACAATAGAAACTGGTGTTTCGAATAGTCTTCAGTAAGCAAAAGTACTTATTTATAATCCTCTGTGAGTCTTTAAAGGGATTTCAACATCTTTCATTATTTACATGATGGTTCTTGCTACAATTGGATATAGGAATAAACTACAGATAAGCCTGTGGAGTAGCTTTCAGGCTAGGGTTTCTTCTGCAATCTGCACAGAGCACTGATAAACTGCCATAGTGAATAAAGCATGTTGTTTCCAGTCATTTAAAACTGCCCTTGTTCTAGATAACAATATTGTCTCTGAAAAATGGGAGGGAAAATAAGAAAACATATAACAGAGAGAAAACACAGAATAGACAGGCATGTGAGGAAATGCTAAATGTGCTCACAATTCTGTGCATTTGTAGAGAATGAAATGTAAGAGTGGTCTCTATTGAAAAAAAAAAAAGGCAGTGAATATCACAATTGTAGTTGTTCTCTTGCTGAGGTTGAGGGGAAAAAGTGCTTTCAAAAGAACAAAGTCAAAACTTGACAAATTACCTAGTTTAAATGAAAAATTGGAGACAGTAAGTCCAGGATGTTATAATTCCATCATCCTGGGCTGATGTAGTGCAATCTGTTAAATATATACTAGATAAACAGGTACAATCACCAAAATATAAGACTACTTTGCCACTTCAGCATTTCATAGCACTTTTGCAGATATCTACATTAAAGCATTGTGAAAATGAGTTAAAATTTTTTTTATACAAATCACACAGCAAGAAACACACTCACTGTAGGGAGGCATTCGGTGACCATGATTGCTCTTCAATGGCATCCACAGCCCAGTGGCTGCAGTGCTGTTAGCCATTTTTATAACAGAACAATTCTAATTTAAAATTATTTCTATAACATTAATGGATAACACTCATGGAAACTAACAAGAATACAATGCAGATATGCTCCAGATTGCTGATTTTCACCAAATACACCCACAAACAAAACAAAACAAACAAAACAAACCCACCAAAAATGTCTGATTTTTAAATTACATATTTTTCTCTTTTTTACTTTGTTGTTGTTGTTGTTATAATAACTATATTCTTAGTTGACATCATAATAACTTATCTCAAGCCTTATATCAGTCTAATCTACAAAGCTAATACACAATGATAACTAAGCTTACTAGCAATATTGCCTATATTTTAATGAAAGACTAACAAAATTAAAAGTATTTCTTGTAAAATACCAGAATTTGCTGAAAGGAACTTATAGCACTTTTGAAGGTTTAGAATTTTTTTCCCTAGCTTAGGTACTTTATTTCTAGTCAAGAAATACTTTAAACAACTAAGCTCAGAACATGTTTTATTCACTAAAAATGTATTTATGAGGTAGGTATGAGAAGATGAATTCTAGTAGTTTAAAATTAATTACACAAAGCATTCACAACTTAATGGCTTAATAAAGCACTATCTTTTCAGTGAGAAACATTTTCCAATAACTCTTTTTTGTTGCATATTCATAATTATATTTTGTTAATCCTTATTAAAACAGTAGCTTGCTGATGTTTTTAATTTCATTTCCATTTTCATCTTAAAGCAATTCAGTATAAAAAAACTAAATACAACTTCTGAAAACTAGAAGAGGCAGGAGTCATTAATAATATAAAATCTAGCAATGTAAAAAAAAAACGCAGGTTGTTTTTAGCCACATATATAGTATGTCTTTATATATTGGCAGAAAATATATAGCAGATTTGTTTAAACTTTATATGTGACTGTTCATGAATTTAACAATAAATCTTAATGTTTCCTTGGAGTTGGAAAAAAAGGAAAAAATAAAAACTAAAAAGTTTATAGGTAAATCAAAACTTTTTCATGTTCATTAGTCTGTGGGTAAAGCAGATGGCTTAGGCTACTTGGACTAAGCCAAGCCCCACTAGTTATCTATGTTTTGAGTTATGTTTTGATAGTGGCACATATATCACTGCATCAAAGAATCTTAAGGATTGGAGCCTCCATAAAGTAAAGCCCAAGTACCCTTCTTGGCATATATGACAAACTATGTTACTCATTTTTCAGTCCTTGATTTCACAGAGTACATGAAAATATTTTTTTCTTAAATGTACAAAATTCTGTTTAGTTGTAGTTTTTCAACAAATACAAACAATTTGATTTCCATGAACTTGCAGAATTTGCTGCTACATATGATGTTCAAAGTCTTAAATATTTGTAGCAGTCAGGGAAATTCTCCTGGGATGTAAGGGACTCTGCTTAGTTGCAAGACTGTGTAGAAAAAATGTTGCTTGGAGGAGCATACATAAGAGCAGCAGGACAGCTGTCCTCAATTGTGATTAAAATCAGTTTCCCAGAAGGAACTACTGCTTGGGTTTAAGACACTTGAAAGGAAAGCTTCTATGTATGCTGCCTGCTTCTCTGCATATGTTCTCTGTCTGATTTCTATAATGAAAAGAAACCAGTTACATATGCCGTCATGGACAGACCAGATCTCTCTGAAAGACTATGTTTGGATTGCATCTTGCAAGAGCATGTCCCCAACAAGATACACTTAATGGAGAAGGCAGAAATGTTTTTTTTTTACCTTCACCGCAGTAAGTTTCAGCGACTTTGCCAAGCACAGTGTTTTCTTATTATTGTCATGTGGGAGAATGCAAATGTACAGCACTATCTGTAAGTTTTACAAAAAATACAGATTTTACAGATGAATACTCAGTAAACAACAATAAATATCATTTATTTTGAAAGATTTAGTATACTTGTAGACTGGAGTACAGAGCCATTAGAATCCTAATGATATGTTATTAACATAACAATGTCTCCTTGGCAGCCTTACACAACTTTACACCGTCTATCTGTATTCTTTGAATACAGAGGGGCATATAATGCAAGCAAAGAGCAGAATGGAAAAGATTCTAGTTTTCTACAGTGTCTTTTATATGTGTGTCAAGCTAATGATATCCAAATGTGTACCTGAGCATATTCTAACATCCTTTGCCAGTCTCCTAAAGAATGTGCCTGCAAGCATTTTTCATTGTGTCATTTATATACAGTTTTATTAAATAAAGTAAATATAATGGTCTGTTGACCATTTTACTTTTGTGTGTGTCAAAAAAATATATATTACCGTAATTAAATTGTACTTGTTGGGCACAGTTCCTACCTATATTTCTGAGTTGATTGAAAAGCATGTGAATGACCAAATGATTGACCAAATGATAAATAGTGAGTTAGTGGGTGTCTGCTAATTAATATAATTACAGGTTAGCTTTACCTCAACTATGTCTCAGGTTTTTTTTAAGAGTCTCAGTTATAAATGAAAAGCAGCAGCAAGCTCTCCATCAATTTCAGGTTAAACCATCTTTTGCTATCTTCATATGGTAAAGTACTTTCACTTTGTCTATTTCCCCAGGACATGGCTAAGATATCTAAAAGAATTCTTTCCTAAAATTCAAGAGCTTCTATCCCACTCTTCTAAAAAAAAAAAAAAAGTAAAAGAAAGACAATTCAGAATCAAAGCAATCACAGAGCTCACGTGGCTGTTGTTGGTCAAACTGCCTTCTCTCTACCTTGTCCATTTCCAGACTTTGTTCCCCTGGGGCAAACCAAGATGAAAAACCGATAACTCTTCATCCAATTGTAATTTTATTCTTTCATTCTTCCTTTGAGATAATGGAAAGCTAGTCAACTCACTTTATTTTCTATTCCTATGTGAGAGAAAAATGTGTCCACTGTGGAGCTGATACAGAGTCCTCAGAAAATGGAAGGCATTTTAATTCAGTTTATTTTCTGGTGGTCTCTGATTGATAAGTAGTTACTAGTTTTTTCAGATTCATGCTGGTATTCACAGAACCACAAGTTGGAAAGGATACTTTATTTGGTATACTTCTGGAGCAGAAAATTGTTTGCTTTTGAGTGGGAGAACCCACAAACAGTGCACAAGGTACAACTAACATGGACATGACTACCCCAAGGATTTAAAAAAAATAAATAAAAGTCTCAAAAATCTTCAGGGATCACCTGATCCTGCAGTATGTGGATGACATTTGAATAGCCACTGAAGAAAAGTCAGCCTGTGTTCAGTTAACGATTAAACTTTTAAACTTTTGGGGACTTAATGAACATAATGTGTCCAAAATGAAAGCTCAGATAGCAAGCTAAACTGAAGGATGATCCCCTTGAGAGCCCTGAATGGGAACTGTTCACAGACAGTAGCAGCTTTGTTTTGAGTGGAACTTGCCACGCAGGATATGCGGTAACAACCAAAAATATGGTAATAAAAGCAAATGTACAACTTCTGCACAGAAGGCAGAACTGATTGCATTGATGCGCTTTGGAATTAAATAAAGGAAAGTGAGTTAATATATAGACTGATTCAAAAAATGCTTTTGCAGTAGTCCTTGTCCATGGCTCTGTATCCTCTATGTTCCTCAACACTGCATAATAAAGAAGTGCCTGCTTCTCTGCATCCCTGTGTAGATAAGTTCTTTCACGATTGTGAATCTGTAAAACTTTAGCCCATAAAATTATGACAAATCTCTGGGTCTTACCAAAATCAATGACTAAAGTAATTGCTGAAGAAACAGGGATAGATTCCTCTTGAGATCTCTTTTTAAGCAGCCATAACAAACTAGAGAATTATTGCTCATTTTCATCCTTGACTGTCTTTGTGGCCTCAGGGAATACATTTGTTCACAATCGTCTGTTGTTAACAGGATATTAATGCCTCATGTTCTCAAACATACATGCTGTCTCTCTGCTGTGAATATATCTTTCTGCACAGTACTATGCAGTTGTAATGGACTGCACAAGTCATTCCTGGTACTGGTGGTGGACAAAGAGCATGGGTTACAATCTAAAAAACAACAATTACAATGTTAAGGTGCAAGTTTGATGACAAGACATGATACTACTGTTGTATGCATCACACTGAGCTGACCTCTTGCATAATCTATCCGTTTGCTGTGCACCAACTGGTTTGTCTTCTCCTCCCCAATTCCTTCCTGGAATCCAGACTGATGCTACTGCTGTCAATCCAGAGCTCTAGCAGGAAGGAGGAAAATTTTGCACTCCTGCACCTTTTTTTCTCCTTGCCAGTAGTGCTTTTCCTTCTCTGGCAGCAGCAAATCTGAAGTTGGTAAAGGGGCCTTGTGGTGCATACATGAGAGAAGGAGCTGTGCTGAAATGTACCCACCACTTGTATCTTTGATCTTATCAACTTTTACCTTAAAGGAGATCAATAGGACACTTCACAGGCTTCATAGCAACAAATACCAAGATGTTAAAAAACAGGAATCCAGAATGACATTCACAGATAAAGCCTTAGTAGCTAATATTTCCCACGAAAGCTAAAGTGAGCTACTGTAAACTCACCAGACGTATCTTCCTTTTCTCTTTAAAAAATAATTCCTTTATGAAAAATTATTATCTTTTTAAAGATAAAAGGAAGCTGGCATAGTCAATATTCAAACTTAGTTCTCCCTGACTTTTGTTTTAGATTACACTTCACTGAATGCTACAGAAAGGAAGGTTATAACACAAATGATTAAATAAATGACTGAAGGTGATGAGAAATACACACTTACTGGAAGATATTTAATGTGTATTTCTTAACTGAAACTACCTGTCGAAAAGCTCCAAAATTCTCATATTCTTATAGTCAATGATTTAGAAAACACAGATAAAATATTTTTAATATCTGCAAACAGCAGTTGGAAAATAAAAGTTGCCAGTATCATCTTCAAGGTTATAAGCAGTACTTGGTCTCCTTCCACATGTATCTGCAGTCTGAGTGCTCAACACTATCAGATCTTCTGAAATACTCTGTCTGGATCTCGTACATATCAACATATCTACACTTCATTCTCCAGTCCTTCCTTCACATGAGATGAAGAAAGATTCTTCAAGGGACTTGCCATAGACATAGATCTATTAAAGCATTGGATGAAAGACTGTACAAGGATCCAAAGCTTTATGAAAGCTGCTTCTGTAAGGCACTGTAAACTTTGACTAACAGTTCAGAACTCCTGTTGAAGATCAGACAGCAGGAAAAATTATCACACAATGCTTGTCACTTTTGTGTGACATATCTGCATAAATCCAGTGGGTTAGAGAAGCCACATAAACTTCTCATAGCAGGTGTAATCCCAGGCTTGATTATTTTTTAGGACTTTAAATCATTCTTGACTCTTCCAGAAAGTCCTTTGTTAAAAGCAGAAGCCACTGAAGACCCAGAGAATTGCATGGAAGCCAAAGCTGTCTTTTCCTGTCCAGTTAAGTATTGTCATTTCAGAAAAAAACGGGGATTTCTTTGAAAGATTGTTTGAAGCTGTCACTGACATACACACTGTTTCCCTTCAAGGCTGCTGTTGCTATTAATGTATCTAAAGTTATCTAAGTGATTATATAACCACAAAGATTGTACCAAGGCTTTGGAGGTCTGCTGAAAAGAAGCAAAATAAAAAAGCATTTTCACAAGGCCAGGCTGCTGGCATTCCTGCCCCCGTACCTCCATATTTTTTTTTTCTGGCTTTTTATTTAAGTGAAAAAAGTCCTTTTGAAATGGTTGGTACATCTGAACCTGGATGCTAAATTTCCCCAACTAGAACAGCTGGCAGGCTTGATCCTCGCCGCTTCTAGAGATACAGCTCTATAAATTCAACAATAAAATTCTACCTGTACTCTGTCAGTCTACATTTGCCCTGAATTATTCTTTGAGAAAAAAAAAAAAGTAGGTTCTGCTACCTTACCCTGCCCTACCTTGCATAAATTCCAGATTTCTAGCTTCATATACTATTAGCAAGTTCTTCTAATAAGGAGGAATGTTATATATATATAAAAAAATTATCTATCACATGAAAATGTAAGTAGTAGTACAACTTAATGTTTTTAAGGCATTGTGGTGGTTTAGCCCTAACTGAACAATAACCAAACCACCCCGTTACTCCTCCCCAGCTCAGCAGGATGGGGAGGAGAATCAAGAGAGAGTTGTAGAACTTTCTGGGTTGAGATAAGGACAGTTTAATAGAACACCACAATGAGTAGGCAGTTACAGTGATGGCCAAAGGACAAAGAAAAAGGAGCAATGCCCAATGTAACTGCTCACCGCGCTCAGCCCAACGCCCTGCCCGACGGCAGAACTGCAGCTCCCACACTGGCCGCAGCACCTCCCCGGCCCAGCTGCTGCCCTGATATCCTGAGCGTGATGTCACATGGGATTGAATAGCCTTGCCACGTCCCCTGAGTTAATTCTATCCTGGCCAAACCCAGGACACCTGGCCAAACCCAAGACAGGCATCCCCTTCTTGATAAAGAAAGCACGGATCTGTCCTTTTTCCTTCCCATTAGTGGCATTATCCAGATGTTCCTGTAGAATAATAGCCAATACAATGACTAAAGGCAACGCTTACCAAAAAGCATGCTGAAATAACCATCCAAAAATTTGTAAGCAGCTGAGTCCCATGTGAATGTGAAGGAGAAGCGCGTGCAGTACAAAGTGGGGAGATTCACTTGTCCTCATTTCTGTCTCTCACATCAAATCTGAGCTGGTCACTTGATCTCTTGAGAGCCAGATATTTAAAAATACGTGCTTTCAGAGGAGCAAGGACATCATCTGGAAGCACCTACTGCTGATATGCAAAGGGAGTCTGAAATAACCAGCTCAGCTTTCAACATCTCACACAGCTCAGAGTTGATGATCTTCCCCAGAATCTGTCCATCGTCTCAGATATTTTCTTCCCACTCTCAGCCTTCACTGAACTTGCAGTTGTGCTCCTGAACTGGTAGAACAGGTTTCCAACACAGAGAAGAGTTATGCCATGCTCCCTCTGTCTAGAGAGCTTTTAAGATATTTGGGTCTGTAATAGTCGTAAATCTCTGTAAACACTGACTCAGGAGGAAGTTACAAATGGAGTGGAGAAAGGCCAAATGTGCTCAAAACAATCATACTTTAACCACTCACTAGCAACTTAAGATACACAAGATATTCCACTTTTATCAGTTGTTTTTACACAGAACTTGTGAAACTATAGACAGAGAAAGGAAGAGAGATGATTTAATGGAGAGTAGTGATATTATTATTACGCTCATTGATAGAATAGATGATACTGTTAAGAAAGGATTCATTCTTCATATTCTGTTTAAATGAGGTTTTGTCTTTATTTATAAACCAATCACCCAATATTCTGAGTGCCATATAAAGTAATAAAGAAATACAGTTTGTTCATCTGTTCTGAGTGAAAAAAAAAAAACAATGCCAAACACATACTTTAACATTTAAAAAAAAGGAGAGAATGAAGCCACTGAAGAAATTTTATCAAAACTTAAGGACATACAGCAGAGCAATGATAATTTAAACCAGAAGCAGCAAGTGACATTATAGAATTCTTTTATTTGCTCTATGATTAGTATTCCCTCCTATATGGTAAATGTCTTCTGTTAATTCTCTTTGTTTTGCAAAAGCTTATCTAGTTTGCTTCTGGTTTGCAGCAAGAAATAGTTTTCAGCAACCAAGAACTTGAAGTGATTACTTTTTAGTGGAAGAATATTTAATAGCTTTTGTGTGTGAAATTGTAGGCCAGAATTCAATGTCTGTCCTTTAAACATTACATAACAGCACAGTATGAGCGACTCTCAATACTTTCAGAGCTGCCAAACAAATATAAGGCCATATTGGATTTTCTCATACAGGAAATGGCTTACTGAAATCTTGAAATCAGCTTTTGTAGTATCTTATTAAATTATGTGACACTGAAACTAGAAAAAGGATAAATTTTAGATAAGTATATAATATTGCAAAGAGATCTTTGCAGCATAAAGTTAACCTTCATAATATTAAGGCATGAGTAAAAGAATTAGAAAATAAGTGAATATTAACCTGACTAATCAAGAAATAGACCAATTAAGTAATTTGGAACTCTGTATTATCTTTAAGTTCAGGGGATTTTTTTTGGTTTTTTTTTTTAATTTTTAAGTACATCTAGAGAAGTGTCTAACTTCACTATCAGTTTTGAAACATGCTTAAGAGTCCTTCACTCCTAAAAGTGAAGACTGAAGAATACACATTCTTTCTGTCTTTGATTCTATCAAGCAACACAAGTTTATAGATTAATGAAGAAAAAAAAAATGGTCCTTTCTTTCACATCTTCATTTTTTACTAAGAACTAACAAGCAGTCACTCTGATGTTCTTCAGTTTGTCCTACCTCTCTTAGAATTGCTAACTGGTTACAAACATGTCTTTGATTAGTTACCCTTCCCACACCTAACCTTCCTTATTTCTAGGCATCTGATTCGTTTTGCTTTCTCAGTCTGTGATAAGGTTTGTGATGTAGCTTCAACACTGCTTATCCACAGCAGAAACACAGCCCAGAAAATGGCTCTTCCTGGTTCTGGGCCACGTTTGCTCTGTTTGAATGGCAAAACGTGACTATCACATGCCAAAGAGCAGCAAGCTGCGGGAAAACCAGGCAGTTAATCTAAACTTATGCCCACCAACAGATCAAATATGAGTCAGTATAATTCTCTTCAGCTTTTCTAGGTACCATGAGAAGCTAAAAGCTAAAACCCTGAGGCTTGTCTTCCTTAGTATAATAAGTCAATAGGTTAAAATTCAGAGGGCTTATTATTAACCTGCAGAATACCATGCATGCAGATATCATCCCTTTCCCTTTAAAATGACGGTTTGACAGTCTACTCACTATATTGACTCACATCTTGAAAACCTATCAGTTTGATTTCATGCTACATACAAATGAAGAAATTCCTTCCATTAAGAAAGGGGGAAGAGGGTCTTCTGTATTTTTCAGTTGATTCTCTAATTAAGCAGGAGACTTTCTCCTAGTATTTTTTACTCCCTTGACAAATTTTTTAATAGATGTGATTGAGGCAAAAGTCTCAGGGATGAGACAACTCAGAGAAGGCAAAGAACTGAATTAGTGCCCTACAGAAAGGAAAAGCGAAAGGAAGGTGTGAGCTTTGTGACTCTCCCTCTCACTGCAGGCAGGGCAGGCAATGAGCACTGACCAGTAAGAATCCTTGTAGTGCAGACTCATGGGCGGGACCTCTGGACTGTTTAGCTGGACAGTGAAGGTAACTTGGTTGGAAGAAAGAGAAATAAAAACATAAATGGCAGGAGGTATGGCAAAGGGAGGTATAAGTATGCTGAAAAGCATTAAAGGAGGACACAACATAAAGCAGGAATTAGTGAGGGAAGACAGTGGGCAGGACACAAATCTAAAGAAATTCATTAATTCTGCTGCACTTGAACTGCTTGGGCTTTCAAGGAGCTGACTACCTAATAAATGAGATGTTTGTCTATTAAGGAGTTAACAGATGAGAATTAAGAACACAGGACGTTTACAACAGAACTGAAAATAAGTTGAGAGAAGTCTTTAGAGATAAACTTTTCCTTACCTGCAGAATGCATTTTCTATTCCACCAATGTCCCCTGCAGAAACAAACCAATTGCAGCTCCTGCTCAAGCACACAAAAATATAATGAATCTTTTCATTTCCCAATTACCTTCTTCTCTGATGAACAGAACTATCACCTCTGGATAAAGGATAGAGATTTTCTGAAATACGTCCTTGAGGTAATAAATGTCATTCTCTCTGAAAAGCAATCTCACCTCAAGATAACTAAATCTTTTTTTTCATTTATCAAATCTGAGAAAGATAACTATCCTTACTTGCTATTTAAATTCCTTCACAGAAATTGAATTCTCACCTCACGAATAAATATTGTTGCAATTATTTTCTCAAACAGTAAGCACCATTCCAATTTTTTAAAAAAGCAGTGATGGTTTAGTGGAACAGCATAATCTGCAGACTGGGAGACTCAAGCCATTAGTGTCCGTATTTTGTACTCCAGAAGAACTCAAGTATACTTTTCTTTCTTTTTCCCTTTTGTTTTCTTTTGGGATTTTTTGGGAGGAGGGGGAAGATTTTTCCATTAACTGAATATTATTTACTGGAAAATTTTGAATAAGGGTCTTCAGTCTTCCAAAATTCAGATCAAAATAAGACAGGTTTATTTGTAGGTCTGGTCCACATTTGCATGTCATAGGTGTTTCATATGTGTTCAGCTAAACATCCTTCTGAAGAAAAGCACTGGTTTGATTCCAGTCAGAAAGTCTTCACAAAAAAAAATAATTCAAAGTGACTGGAAATATACAAGCATTATGGTAGTTTGAGCACTATGAATCCAAGACCATAACAATTTTCTCTGACAAGAAACAAAGCAAAATAATTCTTTTCTTATTTTACAATCAGTTAATTTGGAGAAAACAGTGATAAATCATCTCTAATTCAACTGACATAAATCATTAAAAACAATCTACTTCTACTGTCTGAAAATTCAATAATGGATCTGCTTCAGAATATGTTGACTCAGAAAAAATGTAAGAAGGGATGTATTTTTCTGTGCTTATGTATATTTTTCAAATATTTTTTCTTGAATGCTTTCAGAGAGTTCTTTGTTCAGTTAAGATCAAAGTTTTATACAACTTTCTATTCAAAAGCTTCTACAAAATAGAAACAATGTGCACAAGTGCTTGCCATTTTTTTCTTCTGTTTATCCAACTTTAGTAGTGTTGAAGTTGTTTTCAATCAATTTTTTAAATAAAACAAGGTAGCAATTGATGGATGTTTCATATTTATTGACTTTTTTTTTTTTTTACCTGTTCTCTATTGCTTTCCTTTCTCCTCCGTTTCTTTTAATTGTCTCAAAGTCTAAAAGAAATACAAGTTCTCTCCTATGAGCTACTATTTGTGCATACAAGCCCATTTCAGATGGGTTTTGGAGAATTAGGTTACCCCAGAGCTAGGCAGCCTCTCCCAGGAGGGCAAGACCTTCCCAGATTTAGAAAAGAAAGCCTGGCCTTTCTGAAGTTATGTCTGTAACTCATGTCCCCGATTTTAAATTATGCTGTCGTATTTCTACTTGGATTTACAATTGTATTTGAAAAAATAAATAAGACAGTATCTTTTTCTTGCTGTTCTGCATACATACATGTTCTGCATCCATTATCTCAAATAGCATCTTGGCTTCATCTCTGAAGTTTCAGTTGATTCCTGTAGTGATATCAGCAGCACATAAATGCTTCTAAAAAGCCTTTGGAAAATTTAGTGAGGAAGATGATTTCTCTTCAGTTCTGCTTGGCTCAGTGCCAGAGCACAACAATGGGATATTGTCAGAATAAACATTTGAATCATGATGTCTCATTTGCTTCCTTTCATTAGTGTTTAATGGAGGAGGGGACTGTTACGACAGCTGGTCAGTAGTGATTCAATTATATGCTCCATTCTCTGAACTTCAGATCAAGATGTCCTTTGGCAAGCTGAGCAACTGCTTGATTATAGATTTAATAGTTGGGATTTGATGAAGTATACAAAAGGACACAACTAATTTTGATGCATGTCTCAAGTAGCATGCCTTTGAAGGTGCTCTGCAAGCTATGGAACATCCATTTCTCCAAGACTTTCCATTAAGTCTAATTCTTCCCTCTCCTACATAGTGAAAGTGATCTATACGTGCAAACACCTGCCTTGGCATGTGGAATTGTATCAGTTAAAACAGGAAGAAAACCATGTTCACAAGTGTTAAGGACTCAGAAACATATCTGTCCTGATGCAACGTTACTTTGATGATGGTCACATCTCGAGCAAGGGAGAGAACCTGTGAATTACAAGTTCACTGAAGACACGTGTAGTGGTTTTGGCCTGGGCCAGGTTTTTCGATAGCAGGGGCGTTAAAGGGGTGGATTCTTTAATCAAAGAGAGTTGCCAGAAGCTTCCTCTGTAGCTGACAGGATTAGGGCCAGTCAGTTTTAAGCTGGACCCTG
>WBNH01005807.1:54571-177746 GCA_013401255.1 Urocolius indicus
CAAGCTAAACCTGAGCCAGTAATGTGCCCTCATGGCCAAGAAGGCCAATGGCATCCTGGGATGCATCAAAAAAGAGTGTGGCCAGTAAGTCAAGGGAGGTTCTTCTCCCTCTCTACTCTGCCATGGTGAGGCCTCATCTGGAGTCCTCTGTCCAGTTCTGGGCTCCTCAGCTCAAAAGGGACAGAGAACTTCTGGAGAGAGTCCAGCGCAGGGCCACCAAGATGATCAGGGAACTGGAACATCTTTCATATGAGGAAAGGCTGCGGGAACTGGGGCTTAGTCTAGAAAAGAGAAGACTGAGGGGGTATCTCATTAACATTTACAAATATCTAAATGGTGGGTGTCAGGAGGTTGTGACATCCCTTTTTTCTATTGTAGCTAGCAACAGGACAAGGGGTAATGGGATAAAGCTGCAACACAAAAAGTTCCATTTAAATATAAGAAAAAAATATTTCACTGTGAGGGTGACGGAGCAGAGGCACAGGCTGCCCAGAGGGGTTGTGGAGGCTCTGTCCTTGGAGGTCTTCAAGACCCACCTGGACATATTCCTATGCAATCTGATCTAGGTGAACCTGCTTCTGCAGGAGGGTTGGACTAGATGATTTCTAAAGGTCCCTTCCAACCCTACCATTCTATGATATTACTTTGATTTTTCTTTATATGACATTATATGTCTGGAGTGGTTAGAGTCTTACCAAAAAGAGTTTTTAATCCTTGCTGTTTAGTTCATTATTTCCATATCACTGTGATTCCACAGAGAAGTCAATGCCTGTCAGATGTTCACTTTTCTAAAATGTGCTTGTATAATATTGCAGACATTATTTTTTAAAGCAGGATAACAGTGTTTAATCTCAGTATTTTCTGCTTTATAAGCATAAGCATGCATTTAAAGTTTCTCCTTCATCATACCTAGTTTTGAGCTACAGTGATATTACAGAAAGAGTTCTGAAATGGTCAAGTATAAAGTAGAAATTCTCCAGCAAGCAGAATAATTATTTATAATAATCATTTCAATGCAAGGCACATACTTTCTTTAGGGAAATTGCTCTTTAAAAAAAAAAAAAGTTTAATTTGCTTCAGTTCTGATTTTAATTTTGTCTAGAAGACTGAAGTAATGTTTGAGAAACTTTGAGAGCAGATAAACTCTCCTCACATCACCGGAGTAATCTCCTTCTGCTGTTGTATTTTATGCTTAGGATGTGGGAGAAGGAAGTGAATTGGCTAGTGCACACAGAAATTAAGCCATCAACAAAGCCCTTGAGCATGCTGGTGAAGCACCTGGAAGCAGTTCTACTTATAGGCATACTGCCTCGAGCATGGAAATCTGCAAAAACTTCCATGTATCAAAACAATCATTTTCCATATTCAGGAAAAAAAAAGTTTAAATTCTAAATACCTGATCTGCTAACAGAAAATAAGCTATAATCAAAATACCACTGCAGATTGATTTGGCTTCTTGCATCAGAAAAAGGGAGGGAGTAACTAGTTGGCTTCCTCACTATTTCTGTACTTGTGGCTAGTAATACCATAAACAGATCCAAATGCTGTAGTATTTAATACCAAAACCACACTACAGAAAAAACAATGTACCACATCATCGCACTGAAGTCTATATAATGAAAAGCTGATATGCATCCACTCATCTGCTGATTCACGCAACTCAATGAGCATTCTTGCTTTTCCTCAAAAGCACTGGCTTCTGAGGCAGCCCGCTGGTAGTGAGATAGACAGGTACCACTGCTTATCTATCCATACCTAGGTTTAGATGTTATTAAAGATGAATTTCTGGTACATAGGAGAAATGTAACTACATAGGAATACAGGAGGTGAGGAAGCAGATCAGGTGATGAAGTTTTGTTCTGTGGTACATCACTAGATCTCAAGAAGTTGGGAAAATTTTCTTGCACTTAGAGGACAAATCTAATCTGTTTGCCCTTACAGTGCTACAGATCTATCAAGCCTCACATAATATTGCTCCTTTGGACTCTACCTCATGCTCTCCAAATAACTTCAGCACATGCATTGACCACGTTGACATATACATATGCAAATACTTTGTATTAGCTATCTCTTTCACAAGTGCTGAAGTTGCACAAAGTTGGCCTAAAATTTTTCCCCCAAATCTGATTTACTTTCTTTACAAATGAATGCTGGGGTTCTAGAACTGCAAGCATCCAAGGAAATGGGGTTTAAGGCAAAACCTCATCAGTCAAAATACAATTAGGGCTCTCCTTTGACAAAGGTTCTAGTAGGACAAAGCTATCAAGAATGAGGCTGCTTTACATTATTTTTTACTTTATCCAAAACCAGTTCTATATTTACTGTTAAGCTCAACCCATAGTACAACCTTGGCCCTGTGTTCTATACCACAACTAAAAATATATAAGCTATTCAAAGCTTTAGGATAATATCATTCTTTCATAGTCAAACTCAATCAATAACAGGTTAAAACCAATGAGACTGCAGAATAATTTTCAATTTTTTCTTTAAAAAAATCAACATCCTTGGTTTCATTAAAGAATGTATTTTATGCAGAGATGGGGGTGGATATTACACCATGGGCGATAACTCAGAAGAATTCATAAAGAATCATATTTCTTGTCTGATTCTTACCAGAAGCCTTCAAATATATAGGTAAGATATTCCTTCTGTAATGTATGTTTTACTATACAAATTAGTTCACAAGTCCATCCAAGTATATATCCTCACAAACTGTTACATGAGGAACTAAGTCATGTAACTAGATGATCTATTTAGTCTTTCAGATATTAAACTTCATTTGTTAACTTATGTATCAATAAATGGCAACTAACAACTTCACAGTGATATGAGCAAGTCTCCCCACGTTCTGTACCAAGTTTAATGCTTGGAAACTACATTACCAAAACTGCCATCCCTTTCACTTACCAGACAGACATAAACACACACACATACGCACACACACACTCAATAGATTATGGTTTAATAAGATCTTTCACTTAAACAAGAATAAGTCAGGAATTCAGATAACTATCCAACACAAGAAATTATTCCTGTTTCAGTAAAACCTAACTATGAAGCATTTAACTTGCTTGAACACTTATGTGAGACCTGTTGTATATTCAAAATAGGTGCAGGTGCAAGAATAAAGCAAAACATAGAAAATACTAAAATCTTAAAGTTCAATGTTTTCATGGGGTGAAGGCCTCTAGAAATTATATGTAGATCATTTTATTGTGGAAAGCCTTCTTGTCTATTTTAGCTTGCTGTAGAATTTAAATAAGGCAAACTGGTTTTTTTCCTGGAGAAAAGCAGAGACACTTACTGAATACAATATTCAACAATTTCCAGCACATTTCAAGAAGGGATGCAGGGGATCTTACTTCAGTTAACTCTGTACTTCAAAGGCAAAGAAGTGCTGGGCAACCTCACTAATTACAGAATTCAAGCTTACATTTAAAAGAAAGTGTATTGACAGCTTGTTTTTGTAATAGTAAGTTCTTTCCCAAAGGAACATGGACAGCAAGAAGAAAAACAATCTCTTAGAATCAGTAGCTCACAACCGCATGAAGCAGTATCTATCAGAGGGGAAAAAAAATATGTATTTGGCTAAGTCCTTGTGAGAATTCATGCTTAAATAAATTTTGAAAAGGGAGACTGCAAATAGTCATCTAAAGATTTGTTTTTCAGAGAAAGGATAACCACCAGTTGCAGTCATGGGATATGAGTAGGATTCCTAGCTGATGTTTATTCTTCCACACTCTGTTACAGACAAATTAATAACCAAATACAGTTTTCTTAATGCTGGCAGAAGGAGATTTAGACAGTAGATGAAATATTGTCCTTCCTTGCTGTATCTCCCTAAATAGTGTTTGGGTCAACAACTTTAGATAATTTGCCATTGTGACTTACATGACACAAAAAAGATCTTTGCACATTTTTCATTCAGGTACCTGAGTAGAGAGCATAGAATTGCCTGAAAGGCTACATCTGATACTCGATATTGTCTTAGAAAACATGTCTGTCCCAGCTTCTTCATTTTCAAAATGGCATGGTTAGTAAGGACTCACTTTTACAAATTGAGAACATGTGTAGTAGAAATATTTGTATTTACTGAAAGTGCTTTATAGGGAGAGATTAACACTATACACGTATGCTGAAATTATCCTATATGTACAGCAACTGTTTAAGATGGTGCATTGAGGAACAGGACAAAATATCCTACCTTTACTATGATACAATTTGGGTAGCAGGGTTAATAATGGATACTGTCCCTTCCATGTGCAACAGTTTTAACTGTGCACTCTCCCATTTTTTCAACAGGAGCAAGTAAAAAATTTTGGGTTTATCCCTACTTCTTCCTCCTAGTTCTAGGGTTTATCCCTGCTTCTTCCTTCTACTATCTAGTATCCGTTCTCCACTGAAAATATGAAGGTGAGCTGCAGGTGGGAAACAGGGCCACAGAGCTGTAGGTAAGAAAGCACAAGGAAAATAGTCCTTTTAGATACATTATAGCTTTACAGACAGGCTTTAGTTTTATAGAGGGACAAATAACTTCTCAGTCTCTAGTGCATACCTGTAACTTTAATTCAAATTTGTAGCCAGATACTAGTAATATTTCTCCTAGTTAAAATATATAAAATTCCAGACTATTTTAGAATGTAGGAAATGTAACAGTTATTTTAACATTTTTCAGGGTTTTACATCATTTCATCCAGCAAAGTCTCAGGTGGGACAGTCATTTAATCATGATTGAGGTGAAATGATGCTATTTACAGGAAGACAAATAAAAAAAACCCCAAACCTGTAGTTTCTAGAAAAAGACCTTAGTTTCTAACAACAGAACTGCTAGAAAGTGCCACTGACCTTTAAAGATTATTAAATTCTTGAATGCCTTACCACTTTTGAAAGCAAGACCTGGACTTCTAATTGACTCAAGCACATTAGGAAATTGTAAGCAGAATTAAACTAGATATCTAGGTGTTTGGGTTGGTTTTTTGGTTTTTTGGTTTTTTGGTTTTTTGGTTTTTTGGTTTTTTGGTTTTTTGGTTTTTGGGTTTTTTTGTAATTGACATGCTTCTCAGAACCATTTTAAGACATGTATCTCCCAGGTTTTGACTGAATATTTTATGTACAGCATTGTTGTGAGACCATTAATGATCATTTTTGCTCTATTGCTCCCACCTAGAAAGAATGAGCCTGTAATTGAAAAGGCAAATGCAGAATTTATATTGGTAACAATACAGTTTCATTGTCATTCTCCCCAAAAGTGAACCATATCTTATTGATAAGTGAATGGAAGGGGAGTAAAGCTTTCTCATTATGAGGTCCCTGTGAGCTAAGTAATTTGTTTCTTGAGCAGGACCTTCTATTGTGTTGTAATAATTATTTTTACTCCCAGATATGATAACTCTTTGAAGTAGTACCTGGGAGACACACAAGATCTATGTTAGCAGAGGAGTAATACAGTGCTGGCTGATAATCTCATTTTCCATGCACCTGCTATTTCATTGCTTTGGGTTTTTTTTTTCTTCTAATGATAAAAACCATGGACTCTGAATCAATTCAACTCAGCAGAATATATTACTTAAATGCAAGACAAGGTCTGAGATTGTAACTTTCTAAAATAAACTTCACTGAAAACATAAGACTCTGGTTTAGCTTTTTTTAGCCAGCTGGAAATTAGAACAGAATTTTAATAGAGGCTTGTTATGATGGCAGGTACATGTGTCTGTTATTCTAGGACACGTTTTTAGGATAAAAACTTTCAGTAAGCTCCTGAATCAAACTGTGATTAGGAGAAAGAGAGATAAGTGCTACAGCAGGACAGAGAAAGTCTTATTTTATCATAAATTACAGCTAGCATTTAAAGACTTACGAAATACACAATGGATGGATAATTTTGAGAAATTAATATCATAAATTCAACAACATTACAGGTGGCCACAAAGTGGTTTTGATACTTTCTGGTAGCAGAGTAAATATGTATGTACAATCAAGCTATCAAAACAATCTGTACCTTTAGTCACAGGTTTAGGGAAGTATTTTCTGAAACAGCACAGACTTTAAAACATCTTCATAGCTAGGATTATGCTTGTCTGATTTTTAATTTTTTTTTGACCAATCCATACTTATCATTGGTAAAATCCCTTCTTGTTATGTAAACTAACAGTTCCTATATACAGTTACACCAGGATACTTAGACACTTCATTAATTCAGTCAAGAGTAATATACACTGCAGGAGAATGAAAAAAGTATGCAAATGTAACTTTAAAATTTCCATGTGTTCATCTTCAAACAAAAATTCATACAGATTCTGGTACCAATCTGTTTTGCTGAGACATTCTTTGTTTTTTTCTCATTGTACAGATAAAAGTGGGTCCTCTGACTTCAAACATTGACCACTACATCAGTATAAATGATAAAAAAGTTTCGTGCCTTGAATATTAAACAAAACTATTCTGTTAAAAGAGAGAACAGAAGATTATACTGATATAAGTCCTTTGTTCTAAAGAACCTAAAAGGTTTTTTTTTCCTTTTCCCTGGATATAATGAATAAAATTAAAAAAATCTGTTATGTACACAATGCTCACCTTTGAAATCTTTTTCTGCTCACGGGCAAAAAGTGGACACAGACTCACTAGTCACAGTTATCTGGCCTACAGAATAGAACTGTAGTTTAAGGCATGGAGGCAGAAGGCGCTTTGATAAGGAAGTAGAGAGTTCTGGGTTTTTCTATATCCACTCAGTTGCTTCATGCAACCAAGATTTTATATATTCTGTTGGCCACTAAATGACTTCTCCATGCACCTGGCAGGTACCCCATTCATCTGCATGATGTTGTTTTGGTGCTGTCTAGTTCCTGCCTCACTTTCCTGAGCACTGAAGATACAGACAACAAATACTGAAATTCTGTTTGTACAACATTATTGGAGCTGCAACCTTTGTTCAGCATCACTGTGACTCATCTCCTCTATCAGCTGCCAGATTTTCATACATTTCAGTAACACAGCTGCACACTGGACAGCAGAGATGAATTTAAGAGCTTCCCACAAGTCTGCTTCATTTCTGAATTATTTGTACTGGCACGTCCTGAAACAGACCTCCACGTATCCCAAGGAGAAGCCAATAAATCCTGTACATAGCACCTTTTCTTATTTTTTCCCCAGAAGGCACTGCATGAAGCTGTGCTTGAGCTGTCCTAGCCAATTTTATGACCCTGCTGGGGAGGGCTTGCCATGCTGCTCACAGGCACCTTTATGCACTTCACAGTGCTGAGGCTCAGCAACAGCCCTGCCAATGCAGGCATCTATAGCTTGACCTGTCTTTTTTTGAGACTGACCAAACCAGTAGTTCTTCTCAGTCTTCTTTTTTTTTCCTTTTTCAGGCAAACCGATCATTTTGACTCTCCTGTTTCACTTAGAATCCTCTAAAAGTCTCCATCCATTTCCCACTCTTTAACCTCTAATCACTACCAGAACAAGAAACAACATTCTCTATCCCATGTAGCAAAGCCACTGAGCATAAAACAGCACTTCAATTGGGAGTGATGTGACTGTGGCAAGTAGGAAAGAAGAGGTTAATATTTCTATGAAAGAAAATACATGTTCATCTATGTCACCTTAGGCTGCATGCTTCAAACTCCAGCTGCCCTAAGTACCAATGTAGCATAACAAATGAAAACAGGTAGCCTGAGAGCTGTGGCAGCAAAAATGTGGTCTGAATCTGGTTTGAAATTTCAAAGTACCAACCTAGTTGCCAGGCCCCTCTCAAAGTTTCCAGTGCAGATGGTCATTCTCTGTAACCATTACTGAGTCTTGCTTTCCAAATAACATCACTCACATTCACACTCCTGGCTAGGAACACTGGATTCCTAATAGTTTTCCAGTGAACATTGATACATTAGGCACAGTCAAATTTCATGTGTCACTCCCATCAAACTACGAATACAGAACAATGACAAAAGCTTTTACAGCTGAGCATGTATGGGAAAAAAAAAAAAAAAAGCAGTTCTATTTTTGAACAGGTTACTCAGTGGGTTTCCTGGACTAAGCCAGAATTTCTTAATCACATTTTTTAATAGGTATGAATTACCAGGGAATTCCAGGTGTGACAGCTCCTCTGAATGTCTGCACAAACATTTAGTATGCAGGTACATGGATTAAAAATTAACTTGTCTTTCCCTAAGAACCTATGAAAATGCTCTGCCAAAAACTCAGAAACACATGATCACAATCATCATCTGAAAACAGATTGCTAGTAAGTTCTTCTACTTGCACCAGCCAAGAATTGCTATATTCAAGGAACTCTCATGAAACACTTAACCACTCTACATATGTCTTTAACACAGAAACAGAATCTTAACTGTAGAAATTTTCATTTTGAGAACAGTTACAATATGTCCTGGTTTAGGTCCATCCACGAACAAAGGATCATGATCAGATGCTGGTTCCCTCCTTCCCCTCCCACATGACACGGAAGATAAAGAACTAAGGGCCTTTGGAAAGACTCTAAGGACATGGAGGGCTCACTTGCCATTTATAGTCCCAGGCAAACCACACAAGACTACTCAATGTGGGGATCAAAAACAGAAATTAATTTAATTCACCAACAACAAAAGTAATAACAAATAGAAAACAACATAGAGTGGCATGATGACGAAGAGTACAAGCAGCTCTTTAAGACTCCTTTCCTCCCACCTCTCCCAACTTTCCAGGCACAGGGCCCTGACCCTACTGTCTTTCCCTCCTTTCATCTGAATGGCTCAAGAGGGCAGGGAATGGGAATTCCAATCAGTGTTTTCCCAATGGCTTCTGCCACTTGTCTCTCCTCAAGGCAGATGGACTTCTTGCCAGTCCTTCCTGCTCCAGCACAGGGTCCCTCACAGGCCAGGCAACCCTGGACAAGTCACTCTGACATGTGTTCATCCTGAGAGCTGCAGCTCCTCTCTGCCTCTTGTGTGAGTCTACTCTGCAGGCTCTCCAGTACAGCCTGCACCATGGCTACCTCCTCACAGGGACCCTGTGCTGGAGCAGGAAGGACTGGCAATAAAATAACACCATGAAGAGCAGTATTCATTAATGAATCATTCAGTTAGTAGGTGGGTATGCCAAAAACCACTTAGGAATAAAGTCAAGTGTTGTGAAGAAATCTTAGGGTTCCTTCCCAAACACAGAACTAATGGGATAATGACTGTACACATTTTTGCAAGGTAATGAATATTGCAAGTGTCCCACCCAGTTTTAAATCATATATTTCTGGTTTTGCATCTTATATACTTGGTTTGATGGAGATAGTTCATAGAGAACGGCCATCTGATGTCTATAAAATAGTACAAGCACTATATTAGTTTAATTTCAAAGAAAGCACTTCACTGCTGCTACAAGGTGAGAAATTGGGTTTCACTCCTGGAGAAATCCAAAAATATCTTTTTGCAGAAATATTTCCTAGCAGAAAAAAAGCAGAATTATGACAATGGAAAGATGTGCTGCCATTCAATGAGACCTGGACAGGCTGGAGTGTTGGGCAGGGATAAATCTAATGACATTCAACAAGGGCAAGTGTAGAGTCTTACATACTCTATGGTATGCATAGACTATTTGCAACCAGTACAGATTGGGGAATGAACTGCTAGAGAGCAGTGGAGGGGAAAGGGACCTGAGGGTCTTGGTGGGCAGCAGAATGAACATGAGCCAGCAATCTGCCCTTGTGGCCAAGAAGGCCAATGGCATCCTGTGGTTAGTAGGTCGAGAGAGGTTGTACTCCACCTCTACTCTGCCCTCGTAAGACCACATCTGGAATATTGTGTCCAGTTCTAGGCCCCTCAGCTCAAGAAGGACAGGGAGCTGCTGGAGAGAGTTCAGTGCAGGGCCACAAAGATGACTGAGGGAGTGGAGCATCTCCCTTATGATGAAAGGCTGAGGGAGCTGGGGCCCTTCAGCTTGGAGGAGACTGAGGGGCGATCTCATTAATGTTTACAAATACATAAAGGGTGGGTGTCAGGAAGATGGAGTAAGACTGTTCTCAGTGATGTCCAATGATAGGACAATGGGCAATGGGTATAAGCTGGAACATAAGAGGTTTCAAAGAAATACAAAGCAGAATTTCTTCCCTATGAGGGTGATGAAGCACTGGAACAGGCTGCCCAGATGGGTTGTTGAGTCTCCTGTGTGACTTTCCTAAGTGGTCCTGCTCTGGCAAGTGGTTTGGACTAGATGATCTTTCGAGGTCCCTTTCAACTCTTAATATTTTGTGATTCTGTGATGGCTGTCCACCTAACCATAAAAGTTTCTTTGTCTCTGTAAAGTCCTGAGCTGCAAAAAGTGATAGAATGTGTCCTTCTAGGCTACTAGGTCAATTTTGACACTTAAAAAGATAATCTAGACAGATCCTCAGGGATATTGGGGAGAAGTCAACAAAGTGGGCCTCCTACAGAAGGGAAACTTTTCAAAAGCAAATAATCTCCTTGTTAGATCTTAAAAGGGGGTAAATCAGAGATAATCTAAGATCTTAATATTTAAAGCACACCAAGAGAATATAGCTATGCTAAACCAGTCCTCTAACAGAGTGCACCAATTCAGAAAACCTAAGCCTGCAAACATATTATAATTACAAAAAGAATATGGCTAAATCTTGGTACTAAAGGCTACCTGTAAGTAATTATTGTCATTTGTATTCAGGGTAAATTCAGCATTCCAAGTAGCCATAAAACAGAGCTTTAATATTCCTATAGCAATTAAACCCATGTAAACAGCCTACATAAAGTGGTGGAAAATCGAGTTTTTCTTTCAGCAATGTGCAGCCTGAATTTGAATACAGTTAAGTCAATTCCTTTAAACAGTTATTGAAGTAGTGTTAGTGTTATTAGTCCTTTCTGAGGGACCCCATTAGAAACCGCATTAGTGAATGAAAGAAGACAAGTAGTGGTGTGGATCATCCAACTCATGAACTGATACCACACCACAGACACAAAGATGTCTTGCCTTTCGGCACCTTGAAGTCTACAAGATGTCCAAGTTACACTTAGCGTCTGCTTATTGACCCTAATCTTACTTACTTTACATTCTTCAATTATTCTGTCTCTCAACAGAACAAGTGGGGAATAGTTTTGCATGTTCATGATGTTCTAAGCAGTCCTTCAAAATACTCTTGAAAAAAAATAGCAAGCATTTCATCCCACTGAATGTTATAAAAGGCTGCGGGAACTGGGGCTGTTCAGTCTAGAGAAGAGGAGACTGAGGGAGATCTTATTAACATTTACAAATATCTAAAGAGTGGGTGTCAGGAGGTTGGGGCATCCCTTTTTTTCTCTATTGTAGCTAGCAACAGGACAAGGGGTAATGGAAAGAAGCTGGAACACAAAAAGTTCCATTCAAATATAAGAAAAAAATATTTCACTGTGAGGGTGACAGAGCAGTGGCACAGGCTGCCCAGAGGGGTTGTGGAGTCTCCTTCCTTGTAGGTCTTCAAGATTCTCCTGGACATGTTCCTATGCAACCTGATCTAGGTTGACTTGCTTCTGCAGGGATATTAGACTAGATGATCTCTAAAGGTCCCTTCCAACCCTACCATTCTATGATTCTATGATTTATCAACATTTAATGAAAACATGTAATTTCAGATTTATTTCTATTTCAGATTCATACTACAATTTTAGTCCTTATCATACAACACCTTCAGAATAATATTAATTTTTTCAGTACTATTCTTCATTATCATGTTGATGTTCATTAATGCTGTGGATATACATCCATCTTTTTTCCCTTTCAGGTTTCTCACACAGTAACCTGCAGAATTGTCTCACTTGCAGAGAAGTTATCAGAATCTTTCCTACTTGTTTTACACTACAGCTGTTCAGTACTTCTGGGAGCAGCTAATTACTGGCTTTTTTTCCTCTCCAATTTCCTTGAATCCAAGTGAAATAGCAAAACTGCTAGAAATGTAAACTGTGCAATTTAGTCACCTCAGAACAACATTCCCAAGTATCACTTGTTGTCCTTTCTAGTACCTTTTCAAATAGCCAATGTTTTGGATATGTTTTATTATTAAAAAGCCTAATTGAAACCTTCTTCAAAAGAAGAATTTTGTTCTGTTTGTACTGGATAACTAGTAATATATTTTGCACCTGAGGTAGGCTGATATAAATTTTATACTGTAAGTTTAGTAACTTAGTCAAAAAGGAGCATTCAGACATTTTTAAGGAGTAATGCACACTCATTGGGAAAAAAAAATCATATGTTTAATAATAGTCATAATAAATAAAAATAATAAAAATAATATAAAAATAATAAAAATAAACATAATGTTTGTAAGCATTTGGAATGGTAATAAGAGTTCTCTCTCACACACACATACCTGTGCTTGTACTTCTAAAGTTTTTCCTTATTACTTGATAAGATGACAACAGTTTGCTGCCAAGCTTTTATTTCCCTGACATCTTGGCTTTCCTATTTGATTATGTTCAAAGAGAAGAATTAGTTTCCAGATGAACTAAGGACTAGGTTGGGAAGTCCACAATCACGCTAATTCTACCCAACTCTTCAGTCAGTTCCTTGTGACAGAAGCTTAAGTTCCACTCACATAGGTGCAATAGCTTCAGCCAGTCAAGTACCTGGATTCGACACCAAAGAATACAACTGCATTCATTGTTCAAAGGTAAAGAACTACTATGTCCACAAATTACTACACTGCAGGGCACAAGCACTGACCCCCTCCTGCAGTCTTCCATCCCTTCTTATTCCACACCAGAGAGGAAAACACAGTAATGTCATTCCATCCCAGAGGCACACAGCAGGCTCAAAAAAATGCAAGTTTAAGGTAAGTTCTGAGCATACTCAAGTATTCTAGTCACATTATTTCATCAGATAACTTTGTTAGGAGGCTAAAGATCGTCTGGAGGACAGCTGTAGGCAGGACGGCACAGAAGGAGACGATAAAATCTCACAGGCCTTAGCAGAGCAGGCAGAACAATGGGGTTAGAACTGCTGGGCACATGAAAGGAGATCTGAGACTTGACTGCAAGTCATCCTCTCCCATGCAAACCTGAATTTCCCTGCTGGGGTAGCCAGCTGACACATATCAAAGTGGAACCCATCTCTTTCTCATAATTTAGAGAGCATGGATGAGCTTACTAAATAGTGAAAGCATGACTGCCCACATGAATCAGTTGTCCCCCTGGATCCCTGTGCAGCATAGCCTCCTACAATTACAACTTTAGAAAATTTTTAAGGAAAGAAAAGTAAGATCTAGGACTCAATATAGTCCATATTTCATTCCCTCTTCTTCTTTTGATCAGAAAGCTGAAAATCTGAATAGGATTTGGGAAGTAAATGTTTGACCAAATTATAAAATGCTCCTAGTTTCAGTTCAATATCTATTGGTTCCTTTGAAAGGTTTGAGGAGTTGTCAAGGGTTTTATCTTTTTTTAATTGAGCAGTTTAATTATTTTTTAATTGCTATTGCATTATGATATTGGTATAATTTAACACATTAGGATGGCATAATGACCAGACACTGCATTGCTGCTTCACAGAAGAATAGGACACAGCTGCTTGTACTTTGTGGAAGCAAAGCACTGAAAATAACAGCCTTGTGATGAAAGCACATTGAGCTGTTAATCAATCTCTAATAGTCTGTGAACAGAAATATTCTTGACATATCTGAAATTAGATGCAAGAGGCAAGAGAAGGCGTCATTTTTAGTAGCCATGTGACAGTTACGGTGCTCTGTGTAAGTAAGGAAAAAAAAATTGAACTTTGTGTAAAGGAAAAGCATTCATTAATATATACCTGTTTATTAAAATAATCCAGAGAATTAAGACAGAGAATATTGGAAATGTCTTGCTGGATCAGGCCAATGTTCCATCCTACCCAACATTTGGTCTGTAAGAGTGGCAACAGCAGATGCTGTTCAGTGAAAGCATGCAATCTGCTCAAGCTGCTGTCAATCCCCTCTATGCTTTCCTAGCACTCAGAGTGCTAGGGTTTGGAGTTTGGTTTAAGTTTTGTGGTTGTTGGATTTTTTAATTCTTTGGAGGGTTGGGTTTTTGTTTTGGTTTGGTTTTTTTTCTTCAAGTGAGGCTTGTTAAGGTGTATCCTCCATTCTTAATTCTCATCACTTTAGGAACCTACTGCATGTGAATACCTTGCCCAATGTTGAGAATTTTTCAGTGTGATGATACAGCCTGCCTCTTTTTTCCTCCCATCACATGAAGCTCCCAAAGCTCACTGCTGGATGAAGACAATACTTTCTCTCATCCATTTTCCTCAAGCGGCCTTTGGTTGTAGTACTGAGGACATTGGTCAACATTCAGCATTCATCCCTGCCCTTGTGGTTTTTGACCCTCAGCCACACATCCCCCTTCTCAGACCTCTTCACTCTAAACTGAGCACTCCAGTCCTTTCTTCATAACACAGTTGTTCCAAGTTCTTAACCAATTTCTCTGCTTTTCTCTGCATGCTTTGCCTTTGCTACATTGTTCTTTAAGTCATAGGATATACATAATCATGCTAGCAGACCCAGGACTTGTGTCAGGGCCAGCAGACAGGCAGTATGTTTATGTAAGAGCAGCAAATTGGGAGGAGGCAGCATTGGATCCCTTGAAACATTCTGTCACATCCCACACTGACAAGAACAAAGGAAGAGGAACATCTGTTTGAAGAAATATACATTTTCCTTATTTATTATATGTAGTAGGCGTCCGGAAGATCTCGGATTGTAACGCGAGGGGTGAAGAGGAAGTGAGAGGTCTGGCACGGGGCAGAGATAGAGGAGGTGCTTATGCCAGCAGATATAAGGGCATAACATAAACAATAAGGGAGAGACAGAGACAGAGACGGAGACGGAGACAGAGACGGAGCACCATCCACACCGTGTGTACAGTGATCCTTTCCCTCGACTGTCGGAGAGCTGGGAGATCAGTCTGAACCACCACATAGTGTTGCCTGCAACAGCAACAATTATATAAAATGAACTTAAGGATGGAGCTGTTCAGGTTCCCCATCCTTTACTGATGAGTAATATGTGCTACACTTCAACATGTTCCGTGTTTGTGTGCTTTGTGCGCTGCTATTGCATGATTCTCAAGTTTTACTGCTGTTTTAATTATGACAGCATGATGAGCTGAAGTGGGAAAAATAACGTCTCAAATTAAAATCTTGCATATCCAAACTTGTCTTGCCTGTGGGGTAAACTCCAACTCAACTCTGCAACTTGTCATCACATTCATTTGATACATTTTGTATAGTAAATCAGATTATTAACTTCATGTAAGTATTTTCTCATAACATAGCCTCCCAGCTTGCTATGATCCCTGGCTTCTAATGCTAGTAAAACCAATTATCTAGGGACGCAAAAGTTGAGTCCCACAGTATGATATCTTTTCTGATGCTGCATTTTCAAGTCTTAGCTTGCCCTTCTTTATGAGAGATTCTGAAGGTATAATAAAGTAATATCATCTTTTCCAAAAAATTACAAATTAAATTGACTAGCACACAATCATTTGCAAATTATTCAAATGCATTTGTAATACAAAGTTTGAAATTCATGATGCATTACTCAGTCACCCAGCTTATTCTTATGGGAGAAATGAAACTATCATCTGACTTGCATATTAACTAGTCCAACACAGATCAAAGTATAGACCTGATTTTCACCTATAATTTTTAGATCAAGCTATAAGT
Source organism: Urocolius indicus (assembly GCA_013401255.1). Classification (NCBI taxonomy): domain Eukaryota; kingdom Metazoa; phylum Chordata; class Aves; order Coliiformes; family Coliidae; genus Urocolius; species Urocolius indicus. Next base: position 70,232 of record WBNH01005807.1, read on the forward strand.
TTAAAGGTTCTGAATAACTTAAGAGGAAGGCAATTTGCAAAACTAGCCTCCACAGCCCTACTTGTAAACTTTTTAGTGTGTGTGTAATTAAAAATTTGCTTCCAGCTTTGAGCATTGATGCTTCAAAAATGTATTTTCTGCATTTTTTGTCATAGAAAACAAAATTATGGACAAAGGTTGTTGCAGTCAAATTAAGGCCAGACTTCAATTCAAAATCCACTGGGTATATTGTAATAATTATGAAGTATAATTTAAATATTTTTTTCTTGTAGAACTTGTTTTGTACTCAATTTGAAGTAGTGTTTTAGTACCACACACACACACACAAAATAAATATATTTGAACTAAGGTGAAGGAACTATCAATCTTTAGGTTCTTTATTAAATTTGTAAGTTTGGTCAGACTCTCCACATATTTTCTGAACAACAGTTACCTGTTATTTGACAGCAAGCTTAGATTTACCTTACTGTTGGCTGTAACTGTCACCTAGAGACAACAGTCAGGCATACAGGCCAATTGGCAGTGTCCAATGACAGTGTTTGATTCCATGCAGAGTTCACGAGAGGAGTTGCAAACGTCTACAAATAATCAAAAGGCATTTAGGCTTTGCAAAATGTTGGCTTTTAGAACATTTCAGAATTTTCTTAACTTGACAACATAAATGCAAAACAACTATTGAATCACCTTCTTAAAAGGCTATCAGATCTGTATTTTGCTATGGCATTAAGCAGACTGTATCTCTGTATTCCAATTGTTTCCCTCAACTTCCATCTAAAAAGGCTGATAGAAATGCTTCCATCCACAATACATGATAGATTTCAGAAAAAAAAAAAAAAAACATCAAATACATCATACGGTCTCAATGTAGCAGTTCTCAATTTATGGTTTATAGGGCATTATTTTGCTTGCAAGATATTTCAATGATAGTCTCAACTACAGGAAGTTAAATGGCAGAAAACAAAACCAATAGTGTTGCTCACCATTACTGCACATGAAACAAAGGAGCATGAGTTCACTACTGCAGGGAGCATTAACTCATGTACTCACCAGCTATATTTTACAAGTGATAAGGTAATGAAGAACAATGTTCAAACATACTGCTTTTGTAAATGTTTTGCTGTTGCAATGCAGAACCTTTTGGTACCAAAATATTTTCCAGTGAGGAACGAAACCACTATTAATCACAGTACAAGTGATGAACCAGGCTGTTGCCTGAAATGACAATTCACAAAAGTCACATCAAAGACAAGATTACTTACATCAAAGGCATTATCAAAGATCCCTCTTTCTTCTCTAATTCTTTGTTTTAATTTGCATTTCATCTTTAATGGACTGAAAAGGCATGCATCACCCTTGAGAGAATGGAGAGACAGGACAGACACAAATAACATAAAAATTTGGAGCAGTGAGAAATAACTCTTCCTGAGACTTAATAACAACAACCCACAGCAATCACCTCCAGCAAATACACTGAGGATATCTGAAATTTCAAATGATGATCATAGCTGTTCTTAGGTTTTGTTCTAAAATAAGGCTTTGGCATACCTACAGCAGAAATTACTAGTCTATATGTGGATCAAGCTCTATCTGCTACTGGAGACTCTGCATCTTACATAAGTAACAGTTAACACAGGTAAGACCTTTGGCTGGGTTTTACTAAGTATTTAACAGCAGTAATGCAGAATTTCATCATCTATTTGCAACTAGGCATACTGCTGCACTTGTGTGTTTCATTCAACTAGGTAGGCATGACATTAATAGGGATTTACACAAGAAATAAGTGTCTGCCCTGACAAGTTAAAAAATGCTAAACATCCGAGTAAATCAACTGCAAATAAAAGAATTTTTCCACTGCTACAAATACTGAAGTGCATCTCCTATTTGTTAAAGCAAAATGCCACTTGTATTCAGCCTGCTCAGCCAACAAGGTCAAACACATTTTTTGGTGACAGAGTATAACCCTTTTTTTGTGAAAAACTAGATTATATACTCTTATTCTGAACAGACCACTTTCCAATAGACTTCAGATTTTTCCTTCTTTTTTCTGCCCAGAATCATCTAAATCAAAATTTCAATTCAGACAGATTTTTTTACTGTAATATATATAAAAATCAGAAGTTCCAGTTAGTTAAAAAGGGGGCCCTGGCAACAAGGAAGATATTGCTTTCTGAAGACTGCTGGGCTTTGAGTCAAAAGGAATATAGGAGATTGCACCTCCAAGTTTAACTGATCATACAAACCTCAAGAGCCTTTGTGACACAAGGACAAGGCTCAAAACCCAACCTTTAACAAACAGAATGGGCACCTGGAGAGACCAAGTAACTTGTGATTAGCAATGAAATACAGAACTATATCTTAGAGGTGATAGAGATTTTCCTGGAGACCTGAGTTGTGTTTATTCTTTTTTTAAAAAATTACCAGACATATGACAAGGATGAGAGAAAGGATTCTGCAAGTCTCCTGACATAGAAACAGAAGATATGAAGGCAGCCAGTTTTAAACCCCTTATTATTTTACTGTCTTCCCCTACAGAACTGGGCATTTTCAGTTTTATCATAGTTTTAATTCAATAAAACCTAGCTTTATAGACTAAAAGCCTTCCTGTGGTTTTTGACAAGGGAAACTAATTTCCAGGCTTTGAGCTATGTGGGAAGCCTGTCACACAATCCCAAAAGCATAGCTACACAGGATGTCATGTAGGAGTCACGCTCTTCAAAAAGGCAGTTAGAAAACATACTGTTGGTAGCAATCAGTGGGACATTAGAAGCCTCTTTCAATTTGGAATCTTCTGCATTGGGACATTCATTTGTATACATCCCATCTTGCACACTGTGAATCTTATCTCCACTCTGACATAGCAGTAAAGCTTAACAAGAAAAATTCAATCACAGATGAGGATTTCCACCCTCATTGTGCTGAGGTCTTCTCCCTTCAAAATGACATGGAGAAGGCATCGTAACAGGTGATGCAGTGTATGATCTGATATTTTAAAAACTACTCTTGCAAGCTTATGAGGTAAGAGGAAATGAAAATTGCACTGGCAATTCTTAGTTTCTGTATATCTGTCGTTGCTTACTATTACATATAAGAAAAATACCACTATTTCTGGACTGAACACCTGTAACACCTTGGGTTATATTTCAGCACACTTGAAGCTGTCAGAGAAGTAAATTTATCCAGACTTACTGAGTTTAATAAGAAATCTGCTTGTTAATTCCATAGTTGGTGAGGAGAGGAAGAGGGTTAAGCATTTGATTGAATGAAAGACAGTGGCAGCAATACAGTATTCATTGCATCCTTCCCATTCATGTCTGCTTTCCAGAGTATTTTTAAAGTTACCTTCTTACCTCTACCATGGAGAAACACATATTTAGTACACCTGTAACTACAGATTCCATAAACTTCAGTTTGTTTGCATTGCAGTTGGGTGTTTTTGTGATGTGTTTTGAGGTTTATTATTCTCCCCTTTTTTTTCTGCCTTGCAAGTTAACAAGCTATGAAGCAGCAGTGAAAATGATTTCTGGAATTTACCAGCTGCAGGTTTTTAGATTAAAATCTTCTTGATCATCAGCATGCACAGAGTGCATTAGCAGGATGCAAGCCCGTCAGTCAAATATTAGTGAGGTTGTGCCTATGAACAGAAGTTCTCAGCAAGCAGTTTACAGGAAATGAGCCCAACACTGGTGGTTCAGCCAACATTCAAAAGAAATGCAACAGCATTTCCATCCTACACCCTTGATCTGTGAAAATCTGCTCCTGCAAAATTATTAGTGGGACAGAAACAAATAATTACTGAATGTCAGTGGTATAGGCATGCATTGAAAGATGAAAATGGAGTCAATTCTTTTGAAGGGAAAATCCCAGATTTGGATTTTTTTTTCTTTAATGATAAAACAATGAGGAAGGTTAAGTCTAATTTAAAGCCAGTATTTCATAGCATATGAGGAAACTTTCAGATGTCTTGCAATAAAAGTATTGATGTATTTTAAAAACCCCACATTTTTTCATTAAAAATATATAACAAGATGAATTATTTAAATCAACATTTATTTCTTTCTGGAACTAATTTAGTGAGAGCTCATCAACCACTCCACACGAAGGCATGTTCTCTATGAAAACTGAGTTAGGCAGGTTTTTGTTGTCTGAAAAAAGCTCCTGCATCCCACCATTTGGGGCAAAAGCTTTGAGTTTTCTAGTGAAAACCATTTGGCTTTTTGTTTGGTTAGGGGTTTGGGGTATTTTTAATAGAACTACTTAATTGTTACCAGTACCAAGTAAGGAAACCTTTTCAACCATATGGTATGATCGTAATACACGGCTCAAATTAAGCAGCTATGAGGTCTGTTCAACTTGGGCCACCATGTTGTTTATAGTTTCTAGTTAAAAGCTGCCAGATGACCACACCCCTAGAAAGCAAAAACAAGGAGCCAAGAAAACTCTCCAGCCAGCCCCAAGGCTGTGGCTTACTGCACCGTACCTCTTTTACTGCGCACAACTAGCTGTTAAGTGTCAGGGCCATGAGGCACTAATAAGCCCAGATGGCCCCAAACAGCCTCACTTAAAACTTCCTTCACATCCATGAGCCCACGAGCTCTATTTAACCTCTACTGGGTTTTAGCTCAGCTATGGCCACCTGTGGCCATTCATTATATGATGTTGATCTGAACATTGGTTTGCTACCTTGATCTCTCTCTGTCCTTATAGCCCTGCCTAGTGGTTACTGGACCTAATCTCAATTTGATGCTTGATTTCCACGTTTGACCTCCCACTGGCTTAATCATTGTGATGCTCTCTTATAATTAAGGCTTCTGGTTCAATCTGACTGTTGTTTCCAGGTTTATCTTGCTTATCTTGCAGGGAAGGGTTGGACAAACCTAAGCTGGTGAGGCCTCTGTCCTACAGTATCTGAGATGTCCCTCAGCCTCTGACTTGCATTCTTTTAAGCAGCAGCTATACTGTCACTGCTTTCAGGTACAAATTTGAAACAATGAGGTTTGCTGTACAAACCTTGTATTTGTTACTGTAGCATACTGCTTCCAGATGTGGCACAACAGAGATATTCCATATGTTACTGAAGCTTAGTCAGGAGCCAACTATGCTGTTACAATAGGAAGGTGATTTTTGTTCCTGCTTGATTAGGGGAAGCTTGAATGTAAGACTATGAATTTATTTCCCTCCTTCACTTCTTTATGCAAAACAGTGTAGTAAGACAAATTGGAGTATGCTTACACATATATACATACACTCAAAAGAACCCCAAAATTTCTGTGACCTTCTTAAATACCATGCAATTTTAAGTTCTAATGGTTGAGATCAGCTCATGCATTTATACTGCCCCACTGAGCTAAATAAGAGTGCATTAATTGATACAGAATACAATTTTGTATAGCAAAGAGCAATAACTGTGTAGCTGACAATTGCTATAGAAGCAGTTACTGGTTATTGCTAGCTGGGTCTAAAATGCCAAAAGAAAAAATAAGAAGTCTTGGTATTAGACCTCAAACAGGAAAAATAGCATTGTGGTAATTCCCAGAAAACACGCCAGGGGTCTTGGTTGCGTAAATACATGCCACAGAAGTAATGCAGTATGCTCAGTACCTCCATGTCTTACTAAGAGTGGTTCCTTCTGCTAGGACTTCTAACACATCTTATTTTTTAAAATAGACTGAAAAGCGTGTAGCATCATACAGAAGCTGCCCTTGCAACAACGATCACATGTAATATGACCACCCATGAATTTGGAAATTTTAAATAATAAAAGTATATTTTAAATAATATAAATAATAAATACAGCTTTCTGCTGTATCAACAGCTGAACAAAAGTTTCAACTTCTATCAATACATAGCTGTGGTGGTTTATCCCTGGCTGAACAAAAACCAAACCACACAGTTTCTCACTCCTCCCCACCTCAGCAGGATGGGGAGGAGAATCAAGAGAGAGTTCTAGAACCTTGTGGGTTGAGATAAGGCCAATTTAACAGCACACCACAACGAGTAGGCAGTTGCCGTGGTGGCCAAGGGACGCAGCAAGCGAGCGCTGCCCGGTGTCGCTGCAGCCCCACGCCAGCTGCAGCTCCCGCACTTGCCACAGCAGCCCTGAGAGCCTCAGCATGAAGTCACAAGGCATGGCACGACCTGACCCTGCCTCCTAGCAGCAGCTGGGAGAGTTAACCCTGCCTAACCCAAGACAATAGCCTTCAGTTATTTGTAACCTACGGCAACAGATTTTTCATATTATACTGGGCAGCTATCCCTTGGTGGTTTGTCCAAGTCTTTTCCCAAGACTGCCAACCAGAGCTTTTCTGCACAATCTCTGCATAGCTCTACATCATCAGCAGAATGGAGACCTGTGCAGTTTTATTAAATCCTTCAAGGTTAGCATTTCTTCTACATCAGATGGAGCCTAACGTGACATAATAGTCTTCACATTTAAACCTCGTCCATTTGGTAAACTACAGCATAATGACCAACATGTGAAGTTCATTGTTATTTTTTTATGTCTGTTACTATTTTGGCAAGGCTTGCTACACCAGCTGGAGAGCTGGTTAATGGAATCCAAAATGTTCTTCACTTCTCTGCACCACACTGCAGGAATCCTCCCACACCAACACAGCCGAAGTGTTCAGCAGGGTCCCTCAAGGGCAAGTAAGCTTACCTGAGCAAATAGAGATGAACAATTAAAGCCCTACCTAGCTGACTTAAGATGAGGTGTGTTAAAACTCTGCTTTAGCCTTCATCTTCAGCCCTGCAGCATCAAATTCAAACACCTTGAATACTTAGTCTTAATGCTGTTATAGGCATATCTGTTGCCTCTGGAAGTCAGCACAGTTAATGAAAACCTAGCATACACTCTAGTTTCTGGCTGTGTCCCTGTGGCCAAGTGGAGTCTTGAGGAAACAGAATTGTTAATCTTGGTTTTTCACAGACTGAAACATTTCTTCTTTCTTATTATTAAACATTGTCTATAACTGCAAGTATTTAAAGGATATGCAGAAATTCTCCTCTTAGCTGTTGAATCTGAAATTAAAAAAAAAGGCCTACTATTTCCAGCACAAGCAGTTCCCATGTGTATGAGAGTAGATGAGAGCAGAGTGTGCTCATTTAACTTTACTGCTGGTACCTGCCATCCTACACTCTGAGGAGGTGTGGAGTGTGGGAGGGAAAGGCAGTCTTAGCCTTGCCATGCTAAAAATCTTGAGAGATTTCGGACTAACTTTTCTCAACCTCCAGACAGCTGAGGCCCCAGCTCAGCTTTAGACCTACATTGTATTTTGTGCATCTCAGTGAAAGTGGGATAATTTTCTAAGACCACAGAGAAGAGCAAGGTTTTGCCCTGTGAAAAAAAAATGCATATTAAAGTGAGAGAGGCAGTCTGTACCATTCCAGATTAATAGAAGTCATCTTGGACTCCAACTGATTCAAGCTAAAATTTGGAGGTGAAAGGCTTATAATAGTAAGCTAACAGAAATAATAAGATATCAGAAAATGTCATATGGCCATAGCTGTAGCAATGCCATTCTTTTATTCTTACAATTAACCTGATATTTTTTTATGGATTTCTGAACAGGCCCCTAATATTCATGTCTCAAGGCACATGTTCTGCAGACAGGCAGAAATGCGGTGCCTCGTTTGTCCAAAGAGGACTTGTTTGTGATAACTTGGACGTTACTCAGCAACTCATCTTTGATAAATGAATACAAGTAAGCTCTTGCAGTACCATCCTGTTCCAGAAATGTCAGCTGCAATTTTCCATAGATTCAATGACCCTAAGTGATATTGCATCTTCTGCCTGGTAAATAATTGATGTAAGTCTGATAAAGCAAATGGAGCAGGAAGATTTCTGTTGCATGACTCTTCAGGCTGCTATAGATTTTCTCAGGATTTGGCAACACTAAACAGATTAAAAAAATATATATAACCTACAGGCTCAAGCAAGTCATACATTCCACACATGAAAGAAAATTAATTATACTCTCAGAATGAAACAATTGAGAGAGTTAATTTGACATTTGCCATGGTGAGTCTTATTATTCTGAAAAGACAGTAGACTACATCAGTTTTAACAGGAAATTAATTTTTTCCCTAACATTTAGCTAGACTTTCTTTGCATTGTACCCAAATAAAATAAATGTTGGAAGAATTAGCCTGCAGCTAGTCTGAGTTCTTAAGTGTGTTATATGTTGTATTCTTGATCCAGAAACAATGATGACATTATTCCCTTGGTTTCCTAGTACTTCTGTAAAACTGACATAGCCATTTGCCTTTGCAATGTAAGGAGGTGTAAACAAGGGTTAGCGGATATTGCTCTCTAGAAGATCTTATTGCTCTATATACAATAAAAGTATAGAGACTTTTGAGTGCCATGACCAGAACACACATACAGTTTCACCACCCTTTCACTTATTTTCTGTCCTTAAGATGTATTGTAGAATCTAAATTAAACCCAGGAAATCTCTGGCATTATAATGTCATCTGTTAAATCTAGGATAATAATTTCTGCACTAAAAATTAGCATAGAATTAAACAATACTATAAAATGCACTGTCACCAGATTAAAATGCAGGACTGGGCAGTTAAAAATAACATGCTGGCTTGTCTGGAACCCAGGTCTTTTGATCTTAAGTCTTGCAGCACTCTCTTTAGCAGACTTAAGAGAAAGAAACAGATTGAATAGAAAATTTTTATGTGCCATTCCAGCACTTCCCAGAACATCATTGTTACTTGCTGTGTGCATTAGCTGCCAGATGGATCTGAGGAATTTCTTTCAGACCAAGACTTCTTAATTCCTATACTTCTGTGACTTCTGTACATTTGCCATACCTCTGCTCTAGCATTCAACACAATAGGTACACTCTTCATCTAAAAGAAGGTTTTCTGGGATATAAATGTGGTGATCTGGAAACTCTGGCCACCATCTGGATGGTGGCTATGAAAAGCCCTTGTAGTTTCCCTCATCAATTCAAAACACCTCATTTAAAACAATTATTAAACTATATGTAATGGAATTTTCAAGTGAACTGTATTAATACAAACTGCTGAATCCTACAATTCTTTTCTTTCTTCTATCTCATTTTCATTCATCTTCAGTCTTCCCTAATCCAAATAAATACCATTTGAACTGAGAAAGCACATTAAAAGCTATCCCCACAAAATTAGAGAAAATAATGTACCAATTCATTTACACAACTGAAAATATGGCAAAGTAAATGTTGTGATGACCACTTACAAAAATCATCCAATTTCACAGCAAAAACAATATGATCTGAAGATTTTTTTATTTACTTATATGAAGTTTATGCTTTATCAGCTATTTATGTATTATATATTACTATATAAGTTATATCTGATGCAATAAATAATCCATAGAGGTTACATTATCAATGAAAATCAGTAAAATTTGTTTACATGAGTTTCTATGTAAGGTCAGGTTCTCAGCAATGTAATAAAACACATGTTCATAAGTGATCTTCTGATTTTCATCAGTTTCAAAATCCATTTTAGATACCTTTCCATGCTAGTAACAGCTAAGGGGACGAGTAGCCATTAAGAAAGGGTAGTCATAAAAATTGTCTCTGCAATTTGGATGGATGTTTCAATAGAAATGTTTTCTGCCATTCTCTGATCTCTGGACATCCACATACATCTTAAAAACACTAGATGTTAGGCATTGTGCTGTATTATCTGTTTCTGTATAGAGCTAAATTGTGTTTATAGTAAGAGAGTTTTGTTCATTTTTAAGAGACAAGATATTTTTTGTGTTATTTCACAGAATCCATCCTTCTGAAGGGTTACTGTGCAATCTGATCTGAAATGGCTAACATTACATAAATTGAAAGAGCATGAGTCCTATCTTCTTTCTTTCTTATTTTTTCACGTAGATTAAAAAAAAATAATTCTTCAAATAGTTAAGCCAATGATTCCATTATATCTTTGCTAAAAGTGCTAAACTGTCTTTTTCCTTGTACAGATATGAAAAGATGTGGTCTTGCTGCTGGTAATATTTGCTCTGTGGGAAAGAAGCTGAAATAATGTTCTGAACGCAAATAGAGTACAGATGACTTGGGCCTTTTGAAAATAACTCTCTTTGTATTGATCCAATTCAAGAATAAAAGCCTACAGGACTGATTGAAAGTCATCCCCAAGCACAGAGAAACCACAGCAGATTTTTTGCACAAGTGTCTTGAAGATTCTAATAAATGTCAGCTGTGGATAGCAGGCAGGGAGAATTACCTAGCAGCTATGTACCCCCTCGCTCCCAAACCTTTTTCATTCTGGCTCCTGAAGACATTAGATTTCTTTTAGAAACATATTCTTCCCTTCATAGGTAAGAACTATCAAAGTGAGGATGAAGTCATTATTTAATAAAGTAATTATTCAAGTGAGATAAAAAGAGAATGGTAACAAGCATTTTAAGAAAACTTTTATCAGTGTTAGGGAAGTAGCCATATGCACTGCTTAAATGCAGCCAGCAAATGACATACTTTAGTTCCTTGAACATACCTCTAATGGAAAATGGAACATACCTCTTGGTGTGAACCTCATTGTCTTAGCACTTTAGAGAGAGCACATCGTCTCTAGAGATTTTTTGCTAGAAACATTAGTTCATTTTAGACTATTTAGAATAAAACCTTTTTTTTTTAACTTTCCATAGCTGACTATTTGCTATCCTGTTTGATTGTCACAGTATAGCTATAATAAAAATCTCCCTGTACAATTTCAAAATGTGAGCATATATACTTATGAGACCCTCATATTTCTACCTGAGTCATGTTGAAAGACTGCCAAATACCAGTGACCACACATAGATATAGTAACGATTGCTTTAAAAAAAAAGTCTGACCCAACTTATTTCAGCAATCCAAATAATCCACTAGTGGTAAACTAAGAATCAGAATCCAGCATGAGGCTTGGAAGGAGAGGATTGGAAGAGGACATTTGGTATAATTTTTACGTGTCTGAGTTTAGAAAGATAAGGTTTCCTGCTTCTCCAAATCAAGTTTGATAGAGAAGATTTAACTCAATATCACTCAGCAACCTAAATGCAGGTGAGAAAGGAGCGAGTACCGGATTTTAAGTACCTTTCTGCAAAGACACCACTACTAACACACTTTACACTGTCAAATCATAGGTTTAGTAGTCCCTTTATGTGTATGTTTACATGATAAGATATATTCATTATGCAAGCATGGAAATTAGAGATTTTCCTGTAAGAGTCATTTAAGCTTCTTCAGAGCAAACTGTACACAAGACACAGACAAAAAGCACAATATTCAGGCTGATTTAGCTTCTGTAGCAAGTAAAAACTTGATTTAATAAAAAGTTTTCAGTGGACCAAAGCCTCATCCTTGAATGGGCAGCAAAACTTGAACAGTTTTTCCTGGATCATTAACAGGACTTGTAAGAAGTACTGCTGAACCAGAGGAAAAAGAAAAAGAATGTGAAAGCTGGCTGTTCAAGAATGCAGTCTCTTTTGGATTCCTAGTGAGGCAGGCTCTTCTGATTGTGTATGTCCTTACTGAGATGAAATTGCAGCAGACTGATGAAGATGGAAAGGAAAGGGCCTTATATGTTTCTCCCCACAACAGACATTAAGCTTTGAGTAGCAGTGTTACTGCTTGCAGCTGGCCAACAGACGGCCAGCAACCAATACGTCTCTTGGAAAAGGAGTGGTAGCTGCAGGACTGGGAAGTGCCTTGATGGGATCAGTAAGGAAATAGTACAGTGCTGGCAGATCACAACTCTAAGAAAGAGTAACAAGGAGGACTGCAAGAACAGGATGCGAATATTCTATTTTCTGTATTATGCAAAATAGAAGAGCTTTCATTTGTGCTGTGAAATTGGCTGGTAGGTCAGAGCATTCAAGAGACACTTTATCCACTAGAAGTTGCCTTAGAGGAACAAGTAACAGCTAAAGAGCAGAAGCAACAATTGCTGATCATTGTGCCCTTTTGTGGTGGTTTAGCCCTAACTGAACAATAACCAAACCACCCAGTTACTCCTCCCCAACTCAGCAGGATGGGGAGGAGAATCAAGAGAGAGTTGTAGAACTTTCTGGGTTGAGATGAGGACAGCTTACTAGAACACCACAATGAGTAGGCAGTTACAATGATGGCCAAAGGACAAAGAAAAAAGGAGCAATGCCCAATGTAACTGCTCAGCCTGGCGGCAGAACTGCAGTTCCCGCACTGGCAGCAGCGCCACCCCAGCCCAGCTGCTGCCCTGATATCCCGAGCGTGATGTCACGTGGGGTTGAACAGCCTGGACACGCCCCCCCAGCTGCAGCTGGGGAGAGTTAATTCTATCCTGGCCAAACCCAGGACACCTTTCTACAGTGGCTGCAGAACAAGACCTTCTTCTGCAGGGGAGTTGGACTAGATGATCTCTAAACGTCACTTCCAGCCCCCACCATTCTATGATTCTATGGTATGACAACATTAGTTGGAGATGATATGACAGCAGCTTAAGAGTAGCATCCCTGATATACCTTATAGAAGGTATGATGGCATTCTGGCTAACCACCATATCTTTGTAGAGCACTATGTTAGTGTTACTGAGGGAGGGAACACAGAGTTCGTTCTTGCACACGAGACTGTTTCAGCATGCATATTGAAAGTTTGAGAGGTGGAAATGAAAGAAATATTCAAAGGGAGTCATGAAAACTCCTCATGAAAAAGCCACTACCCACCTAATGTACCCACCCTAACCTAGCTGGCTGATAGGTAACAGCTGAGATAAAATGATGACAGGCAGAGGCCATCTAGAAACTGATAGCTGCAGACGGAGGAGGTAATTTCAGCAGCAAAACTACACTACCAAGAAGTGCTGACTGTGAAAGAGTACTCCTAATTTTCAGGTTCCATATTATATTCCTTGTCTCTGTTTTTTAGAAAAAAAGTAACAAATTTGTATAGGTTTTGTTCTATAATTCTGAAGAAATAGGCTTGTTTTTATAACTTGGTGATCATGCCATTTCTTTATTTTTACCATAAATTCTTAAGAGACTTCTCAACTATTTTTATCCTTGACAAGTTATAACAATATAAATTAAATGTCTCTGATGTATGGTGTTCTATGACTATATCGAGAATTAGTTGTTCTTGTATAATTTCTTTTTCACCTGATGAATTTTGTCACAATATTATGTACCCATGTTTGGATATGTGTTTTAGTTTAGGAAAGAAAACAGTAGACATCAGAGCTGTCACTTTCTGATGTTCTTGTATTTGCTTTCTCTCAGGATTACAATCTTCCTGAGGCTTACTCATAGGAAAGTAGAGCAAATACAGTAATATTCTGAAAAAATGTGTTATGTGAGAGAGAAGCTTGTTTATGATGTATCAAATTTTAAAATATAGAAAATATTTTCCCAAATCAAGACTGTGCCACTGTATTTCAATCCAAAAAAACCCCAAAACAAACCCCATTCATTAGACTGATATGTCAAGGGTAAAACTGCTTCAAAACAAGAAATGTGTAAGGGATGTTTAAATTGTAGTTTTTCTTTCTTATTGTCAAGGTAGAAATAGGTTTTTCTACCCTTATTGATAATGAATAACATCAAACACCATGAGCAGGTACACTGATCTCTCTGTTGATGTTTCCCCTCGAGTGTTCTTGTACTTGCTGTCTGTTACAAGAGCATGCATACAAGCTGGTACTGTAAAAAAACTCATGAAACTTTGGCTTTCACATCTGCTTTTTCCCCAAGTAACTTGTAGCACTGGGTAGGTGAGCTACTGTTTTTTAAGGTTTCAAATTTTGAATGCCTGCCTTCTGATGGTAAGTTGATGACACAGTAACAGATGCTTTTGTAGCAAGGAAAGAATTGTGATTTAAAATATTTCTTCTGTGTTTTTTTTCTTAAAAACAATTTGTCATCTGAGAAGCAGACTTCTTTGAGCAATTTAAGTGCTCAGGCAGCACCTGAGAAGTGAAGCATATGCAACACCAGGTGGCCTATCCAGTTTCGTAGTCATCTGTTTCATGTTAGTCTTCTGTCTGACTTTATATATTTACTGCATCTGCTATGCCTTAGTCTTTACCTTTAATACTTGCAATTTTTAACAATGAAAAAATTAACTTCAATAAAATTGTTCAACAAATTTTTAAGCCAGATCCAAATTTGTTCATATGAATTTTCTCTCTGTGCATTTGTTACATATCAAAGAAATTAATTCTTAAAGTTTCAGTCATGTTTACAAATGTCTGATACACGCATTTCTTTTAAATGCATTGACTTTAATATAAGGTAACATAGCCCTGTACTGAATGAATTTGAAAAAAATCCCAGTAATACCAATTACCATTTCTCTTAAGAAACTGAAAGACTTCAGTTCAAAAACATTTCCTCATACGCATTTTGAACATTAGCTGTCAGTGCACACACCTGTAAGTCAAAAACTGGTTAAAGGCCAGCATTTTTTACTGTCTTAGGATTTGAAAAGTCTAGTGTTAATTCCAGTCTTGAAATTACTGGACACTCAAAAAAATGAATGTGTGGTTGACTGGTGTAAAGCAAGAAATGTTGAACATACAAAACTACACAATTTACAGATATTTACATCATGAGTTCAACAAAAATAGTTCAACAATGTAAACAGTACTAAGCTAGCTGGACAAAACATAAACATTTATTAACATGCCTGTAGTTCTTTTGAGACCAAAATGTATAATCACGGGAAGAATTCACTTCTGAGACTCAAAATAACTTTACTGGAACAAAGTTATCTCATCCTACCCTTTTTTTAACTCCAATATCTTGGATACTTTGAACTCAATCAAAAAATCAGTTTGAGCAAATAGAATCAGCTCTCGCTAAAAGGAGTTTAGACCAGGGTGTGAATTAATCATGGCAAGATAAAGATAACATAAACTTAGCTCATTTTTTTAGGATATGTATTCCAAATGGCATTTAGTGTTTTGTCTCTTAGATGTATATTTCTCGAGTATATGACCCTATTGAGATTAAGTACTGAATTTAGCCTATTTTTCTTTTTTAAACCTGTAAAATAAGGCCAAATTATATTAATTCCTTTCCTCACTATACACAACATCTTTTTCAAGCAGCAGAATCAGAATACCAGGGGAATTTATTATAGGATTAATTTATCCGTGTATAACCAGTTTTGTATGTTTAAGTCAGTAGATTTTTTTCTCTTTATTTCACTGATTAATACAAGCATTGAATTGATATAATGTAGCAGTGAATGTGGCTCAGAGATTATATACAGTTTATTGTGGCTTTATACTAGATAAAAATGAGGGAATCGAAACATTTATATTCAGAAGAAAATAAGTCAACTCTGATAAAATGGAAGTCAGCAATTTTACTTTTCTAGGAAAGCATTTGTTCCTTTCAAAAATGTCAAAAAGTAAATTACACTTAATTAATCAAACAGAGTGATTCGCAATTAGTTTCCTACAGTTATTCTATGATAGCTCTTTCCATTATTGCAGTGTGAAAACAATAAACAAGAGAATGACAATACTTAATAACCAGGCGAAATTCAAATGTTATCACTTGTAAAACACTCTCTCTGTTCCTCAGACTCTGAATGCTTACTTATGTAAAACTCAAAAAATTAGATTTGTGTGTGCAACCCAAGTGGCATCGATTCAGAATGCCTCTGACAGCTCCTACCAGTGAAGGGAAAGTCACAGGTCATGACAAAGAGCTCTCCCTTGCTCTATGTCACTTTGTCTCTCCCTTGCACCTGTGACATACTGTAGAATGAGAGAAGTAAAACGCTCTTTAAAAAATAATTTTAATTAAAATCTTAATATATGTGGGTTCTCATTTCCTAGGCATAAATATCTCCAGGATAGAATTCTGTTCTTTTTCTTGTTCATCCTGCTCACTCTAAAATTTCTGTTAAAGCAAGTGGAATTACAGAAGTTGACTCATAATGTTTATCTTTCTATCCTGTAGGGAACTGAGACATTTAATCTGAAATAACAAACCCAGTCGGAAGTAAAAGTGTAACTCATAAAAGTCAGTACTTCCACAAATTATAGCTAAGCTGAAAAAAAAACCCAGAGATTTGCAATACAAGGCACATTCTTTCTACTGCATAAATGGGATTTTTAGTTATGCTTTGTAGAATGTCAGCTCTGTCACTATAGCAGAAACATTTTCCAGAAAGGAGCACTATAATTTCTTTCTCTGTGTCAAATGTTACTGGTTTCTCCCACACATGAAGATTACTGATGCACTCATTTTCAGTTGCATCTCCCAAACTTTCAGATTTCTCTGCAGATATATTTCATAAGTGCTTGAGCAGATGATGAGCAGAAATCAGTTTATTTGTTTTAAATACTAAGGATGCTATTACAATTTCAAGTATTTACTTTTCATTTTTCTAAAAGCAAAGCCAAAGTAATTCTCAGCAGTTCTGACTTGCTTCTCTCTGCTTTTATCCTTTTAGAAAAAGAAACTAAAAATGATTCTATCTTGAATATAGCCTATCTGCTGAGTATTTCTGATTCTCAATGCTTAATCATTGCCTTCTTAACCTTTAGCTGATTTTAACAGAAACATCCTTTACACTATTGTTCTGGTTCCTGTCTTGGAACAGTTAATTACTATATGGGCTGCATATGTGCTTACAACCAGAATCTCATCTAAAAGTAGCATCTGGAAATTCAGCTTTCTTATTTTGTTCCCTTTACAGGAAATCTTTTACATCATACCCATATGTGCAGGCAACTTTCAAATCTCTGTATCATTGACAGCTGCTAAGTCTAGAGAGGAGGCTGCTGCAAACACGTGCATCATAAGACATGCATAACTTCCTTACCAACCACAGCTTCTTGATGAACAGTGTCTCCTCATGGAGCAGAATAAAAAAACATGGAAAATTAATTGAGATGAAATGGACAAGGGGAGATGTATCGGAGAAACTCATGGTTATCAGTAAAAATATTTCACAAATGATGAAGAGCTGGTAAAATTTCTGGAAAGTTTCTGAGGATTGCTAATAATAATATTTATCCACTGCTTTTCTCTCTATTTGCCATCATCTCTCTACTCAAGGATAAATATCAAAACCACAGTAATCAAAGTGGTCTACAATTTGTGGCACTGGAATTTTATAAAATTATCAGCTCCCCTTTGGATTGGTCAATTTAGGTAGTTCTCCCCAAAGAACAAAAATGGTATACAATCACACCGTGATTGAAGCAGCAGCACATCCATCTTGTAAGCTGAGGAACACCTTACAAGTTACGTGTCAGGACCCACTTTCAGATGGGGAGTAGTTATGGTGAGAGGCAGAATTATGACTGAGTTGAGCCTATAAAAATAAACTGAAAAGTTCAGTGAAAAAATGATTTAAAAATATTAGCCTTTGACCATTGTAAGATCTACATTCAACAGAAACACCATTCAGTCTTCAAGCTAAAAAAGATACAAAGGGATGATGCTGCATTTTGGTATAAAATTGGTTTGCACTCCAGTGCAGTGAATGTTGCAAGACTGAAATAGTTCTGTACATTAGATTTTCCTGCTTGCAAATGTTAAGAAGATCATATCTAACTTAGGTTCAAAGTGGTAATAAGAATTGCAATCAATCTCGAGGAAAAATTTCTGTCACAAACAGGATTTCTGCAAAATTTGTGTGAGCCACACTTTTGCACTGGACGTATTGGGTGCAAAGTGTGATCGGACAGGTTGAGTTACCATCCCTGAAGCTATTTAAATCACAGACACAGACATGGTGCTTAGGGACATGGTGGACTTGGCAGTGTTAGGTTTATGGTTGGACTCTGAGACCTTAGGGTTTTTTCCAACCAAAATGATTCTATGATTCTGTGCTGTTGGTGCTGTACACAGGTGAATGATCTACTCAGGTAGGAGAAAGAACAGAATGACCTGAAGTTTCACCTTGTGGCTCTGAGGTATTCTTTCATCTAACAAGTGAAATCACAGCAACAGTTTGGAGATGAAGTCAAGTAGTCAGGGTAAAATTAATTGTAAACAAATAATAGGGGCAAATGGCTTCCAATACTTGTCTACAGGATGTAAATATTTCATATTCATATTCCTAGGGAGACTATGAATAACACTGGACTTATTTCAGAGCCAGATATTCCTGGTTGTGTTCTCTGAATATCTTTATCCCCAGGTAGCCTTGTGGTATTTATGTTTGATATCTTATGCATACAAGTATTCTTCCTTTTTCATACTTTGTAATTTTGCTTGCCAAGGATGTTTAAAATCTTAGTGTTCGCATTTGGTTACCCTAAGCAGTGACAGACCTTCACAACTGGCAGAAAATCTCTGCTTTCCCAAGAGAGTTCTTGCAGCAGAAAGTGTCACAGTGCAGGCATTTGGGCCACCTGGAGTGCAGAGAGATGGTACTTACCTGCAGCCATCTTAAATTGGATTGCAAGTTAATATTGCCATGGGGCCTCTTCAGCCATATAGTCCTTGTCTTCACTGCCTCTCCGTGGCCTGAGGAAGCGGGGAAACCCCTCATAAAGTATTTCTATTATGTGAACCTATTAAAATGTATCTTTTTGGTTGATGGACTCAGCCCTATTAATAAATATATAAATTGTTTTTAAAATGAAATACTGTGAACTCTGTTTTAGTAAACACAATGTAAAGCATGGCTTTAGGCCTATATTCTGCAAGGGAGACGAGGGACCTTTAAGCAGTGGTGTCTGTCAGAAAGCAGGCCAATTTGTGCAAGCATGATTTTGTGGCCTTCCCATCTGCCACTGGTCAAGGATGTGCTGAGAAATGGTTTTGCAATAAACAAGCTGACAACTTCTAGGAACAATTTCTGAGATCTACAGCCACTAAGCAGATCAAATATTATTCCTCATAACAAGCAGAGAAAGATTTAGGAAGCAGAAAATCTTAGTGGCATTAGGAGTTCAATAGTATTTTCTGCTTCCTAAATATTATTCCTCATAACAAGCAGAGAAAGATTTAGGAAGCAGAAAATACTATTGAACTCCTAATGCCACTAGAAGTTCTAGAAGCCATTAAATAAACAGCAGTGAGCAGGAAAGGGAAAGCTCCTGTAGCTCTATCTCTTTCTGAGTGATCCAAGCCTGTAGCTGTGTGTGATTTTTCAAGACCAAGCATGTAAGATTTGCCTGAGTTTGCATTTTTACATCTTGAATCTCTTTCATTGCAATCATAGACTTGAAAACATAAAACACTCCTGAACACTCAAGGTTTAGCACGGATTTGACCTACTTGTCAATATTATTCTAAATCCCTACCAGCTGCCACAACTTAGGATCCTGGGGATTGTCTTTTACACTACAAGTTTGCCGATGTCCATGAGGTATATTTTATAGAATATAGGATTGTTGGGGGGGAAAAAAATCTTTTTTTAAGGGAAAATTTGAAAAAACTGTTATTTTTTCCTCAAATAAAAACTACAAAAAAAATCTAGATTTTAAGTGGTTCTCATGAATGAAAACAGCTTGCTTATAGGACATAATCAAGTGCATTTATTCAATGAGTCCACTTTAACTTTGACAGTATTTAATAGCCAATATTTTATCTTTCCATTTTCCCATATGCCAAACTATCCCACCTATGAAAGGAAATTTAAATCTCCGACCATCTGTTTATGTCTGAACTACGTCTGACCACTTTTTTCTAATGAATGCTAAGCTTTGCCCTGAGACTGAAAGACAAATACATCAAAACTCTGGAATTCCTAGTCAGATAAAATATGGGGGTGTTTATTGTCATTTAAATCTTATCTATTTTTACTTTATGCAGGACTGCTCCAACTGTACTCCTTGTCAAAATCAAAATATTTAAGTGAGAAATGATGGAAAAACAACTTTATTTGATGTTTAGTGTTCTGTGTAACAGTAGTATCTGGAGACACCGATCCAAAGTGTTATGCTAGGCTTATAGAAACAGTTAAAACTAATATTTTGTCCCATGTAGTTTGCAAGCAACAAAGATTCCCGATTCAAAGCCTGTCTCTTAACAGTGAGATTTCCAACATGGGGACCAAAAACTCCTGGGCTCAGAAAAATGCTAATGAAAAGTAACTGGTGGTAACTGAAGTAACTATTGGCAGCCAGCTATATGGAGAGCTGCGCTTTCACATAAGAGTTTTCAGGTTCTATACAATAAAAAAAGCTGGCTATTTTTTGTCATTCAGATCCAATCCTTGTCTAAAGCTATTTCTAACATTCGTCATTTTTACTATCCTCTTCTGATATTGGAAGATCTCATTATGTTCAGCCTAGAGTAAGTTGTAGCCTAACTTAGAAGGTAAAAATGCCAGAAACTTGAGATAAAAGGTGAGACTTCAATGTACTTGCTCCACATGCTCAAAGGTCACCTCTTTTTTTGCTACTATTTTTCCATAATCTCCTATGCAGGGTTTAAGAAATAAAATCTTATACATGCAAAAAAAAAAAAAAAAAAAGCACTACATAATTAAGAAACAAATTTCTATGGAAAATGACACTGAGTGAAATCAAAAAGTGTTTTGTAGTGAATTTCGGCACATCTAGAAACACTGAACCACTGACGTTTGTCAATAAGCAAGAAAGATGAAGAGGGAGAGTGATAACTACTGTAATAAGTAAGGTTTGTAGAGGGGAAAAAATGTAAACAGTACTTGTCAGTTTTGAGTTTAATATTTTTTGTTAAATGCACCCACACAAATGTGCATCCCAGAAACATTTTCTTGGATAGTTTAATTTTAGCATACCTGTTGATAAGGTTATTTAGAGCCTGACTGCAAAACTTTGCTACAAGCCTAAGCCAATCTTCACAGAACCTAATACACAAAGTAGAGATAGAGCTTGTGAACTGATTGGTCCTATGTCAGGTGACTGAATGGTTTAATTTTATTTTCTTCTGGATCTAATACCTAGGAGCTTTAAGCATGATTTGACAACAGTTATATCATGACAGAACAGAAGGCTATAGCTTTTGCTAATGGGGACCATTAAAAAGAATGGCATGATTTTGACAGAAGTAGACCAAGTTGTATTCAAAAGAGAGAACGTCTGGTATTCATTCCTTATTATAGACTAGGCTCTACTTTACTCTAAAAGTCACAGCGTGGTAGGAGAAGGACAGCTGAGCTGCTTTTCAGTACACGAGTGCTTACTTACAAACACATATAAAAAAGCACATCAGGTACAGCTTCTCAGTTAGGCAATCAAATCATAATGCTCAGTTTATAGTCAGTTCTGCAAACTGAATTATTCCCTACTTGCTTTGTCCATTTCTCCTTGTCATTATAGTAGTGCCAGCAGGATATGGAGCTTCTGACTGAATTCACATAAGCTCAAATTCATCATCATCTTCCACTGTTAGCACAGAAGACTATCCAAATTTTCCTCTCCTGGTATTCAGCAATGGAGTAATAACACAAAGTCCCAGCAGTGTGTAGAGTGATTAAACCTGGAGGGAATTTCTTGGAGCTAATAAAAGCAAGATACATTGCAATGATCTTCCAAATGGAAGACTGTTATAAGACTTAAAATATTGGAAAATATCCTTGAAAGACATAGCATTAAACGTGAAAAGAATATTTGAAATAATTTTGATGAGACCCAGAAGATAGCAGGCAATTGGTACTGTGATAAATAGAGCATTCAAGGGGCCTTTTTGTAAATTTGGAGTCTAAAACATCCCTCCCAAAAATGAAAGTTTTGTGTATTAATGAAACAATTGGTTATTTCTGATGTACCAGCCAAGCTCTAGATGATGCAAAGGAGAAAGAAGAAGGAAAAAGGAAAGACAAAAGATTGGGAACAATATGCTAATCTATGCTTAGCCAATAATAATGTCAGAAGAGTTTTAAAATAAATGTTAGAAAAGTGAATATATTTTATTCTATCCCTCTTTTAGCCTCTAATTCTTTCAATTAATTTATTTGAATGACAGTTGTAGATGACTAATGAGCTACAGATGTCCAACTGTAGAAGCTGCAGTTAGGAAAATGTGGTTTATTTATCAGTCTGTTACATGAAGAAAAAGAAAAAAACTTTAAAACTTTTTATTTGTCCTTTTTATTTCTGCTTAGTCCCTTCTAACTTTGCAAAAATCTTTAGCTCCATCTTCAGAGCAGTAACATGTATGCACCTTCAAACCAGAGAGGTAGAAATCTGTTAAAAAGTCCCAATGCACTGGAAATCAAAATGCACTGGAAAGTAACACAGCACAAATGCTTTGAAATGTGGTTGAAAACAAGAGAGAATTTAAACCAAGAATGAAGTAGAAAACATTATAGTACAACATTTCCAAAGGATTGGTCCTGATTCTGATAGTTACTTGTGTTAAGTTGGTTTGAGGAGCTTTCATTTGGCTGAAACATACATGTGTGTAAATACTTTTGTCAACAAGGGTTTTACCAACACGCACATAAAAGATCAATGAAAAACTCTTGGCTGGATTTGGGGTAAGATTTTGGGGGGAGGGGTATGCAGTGAAAAACAGTGATGCGTTTAACCCAGTAAATTACTGGGGACTGAGGTGAGTAGCTTAAAGCTGCTGATGAAAGTTGACACTCAGCTGTTGATGGCAGAGACTGAAAATACTTAAAAGCCTACTGTGTTTGAAAACAGGAAAGCCATCATTTGGCAGAGTTAATGGGCCTGTTGTCAGCTGCATAGCAGCTGGGTTATTGAGTAGTAAGGCTGAGGAAGTCAGAGGAGTACAGAATAAACTAATTCTCTGCTGAGAGTATGGTTGCTTTAAATGTCAGTATTTTAAAGGCATTTTGTCACTTGGTTCTAAGTGCCAGCTCTGCTTTTGGCAATGGCTTCTTTTTGTTTTTTCCTCATCCGACTGGTGCAGCTGTCTGAGATCGGGTGAGGCTATAACCTGTGCTGCTGAGAGCATTGCATCTCTGAATTGCCAGTGAACATGGGCAAGTTTATTGGGTTTATTTCTATTTAAATTGTTCAGTTTATAGTGATTTCAGAACCTATTTCAAGCAAATAACTCTGGTAGCTCAGTGACCCATTTGGGACCTAATTTTGCCATAACCACATGGACATCAAAGAACAGACATAAATCCTTGTGGGCATTAATATGCTTAAAGTCCAACAAGTTTCCTCTTCTCAAATTCACAAAGTATTGTATACTGTAATTAAAAAGACACTGGCTCTATAACATTAGTATTTGTGTTGCTTCTTTAATAAAGGCTAATTAGAACAAACAAGTTTTAGTAATAGCTAGGAGAATAGTACTGAAGACAATTCAAATTAAGCTGGACACATTATCTTCCAGACAATTGTCCCAAAGCAGCTCTAAACAATTGCCAATTGTCCTTCTTTCTGCAAAATATAGTTCTTTCACACTTAGGAAGATACATGTTGCTCTGGAGTTTGGTTGTGATCTCTGCATCTCTCCCTCAAACTCAGATGGAAGAAAGAACACCTTTAACACCTATGAACTTGCCTTTGCTCCATTGATTCAGCGCAAAGAATAGTTGAACTAGTTCATTCAAACACAAAAAACTCTTGAAACCATAACCAGCCTGTGAGCTACCTATTAAAATCTCCTCCTAACATGCCTGTTGCTAGTGGTCTCTTTCTTCATGGGTCACAAGCAATAGATACTTTCTTCTGTACCTGTCAGACGCAAGTCTGCCTGACAATGGAAGCACAGATAAAGTGGCTGAACCTAGTAATTCCAAATAAATAGTTAAAGTGGAGGAGGAACGCATATGACGTGTCAAAACAGCAACAGCTCTGGTAGCTCAAGTTCTGCTCTCTATAGATGCTGGATTGTACCAAATACTGTAAGGACACCATTAGTTCATTCCTAAATGTAGGTAATACCCTACCAAGAAAAGAAAGACAGCAAAGTCATGTGTGGGAATTCTCGGATGGTTACCAAAACCACTAATGTTTTCTGGGAAAAAAGTGCCAAGTAATCTCCTCTGCCAGTTATTCAGGGAACTGAAGAGTCATATGCAGAAGCCTGGAGGTCACTTTTCGCAGCCCTGAGGGACAAAGTCTTAAGAGGAAAAACTGCTGCTCTCCCAGCCCTACACTCATCTGAAGAAAAAACATGACCTCTGTCCTGGGTTTGTCCAGGATAGAATTAACTCTCCGCAGCTGCCGCTGGGGCCGTGTCCAGGCTGTTCAATCCCACGTGACATCACGCTCGGGATATCAGGGCAGCAGCTGGGCCGGGGCGGCGCTGCGGCCAGTGCGGGAACTGCAGTTCTGCCGCCGGGCTGAGCGCCGTGAGCAGTTACATTGGGCATTGCTCTTTTTTCTTCGTCCTTTGACTATCATTGTAACTGCCTGCTCTTTGTGGGGTTCTGTTAAACTGTCCTTATCTCGACCCAGAAAGTTCTAGAATCTCTTGATTCTCCTCCCCATCCTGCTGAGTTGGGGAGGAGTGACTGGGTGGTTTGGTTATTGCTCAGTTAGGGCTAAACCACCACAACCTCTTAGGAAAACACAAATTCATATGACACAAGAGCTGGTAATACCAGGAAGTTGTAAGATTGTTCAGGCAATTGCCTGCTCTGAGACTGAAGTCAAACCATCAGGATTGTCCTGGCCAGCAGAGAGAACATTTCCCAGGATCCACCTGTTCTTACCTCCTGCTGAAATTCCCTACACTTGTAGTCATGAGTGTGTATGTATAGTAATATTTGCTCTTCAAAAATGCCCAGAAACCTGATCTAGAGCAACTCTTGCCATGCTTAAAATGTAGTAAATAAAGATGACTGAAACAATGGTCAGCTATGCAAATATCCTATGCTACTGTGATATCATAATATTAACAGGATTTATTTTTTAACTGTGTTTATTTTGGAGGACTTTTTAAAATAAGAGTCCTTTAGTCACTGTTTCTACTCTTTTCTACTTTTCTGTTTGTTCTTCATGCTAGGAGAAAGCTGTTGTTCTCTAGTTTTTAATTCTGGTTTTAATTAGTCCGAGCTGACAACCTGAGTATGTCAGCATAATGATGTAAAGTCAGATCTTGCAACTTGATGGCTAATGGGAAATAATAAATACACTTATGGATGTATTAATAACACTGTGACCTACTCCATATGCAGTTCATTACAACTGCTTGTTGATGCTCTTCTAAGAGCTGCTAGTGGAAATTCATGTCAGGAATATCATGTGGATGGCTAAAATAAGGCATTTATTTTGTATAGCTGTATCTATTAACTTTAACTTTTGCTGCCTAGTAGGTTTTGAGTGGGAGAAATATTCAATAATATTTTAGAGTCACAAGAACACAAGAAACTACTAAAGAAACTGTCTGGGACAACGTTGCTAAACACAGCGTGCAAATTCAGGTCCAACCAGACTTATTAGACCAATCCTTTCCATTTTTTCTTCTAAGTAACATTAAAACTAAGGACCTGACATTTCATGGTATAACCTTTCCATATAGTGTACAATGAGCCAACCTGCAAACTCACTTCTGTAAAGATGTTTTTATATGGCTCCAAATTTCCACTATTGCAGTAGCCTATCTCCTCTAGCACCTAAGATGTATAGGACTCGTGGGAGTCACAAAAAAAGGGAAAGCAATGCCTCACTGTCTCACTGGTTTTCATTTCACATGAGCTGAAGAAAAGCTGAAGAGTCTCTTTCAATGCAGGCATTTGAAATTTGTAAAGTAGTACCAATATGTCTGTCACAGAGATTTTAAATCCAACATCCAATGCCACAGGCTACACTGAAGATACAGTTTGGCACAGCAGCTTGATGAGGCAGTTTTTGGAGGGCAAGGACAATGCTTGTTAGCATTAGAAAACACCAAAATAACAATTTACAAATGTTTGCATCCTTCAACCTTTTGATGTTCCAGGTAACAAGTAAAATACAATTTAACCCTTCAGTAAGCTATTTCTGGTTTGTATCACCACAAGTTGGATTAGATGATCTTTCATCTGGTCCCTTCCAGCCCTTGAAATTCTGTGATCAGAGACCATTTTCTCTCTGTCAGTTTGAGTACTTCGAATAGAAAATGCAAATCCCTGTCATCATTCATGAGAAATCAAGAGCTATGAGCCAATCTGAGCAAAGTCATGCTGCAATTCACTAGAATAGCCAAGAATGGAGTACTGGTTTACTATGAGAGGGCTTCCCTATTTAGCAAGCCATGTTGCCTAACACTAGGAAGTACATTCAGATTCAATTGTTCAAGCTGCCTGTGAGAAGGTGCTGCACATACTAAACACAAAAGAGTGGCATCATTTACTATCAACATGTGAGCAACTACAATTTGAGAATTCATTTTCCTGAGTGGAGCAGTAAGCATTCTGTGAGTTATAAATGAGTAGAAGCCAGAAAATGTGTTTTGCCTATACTGCTTTTCTATATAATATCACAGTGTGTATATGTAGGAGCCTTTTGATGCTTTTTTCCCATAGTAAGGGCATGAAAGTGGGACCTTTTACCAGAGTTCTTAGGACCAGCTTGTGCTGCAAGTAGAACTTGCAGCAAGTGCATAATTGCTCCTTACCATGCTGAATTTATGTTTGGAGATTTCACAAACATAAGAGCTCAACTTTCTTGCAAGTGTGGAATTCCTTTTGTTATATCCTCTTATTCTTGCATTGTACCATGCATCATTCCATTAGTCCACAGCTTAGTGCTCATTGAATTATCATCATTCTTTCTTTGCTTAGTAATATTTCCTAAGGTTTAAATAGCATTCCTGTGCACAATAACTGTAGGGAACAGATGAAAAACACAACCATTTCAGTGGGAAACAATTAGCTTTCATATCTTTCAGGTATTGTTTGTGTTATAAAATACAAGTTAAGAAGGAGGAAACCATGCATGTTAACTGGAAATAAAGAAAAAACACATTCCTGCTTTAGCAGGGAGGTTGGACTAGATGATCTTTAGAAGTCCCTTCCAACCCTTTGCATTCTGTGATTCTGTGATTTTGTATTCTGATGTAGCAAAGCGCAGTACGTAAACTCTGCAATTAATAGGTTCATTTAATGGAGAATGAAGTGCTTTATAGTCTTGCTTTAGAAGTCTGCATAAGTCATTCCGATCGTAACATGTAATTCAAGGTACTCCTGTTCACAAGATAGTGACAGAAAATTATCTGTCCCTTTTTTTCTTCATTTTACCTCAGCCTTCTAAAACATCACTGTTCACTGTATCCATGCAAACAGCCTTCCAACGAGACCAGCAGAATCTATTCAGTGCCAGGCACTGGGCACACCTGGCATCACCAGGAATCCTCCAGTACCATGTTTTCTTTGAAGTCTAGTAGAAAACCTTTCTGAGAGAGTCAAAACTGTCTTCTGCGGAAGTGTAGAACAAATTCGGGAGGTCAAAGCCGTTTATTTGGCTATGGAGTTCTGATTGTGAATCCAGAAGAGATTGGAAGCCTGACAAACTGCTGCCACCTGCTGTTGGTTCATTTTCAGCCGCCGAAGCTCCAGGAAACCAAATTCATAGCAGCCAACAGAAATTGCAAATAATTTTGTTCTTTAGGCAGAAAGGGAAGAAAAAACTTGCTGTATTAATCCCACGATCCAAGAGTAGGCAGGCACTGCTTAGACCTAGAGCACTAGTGCTGGTCTTATGGTTGCTAGCATTCAGCGCCTTGGCTTTTCTGCCCTGCAATTGACAATCTGTCAGCGATTTAAATGTGTGACCCTGAGAAAGCCAATTAATTTTTTTAATGTTATTTTCCAAGCAGTAACATTAAAGCTTCCAGTGTTTTTCACTGAATATATTCTTCTGTCTGTTTAGGAGTGTATTTTTTCATTATTATCTTTCCATCTTCATCCTTTCAGAAGGCTATTTTAATAAAGCTCCTACTATAATAAAATTGTTGAGATAGGTTAATAGGTAAGCATTAATATTCAACTGTAAGGCAGCAAGTCCAATCATACATATAATATAATGAGACAAAAAGAGGACAGCCTAAATCAACAAGGGGGAGGTTAGAGTAATACCATGTTTTTGTAAAGATCTACACCCACACATTTTATGTAGCTCTATGCAGGCGTCTGTGGGGTTATCAAAAAAACTACAGGGAACTTCCAGAGGACTGCTTTTTAAAGATGTCAGTCATTACTGAATTTAAAATCAAAGTCAGAGATCAAGTTGACATGTTCCATTTTAACTAATAGGTACCAATTCATGAAGCCTTGTAGTCTCCTAGAGGTAATATAATGACTGTAATACATACTAGCAAAATAGCTAAGAGCTCTGACTATTTTTGTTACCTGTAGCTATCACTGGTTTTTGAAGTAAATCCTTTCCTGCCAGTGGCAATGTAATGCAAACTGTCCTGATCTCACTGCCAAGTGTGGAAGGGTGAACCACAGAAGGAGAACTGCCAGTAGGTGATTTTCTATGATCCAGAGTAGAGTCTCTGTTGTGGGGGGAATTTGATAGCCCTGAGCGAGGACAAAGCAAGCTGGCTCCCAAGCTGACAACTCTCAGGGGTGGCAGGAAATCCTGCAGCTGTCAGTCTTGAGGATGGCCTAGGACCCAGCTCAGAACTTTATTTAGTAATGCTTCTGCAGGCTGCACATGATTATTACAAAGCATTAATTCTTTTAATCTGGAAAAGACCAGAATAAACAAGAAGTATATTAGTTTTTTTTTCTATTCAAAATTACCTAAAACCCATATGTTTGTCCACATGTTTTTTAATCATTATTTCAAACTCAAATATCTCTATGGCCAGCACCACTGGGAGATGCTCAGATGCATGTCTGCTATACAGCTGAAGCTGAAGATATAAGACACTCTGTGACTGCTTGTGTATGTATTTTCCACACTCTTTTAGGCAAATGAGCATGACTGGAAAATGTGGTGTAAACTCAACAGAATTTGGGAAAGCACTTTGGGAACAGACTACCCACTGGCAATGGACAATGTGCAGATACTTCAGCGAGCTCAGTTTCCTCTTTTCAGTCTTTATGACAAAAGACAGGGCCTGATGCTGCTTTAATGAATTTTACAAAATTCTATTTAAATGGTGATATTTCTCCCACCTGTTTTTTGTTTCAGTATGCTCAAATGGAATACACAGAAGTTGCTGTCTGTGATAAGAGCATCTTGGTGGCTCTTGGCTTCTTCAGATGAAAATTAACCCCAGAGAATGTCAGGTAGGTTCATGATGTAACATCAAACACTGCCACTGTTCTTGGATGAGTTAGGCTCTGTCCTCAGCATGACAAATTTTGCCATAACTGACTGCTTCTCCCTATCTATGGAAAATTTAAAAAAAAATAAGGCTTTATTTTCTATGATTCTATGATTTTAAGAAGAACAGCCATGTCTCTTCTTTCTGCTATGGAAAAATGGTGATTCATCCTCTACATAGAAAAAAGTGACAGCAACACATCTTTCCTTTCAGTCTGAAAAGTCTCCATTAGTTAACTCAATAACACAAGTTAAAAATTTTGTCTTTATTTAAAGAACAGCTGGGATGTGAAGAAATTGATATTGATGGGTTTAGTAAGGGGTTTTCTTGGCTATCACTGTTGGCCTGAGTGTTAAAAAAAAACCAAAAAAAAACACCTTCTCCATGAATATGAACATTTTTAAGTTAGGACAAGGTGATTAACTTTTAATGTTGCTTGAATTTACACCAGAAGTTTTTGTTTTCAGCTTGAATCACGAACACAAAAAGGAGAGAAACTTCTGTTTACTGGTTGTCTTACTGAAGTAAGGGCATTGTTTTCTCTGGTGTTAGACACTTTTCTTACCTTGAATGGGTTATTGAATCTTCAGTACTCGTGTTTCTCTGTCTATAAGAGACAAATCTACATCACTGTAAGTATATCTCTGAGCACAAAATAAATACTCAAGACTCACTGGTTAATTTGTGAAACATCCTAAGGCCTGTTTATGTGATGTTTTTGCCTCAGCTGACTATTAATAAATAGCAGAAATTCTGAGAAAATATCCTTCAAGTTTCTGTGGAAAATTAATTAGAATAAAATCAGACCTCAGATCCTTCTATCAGAGTCCTAACACAATGCCCTGTCACAGAATCAGTCACTGAGGTTGAACAGAAACTCGAGATTGTATAGTCCAATCTTTCTCTCAGAGTACAGTCACCTAGAGCAGCTTGCTCAGGACCATGTCCAGTTGGGTTTCGAATGTCTTGAAGGAAAGACAGTGTAACAGGTTGTTTCACTGTTCAAGCACACAGATTTTTCCATTACATTTAAGTGGAATTTTAATAATTCATTTTGTGTTTCTTGTGTCTATTGTCCTGTTTCTAGACAGGACTGAGAAGTCTGGATTCATCTTTTACTACTCCCCCTATCAAGACCCAAATCTTTCAGACTTTTATGTCTTAATTGTCATTGTGGCCCTTTGTCAACTTGCTCCAAAAAATCCACATTTTCCTCACACTGAACCTAGACTTCAGATATGGCCCTCCAGTGGTGACTAGAAGTGAGGAATCACCTCTGTTGAATTACTGGCAACACTTTTCCTATTACAGGCCAGGATACCATTAAGCTTCATTACTCCAAGGGTGACCTGCTGGCTCATGTTCAACTTTGTGTCCAAAGGACACTCAGCTCCTCTTCTGCCAAGCTGCTTTCCAGTCACTCGGCCCAAGCCTGTATTGTTGCATGAGACTGTTCCTCTCAAGTTACAGGACTTGATGTTTTCTTGTATTGAACTTCATGAGGCTACTGTCCGTCCGTTTCTGCAGACGGTGTCCCGCTTAATAGCCACAACTGTGCGGTATATCAGCCACTTCTGCCAGTTTTTTATCACTATAAATCTTGCAAAGGTGCACTTGGTCCCATCATTCAGATGGTCAGTGATGTCTTTAAACAGTACTGGCCCCAGCATCATCTCCAGGAGTACAAGGTTACAGAAAAATCTGCAGCTGGAGGTCATGCCACTGGTCACAATCCTCTCAGCCTAGCAGGTCAGGCAATTCTCAGTCCACTTTGTTGTCTACTTACCTAGCTTGTTTGTCTTAGTTTGTCTATGAAGAAGTTTTGAGATACAGTGTCTTACTACATTTGAGATACACAACATCCACTCACTACTTAATTATTTCAGTGTGCTAAGTTTGAAATATAAGGATGTCACAGAGGAAAATGTAATAAAATATCTTAAATTGAGATGCATGACCTTTCTTAGATTTTCTCTCTCCAACACAGACAGTGTTTTGGGATAGCCCAGCTAGGTTTACTGGCATGCAACAAATTTGCCTGATTACAACAGATGAAAATTATTGCTAAGGCAATTGGAAGTGAGGGCTGTCAAGGTCATGCTCTTGATCATGGAATGCTTTTCAATGGCTCTTTCCTGATGTGCGAAGTTGCTACTGTGATTATCCATCTGCTTCTACAGCAACTTCATAAACATGAAGGAAAGCTAATCCATTTGCCTGTAATTTTCATTCTGAATGTTAAACTTTTATATGAAAGACAGTGATACTTGACACTTCTAGTTCATTAAAGGCTTCCCTGGACAGATCTGAAATTATATTACAGGGTGCTTGGGGCTCTGGACAAAAGTTTTTCAAACCTGCTAAAGAAAATAAGGAAATTACTCACATAAAAAAGAACAGCAACTTGAGCTGATAAATCTTATCCAGAATTTCTGAATGAAATGGAATGTCTGTAATTATAGATACAGTCAAAGTAAACATCATAGTATAATATTTATTCTTTGCAGGATATGGGTACTATAGTAATAAAATATCAATGTACAATTTGAGGATCGTGACTGTTAATTTAAGAAGCCTTCCATATTAGGACCTACTATCTATTAACTGCATAAAGAGTGTAGTCATCTGGAAGATTCTGTAATTCAGGTAGTAGCACAAGGATCTTAGTGGACAAGGATCCTTTTTTCCCTTACCTTTTGATACTTTAGTTCTCTTTCTTTGTAACCTAAAGCATAGACAATAAAATAGTAACTTTCTCAAGCTCTTTCAAAGCACTTCAGTCAGCAGATATCCATACATTTTGCAAGTAAATAACTCTCTATTGTTGCAAATATAGTATGGTGGATCTTAGAATGACATATAATTATATAGCATGTATGTATGTTAGTATAGGTAGTCACGCAGATAAAACTATTTTGTTTGTTCGTTTCAGAACATTGGCAGAGTTACTTTTAGTTCCTATGAGCTGTGTATTTTAACTTTAAATTACTGAGTCCAGGACTTTGGTAATAGCTAAGATTTTTCAGATAACTCCTAGAAAAGTAAGTCTTGCTGTGATAGTTAATTTCAGTCACAAAGAGAATTTCTAGCTTGTGTGTGTAGCTTCTCACACAGCAGGATGAAGTTCAAAAACTGGCGATCATGAACACCCCTGTGATGCAATGAATAAATAATAGTGCCCAATCCAAAACCAATTAAAAACAACTCAGCTTAAATTCATGCTTAAACACAAACAATAAATAGGAAACAGATCATAGCATATTGCAGGACATCCAGCTGTTAAGTCTTGATAAATGTATTTCTTCTTAGCCAGGCATTTAGAGCTTACAGTTTCACTACAAGGTCTTTAAGAAAGTTGACAAGGGACCTCTCAAAAAGTAAATAATATCTCCCAGGCCTTATAATGAAAGAAAGGAAAAGGAATCAGAACTACTTTTTGGCAACTTGTCAATAGCAGCTTGATCTTTTGCAGCCTACTCTGAGGAATGTAAAACTACTGAAAGTGTTTTAAACTACACATCTCTCCTTATGCAGGAAGATATCTACAGTGGGACTGCATAAAGAAGAATTATTTTATTTATTTTATTTTATTTTATTTTATTTTATTTTATTTATTTTATTAGTACACTTAAAATACTTAAGAAACAACAATCCTTTCTCACTGCAAATGACCTCATAAAGATTTAAACCATTAAGGTAATTTCAATTTGTAGATGGCAGAGCAAGAACTCCATCTGAACCAGGATTATGTAACACAAGGACATGTTTACATAAGAGGACTTCTAAAAAGTGGTTCCGTTTGAGGGGAATACATATAATCTGAGGGAACTAAAATATTAATATACTAGTAGCAAAAGCAGAAATGAGAGATGAATGTCTGAGCTTTTTACTTACCCAATCCAAAAAGCAGTATGGCTGTACCCAGAGTGGGCTTGTGAGAAATAAATAAGATTTTGTGAACAAGTGTGATGTTTGCATGCTGGGCAGTAGGCAACTGGCATAAAGGACAGCAGAGCACTTGGAGAAGGATCTTATGTATGAGATTCTGGACTTGCTTGTGATAGATGGTCAGAGCTGATAAAACTAGGAATGTGTGGCCATCGAACAGAGATAGCCAAGTGTCAATTTCTAACAGTAGTAGAAAGAAGATGCTTAGAGAAAATAGGAAGAAATGAGAGTAATGTAAAATGGGTTCTTAGTAGCCCTCTAGCTTGTGTGGCACCTGGAAAAGCATTTGGCGGCCCAGTAGAGAGAGTATTTGGAATATTTAGAAATAAGTACAAAGATGATAGCAACCCAAGTATCAACACTGAGTTTTGTGGTGCCTACACATGCCTGCTTGGGAATGATGGCAACCAACTCCTATGATGAGGCATATCACTAGCATATGGTTGCTGGTTTTATTCACTATGAGTTTCCTTGCTAGAGGAAATTCAGCACAGGGATCATTATTGGCAAAAGTAGTATTATCATGTAAATGAAACATTAAACCAAAGCAGCAAGATAACAGGCTGAAGATCAATTGGGTGAATGCCAGCTTACCTGGGCAGGCACTTGCATGTTTTCTTCAGAACAGAATTAAGTAAAGATAATAATTTAACAATGGGACTCAATGGAGTGACTAAGCTCTATTCAAACAGGAGATGGGCAGATATAGTTATTGGGATAGATCAGGAGGCTTCTTTGTAACCACACAGTGGCCACTCTTTTCTCCAGTGCTTCACTATAGAAGAATACCTGTCCTGTCCTTCTAGAAACAGGTATCTACTTACCCATTTATTTATCTCAAGAGACAATGACTTTTCCTTCTCCTTACTTAGGAAGACAGATAAAGATTAATTTAACCTATCTCAGCTCAATAAACATAACTAATTTTCTGGGTTTGGCTATCTTTGTAGAGTGAAGTAATATCCTAAAACAGATAGGAGATAAATCAATCCAATCTCTTAGGATTCACCCTGGAAATGTGATGCAATGGTAAAAAAATTGCCCAGATACAGATCAGAAAACATGTTGGTTTTTTTTTTCCTATCTGTAATGGAAGCAAGTGCTTTGATGTGGAACGTTATGCTTCCAAGCTGTACTACAGGCAAAGCTGTCACCAGTAAACAGTGCGAGCCAGACTCACAACTGGATGAGTACCATTAAACTCTTCTTTCACACAGTTTGCAAATTCATACTTCATGTTCATGAAATTTGCAGGTGTTTCTGTGGCTACCTGGGTTCCAAAGGCTGTTTATAAACATCTGTGCACTGTCATTTACAAATAAGAGTTAGAAGGTTGCAAGTATGCTTTCAGTTGTACAATCTAGTTCTAAAAAAATTAGCTGTATTGGATAAACAAAGGGATAGTTTCCCAGCCATGTCATTAAGATAACTTGCAGTTCAGACTTACTTGGAGCTTTTGTTCTCAAGGAGATGGGGGTTGGAAGGAAGTGTTGATATTGTCCTCATTGAAAGAGTTTCGCTAGCTGTCATTTGAATTTTTTTCTGAAATACAATTTAGAATTTCCCTAGGATAGGCAATGAGGGGGACTAGGGCATTCTACGGAAAAAAAAAAATAAAAAAATCACAAAACTTTGCAAAAGTTTGACTTTTGCAACAGTGACTATGGAG
The DNA here is from genome assembly GCA_013401255.1 of Urocolius indicus. Taxonomy (NCBI): domain Eukaryota; kingdom Metazoa; phylum Chordata; class Aves; order Coliiformes; family Coliidae; genus Urocolius; species Urocolius indicus. Next base: position 104,953 of record WBNH01005807.1, read on the forward strand.
AAATTTGCTGTATAGCACTGTATTATAAACATTGTTGGATTCTATTCATAGCTTGTCTATCAGACTTCAAAAAACAGAATTTTGAAGCTGAGGCCATTTGAGAGTTGTTGTCTAGGACTCTGCTGAAGGTACAATGCCCTCAACAGTGTCTCAAAACACACCTTTTCTGTGACTTTCTGCACTGTGTTTACTGCCTTTTCTTCTCTCTCTTCCTCTTAGCTGGCCTTTAAATCCATTTAGTTGAAGAGTAACACACAATAACATTTTTTTGTGGTCAGAGATTCCCCACAGCCACATATCAGATTTCTGCACTGACTAGCACTCAAGGCTTCTGTTTAGGTTTCTAATTTTACTCTCAACTGTCCATCAAATTCTCTCTTCAGCACCTTGCACAACACTGAAATTGGACATTGAATAGTGCCTCATGGTGATACACATTTTAGAACAGCCCTTCTAAAGGAAAAAAAAAAAAACACAAAAGTTTCTTTTTGGGTTTGGTTTGTAGTTTTGTTGGGGTTTTTTTATGGCCAATGCTTATACAGCCCACCTCGTATCTAAATTAGATGTTTGAATTTTTCTGAGAACTCTAGTTACCCATGGTTCCCCCTTTGCACTTGATACAGGTCAAAATTGCTCAGCATTGTTTTCCAACACCATCAATAATTCACAAACTATAACGAAGCTGAAAATTATGTTTTATTCATAAAGCCGTTGGGTTTTTTTCATGAGGATTTCAGGCTTTGTTTGGCAGAAATAACATATAATAGAGTGTGGACTTTAATGTCTTAGGCAAGGTCTCAGAAATGCTGTGGAGTGGAAAGCTGTGAGGCCACTTGCACTGGAGAAATGTAACTCATTAGCACCATAGACCCATACACTATGTGACTGCTTACAGAGATAGATTCTTTTCACTGCATTGACCCTGTCAAGAAGTGTTGGTTTAACATCTCATCTGCTGGTCCCTTGAATGTTAAGACATAGTTGGAGAATATTTCAGAGAGAAAACCCATCAGCATTGCTTTCCCTGAAATACCACCCTGTCTGGAATTAATAGCCACTTTAAACTCAGCAACAGTGAGCCTGTGAGAGCCCAGCTGACAGCACATGGCCCCAGGGTCCTCAATATGACACATTAAGGTGAAGAGCAATCCAGTAGAATAACTTTGAAATACGAGAGGAGATAATACTGTGTGGTAAAGTCCTGTGTGGTACAGTCTTGTCTGGCTGCAAGGATATCAGGAGTCATTCACAACAATTTCATGGGCTCTAATGTCTTTGCATAGGCAAGATCAGCTGATGCAGACACAGGTCTGGCATCTCTGGTAGCTATGTGGTTGTACATGCAAGTATTTTAGGACATGTGAAGAAATCACCTTTCACAGTAGGGTTTTGTTTGAGTGCATGACAAGAAATTAACATCTGATTGATAGGAATCCATCCTTCACCTGTGCTTTTTCTCCAGGTCAGGACTGGCCAAAATCTATGCTTTAGGTTGTGGTCTGTAAATGAGCACAAATATTACTATGGAGCCTGTCTGTTCTCTAGCCTTTGTATGAGATCAGGATCCTTTGACTTACGAACGTGATTCACAGTGAGAAGATTTAAAACCAGTTATATTTTACAGAGGCCATTTTCCTTTTCATTAACTGAGCTCTCTAGAAGAACTGAGCAACAACTCTCATCACTATTCCTGCACATAACAGAAAGCAAGCAATAAAACTCCATAAACTTAATCCCTGTTATAGTAAATCTAGAAAAAGGACTTTTTTCAGTTGTCGAAGTAAGCAAGTGAGAGGCTGAATGATATCTAACATTGTTTACTGTAGAAAATAGTATTATATAATCATCAGTCTTGCAGTTTGCAAAGACAAATAATTTGTCTATTGCAATTAATATCTTATTGCCTTGAGGCATAGTCTATAATTCTGCAGGGGAAAGTTGAACGAATTAAGCTACTCAGCTGACGCATTTTGCTTAGCTAGGTCATCTCCTCAAAATTTCTCTGCTACTCAGTAACAAATGCTCTTCCTAGCAGCAACAGAGTACCAAAATCTGTTTTCTCTACTGAATTACCTCTGGGACAACTTGATTTCATGTCTAGTTGCTTAAAGTTGGATGATCTTAATATTTCTTTGTATTAAATTACACTTACATTTGGACAGCATCTCAATGAATATTCCCTAGTATGTTTGTCATCTGTTTCAGATTGATCCTACTCTTTTGAAACGGAGTTAATGAGGTGCACTGAGTTAGGGCCCGATGTTATAATCCTGGCAGTACATTCTGTGTTTAAAAAAAAGGGGGAGAATAGGATTTCATAGTGGCAATCTAAGCAAGGAAGTCTCCCTCTGCAGTCCTCAGCTGTCAGAATGCTGCTCACCAGAGAAATACAGCAAGAATTGCTGAAATTATCCCCTAATCTGACGGATGCTCTTTGCAAATCTGCACATATTCTACTGTCAATCAGCCTATGTTAAAAAAAAAATCTTGTCTTAAATCACAGTGATGTTAAGTCACCTTTCCTGCAAGATCATTCTCAGATAAATTGTGAAGTATTTTAAGAATGCTGCAGTGGAAAGGGAAAGGTTTGCTGTTTGTTTTTCACGAACAACTGGAGTACAACTGGTTCAAAGTCTTACCTTGAGTAAGACTCATTTGCTCATGAGTCATTTGTCAGCACTTTGCTGAATTTCTCCAGGGGCTGACTGGGGTGTTATTTGGGTGGCAGATATTCTGGACCACGAATAGAAACTTCTTAGCTTGAAGACAGCAGACAGAGGGCAAGTCAGCACAGAATTACTGCTTATTTCGTCTAGGGATTGAAGTAATCTGCCCCATCCTCTGGTCTCAGGCTACACATGTAGTCTTACGGACCTGAAGCTGACAAAGTATTTAAGTATGTTGTCAGAGAGGGTTGAGACTGCACAAAATTCACAATTGATAACAGGATAAAAAGAAGTTACTTGCAGATTCAACATGCAATGCTGACAGTCTGAGCAGAGAGGGTGTGAGAGGAGATCACTGAAATCAGAATAAAGTTATTCAGCTTTCTTCTTTTGACAGCTACTCAGCAGAGAATCAAGTAGTCATGTAACTGTTAAGGACTATGAATGAGACAGCAGTTCCATTTTATGACTGGTTTTAAATCAGACTTCTTTCTTATCACCCTTGTCTCAGAGCTTTTAGCAGGATATTATTACAGACAATTAAAAAACAAACCAAAACAAAAACCAAAACAAAAAAACCAGAAACAATCCTCCAAACTCATCTAATCAGAGAAACTAAGGGCTGCTTGATCTCAGTCACATGAAGCAAAATATCTCATACTATGCAGTTGTGTTGTCGAACTGCTGGTAGACAAAACCAAAAATTCTCCCTCAAAAAAGTAAAAAACAATATAGAAAGCAACCCAATAGTACTAATTTTATGATCCCTGCTCTGTGTCAGGTTTTGAAAACAATCTCAGCAAGTCACTTCATCTTCATTTCACTGTGGCCTCCATTTCCCAGCATGGCATTATGAGGCTAAACAGTGCACACTGTAGCAGAGGAAACGTCCCTGGCCTCAGTCGCTCCTCTGCCTAACCTAGCTCTACTCACTGAAATGCTTAAGAACATTCTCAAGTGCTTTTCTAAATCATAGTCTCTGATACAAATTAGGAGGAAGAGCTTTCATTACGTTCTTCAGATGTCAGAGAAAAATGAGAGACAATACCGAGGTGAAGTGACTCAAATGAGGAGGTGAGTAATCAATAATAATGCACATCAGTGTAGCACAGTTGCAGATTCCTCCCATCTGGAAGTAATACTCATGGCAGTCGTTTGAAAGCAGAGCAGCTGGAGGTTGAAGTAGCAGAGGGGAAAGAAGAGACAGTACTTTTCTATCTTTAAGATCACAGAGCAAAGCAACATAGAAGAAGCAGAAGCTTAATATGCAAATAAATAATAATAATGTGCCTATAAGTAAATTGTACATTAGTCAGCACTGTGCTGCTGTGTAGCAGAACTTTGGGCCTTTAGTCACTGAGATTTTGCTACATTTGACAATGATAAATGACTACTGGATAAAACCCTTAAGTACAATTTTCCACATCTATATTTATGTTGAGGAAGTTTATTTATCTTTTTGACAATATTAATCACAAAAAATATAATCTGTAAATTAAAAATTCTATAATATTGTTACCTAGAAGCACTGCATCCAGCTGAGAACATTTGTCTTCTGTGTTGCTTTTCTAGTACAAAAAAGTTATTACCTGATTCACTTAACTATATCTGTTTTAATTATGACATAACTTTGCTATAGTTTTCTCGGGGCTCTCTAAATTAAAGAGTTGACTCTTTGAGTTCCTCTGCAAATTTTGTGATTTGAGATGGTGGGTTTTCTGGAAGATTAATACATGTTGCAAAGTGTTAGAACATATAAATCTTTACTAAGGTAGACAACAATTCTAATATAAAGCACCTAGCTTAAAGCTTTTGAGTGGCTGAGCTAATTAACATTCCCATGGGCAATATCCATACCAAGCGCCTGGTATAAACCATTTCAATAATACATCATAGATGCTATAACTACTCTGCACAGATTTTCTTTTCTCCATTTCTGCCTCCAGATGTTCTGTAGTTGCATTCTAGAAAGGACCACCTGTTGTTAGCTGTCAGCCACCACAGTCTCCTTTCTGGACATCTTTAGGATCACATCACAATTCATGAAAATTTCAGTGGGAAAGAAAAAAAAAAATAATCAAATTTGCAGGCTTCCACCTCCTCTCCAGAATCATCCACTAGAGATCTTGAAAGATTTTCCTTGAAGTCTTAAAAAAAAATATTGACAAAAATTAAATGTGTGCATCCCCCAAAAAAGTCACTGCATTAACACTCTTCTAATTAGATAGAATTTTATATGTAGCTGCACCATAGAATTTGAAGTCTTTGCAAACATAATTGCAAATGAGATTACAGAGAGAAAGTATGATTAATTTGTAATCCTCAGGCCTATTGCACTAGATAAATTCTGATTCCTTTTCTTTCATTTTTTTTTCATTTTAATAGCAATTTTTTGGCTGCCAAATATTAAAGCCCTCTGAATATGTCAAAAACAAGATTTATCTTTAGCTTGTATAATATGTTATGCCTATAGGCTAGAAACTATTATCAAGTGCCAGGTAAGGTCACACAATCTGTACTTTTAAAGTTCCAGCCTCCCTTTCAGATAATTTACTATCAATGTGGCCATATTCACTCTCTGGCATAAAGAAATAGAAAGTTCTGGAAAATATTTTTCACCAACTTGGCTCTCTTAAATGGTTAACTTATTAGAACCACTATTTAGAGATACACTGTAAAATAAAATAGTGAATCTGATTGTCAGGTCCAGTTCAAAGACCAAGTAAAAAGCAAAGAAACAGAAGCCAGATTTCATTTGTCTTTCTAATGAGAGAGTAAGGCATTAGTTTCCAGAGTTTAATAATAGCGTATATAGCTCTATCTTGACCTTTTAAAAAGTTTAATACCTGATTTAAACAGATATTTTGGCTTTGTTCCTGCTGTTTTGACAACAACTTGGTCCTCAAATTCTTCAAGTTTTGTACAGGTTCATATTCAATGGAGCTATGATTAGTTACTTAAACTGTGTCAAATTTTAGAGTTTGCTAAGAAGACCTTTCTAAAAGTCTTTTCCCATTATTGTTTTTCTCCTTCAATGAAAGCTGCAAAAGAAAATATTCTCTATCAGAAGCCTAATAAACCATCATTGGAATTGTGCTAATACCTTTCCATCACTATTCTTGTACATTTTCAATATAGCCTGCTGAATAACATATTAAGGCCTTCCACTGTTCACACTAATCCTAAGGCTATGTTTTCACAGCATGTGTTGTAGTCCAGGGATTCAGCTCAGTAGTCCCTGAGTGTTGCTCTCTGGAATTCACAAGGCTTTTTTCAAAGACCTGAAAGCATATCTTAACCACATTGTTGAGAAGATATTTCAAAGCCACCTGGAGCTGTCAATTTATCACCTTTTTACATCACTTTTTTCTTTACTTTGTACAATAAACAGATAGCAAACTTTCATATCATTAATTATCTTCAGTAGGCCTAACACCTACTCATTTTACTCTGTTTTTTTCTCCACCTGAAGGTTCATCTCTTTTCACTGTACCTCTTTGGTCTGTACTCACGAATTTTATTTGGATGTGAGATTCAGGATGATTCAATTACATTACATCATTATTTTATTATATTTGCTATTCATGAGATTATAGTGTTACTCATATGATTAGTTCTGCAGATCAGTAGTTCTCAAAATTTAAGACCTTACAAGATCAGAAGTAGTTTGTGCATGCTCCTTCATTTTATAAAGTATAGTCATGAATAGTTTTATTAGTATTAGTATTGTATTAGTTTTTACCGTGTATATGTGAGACAATTGGGTTCTAAATAAAGGTCAACCAAAAGCCCTCCCCCCAAAATCTCATAGTAAATTCAATGTAAATTTTATATATGGACAGCATAATCTACATAGAACACTAGACAATATAAACAACACTGTAAACTTATAATTTTACCTTTTTTTCCTAAGATGTTAAAGAACAACAGCTCTTAGTTCAGTTGCACCAATAGAAAAAAAAAATCTAACAGCTGTAATGAAAAGCAGTGTCTGTTCATGCATTTGTACTCATTTTCTATCAATTTCTCTATTATATATATAGCTTTTGGCCTATGTATATACACTTATAAGTGACACGTCCAGTGCATTGTGTGGTTTATATTTCATTCTGTAGCTCAGCTAAACTGCAATAAAGAAAATTTCCAACTTGCAACTACATAGTCAGTATGAAAAGCTTTTAGTTAACCTTTGTAGTTACAGAAGAGGTTCTGTTTGAGTGCTTCAGAGATGTGTGTCTGTAATTCATCCTGAACACTGAAGTGTTCATTTAGGGAACATTAATATAAATGTAACTGCCTTAAAGAAAAATAGCAGGAAAAATAAAATAAATAAACATATGTGTATGTTTGAACATCTCTTGCCTGTATTTTCAGAAAATAGTGTGTTTGCTTTGGTTTAATGTTGTCAGAGTGTTTTCAGTAATGTGTCAATAATACCTCTCATAAGAAAGTATCCTGAAATACAGCTTTTCAGACCTTTTCAAAATTAGTTAGTAATTGGTGGAAAATAATACTCTTTTTTCTCCAGAGTTTTAATCTAGGAAAGAATGACAACTAAGCACAAGAAAGCAAGACCTATCCTCAGCTAATGGTGGGCAGGTCATTATATCTTGGTGAAAGAAAGGCACAGATCTGCCTTGGCCCCTGTTGGCATAAAGGGGAGTAAAGTCAGATAAAAGATATATGGAAGAACACTTCTTCAACAAGAGTCCTTAATCCCTGCTGGCCCTGTGTATGGCAGGGAGTTGGAGACCTGTATCTAGTGGAGTTCCTCAGATTGGTGCCAGGACTGGTACTGTTGAATTAATGACCTTGCTGAGGGAACAGAGGGCACCGTCAGCAAGTTTGCTAATGATACTAAACTGAGGCGAGTGGCTGACACACCAGAAGGCTGTGCTGCTGTTCAGTGAGACCTGGACAGGCTGGAGAGTTGGGCAGAGAGAAATCTCATGAAATTCAACAAGGGCAAGTGTAAAGTCTTGCATCTGGGAAAGAATAACCCCACAGCTTGGAGGAGACGGAGGGGTGAGCTCAGTAACGTCATTAACACTTACAAATACATAAAGGGTGGATGTCAGAAGGATGGTGCCAGGCTCTTCTCAGTGATGGCCGATGATAGGACAAGGGGCAATGGGTACAACCTGGAACATAAGATGTTCCAAAGAAATGTAAGGAAAATCTTCACTGTGGGAGTGATGGAACATTGGAACAGGCTGCCCAGATGGTTTGTGGAAGTCTCCTTCTCTGGAGACATTCAAAACCCACCTGGTCAAGTTCCTGTGTAAGCTACTCTAGGTGGTCCTGCTCTGACAGGGGATTTGGACTAGGTGATCTTTCAAGGTCTCTTCCAACCTTTAAGATTCTGTGATTCTGTGGTGGAGAGAAATCTTCAGCTATCGCCAAAGAGAAAATGGATTAAGAGAGAGCATGGTTGGTAAAGTTGTTCTGTACATATAGGGGCTGATGTACCAGTTATGAACTGATATGTGACATAACATAATCTTACAGTGGCTCCCTTTGCAGTAGAAAGGCATGTGATGTAATCCTTGTGCCACATCCATGCTGTTAAATACAGAAATGAAAGTATGCTTTTTTAGTTCCTTATTTTGAAGTTTCCTTCCTCTTAATTGCTTCATACACAATATCTTCAAAGTTTATAACCTATGAATTGTCATAGAAAACAACATCCAACAGACAATCTATATACTTATTCTGCTAGGACAATTGTCTTCATATGACTCCTTATGTCACATACGCGCATACAGATATATGTGTGTGTGCATGAGTGTTAAAAGTTAAGGAATTACTATAGTTGAAAATACCATAACTCTATTTAAAATAAAATGTATCTTTTAAAATATTATACATCTTATAACATAGATGTATGCATATATATGTTTTTCTCTGTCCCTCTTGTTAGTAATACTGTTTAATTATGCAATCTGAAATTAGAGGATTTAGCCTCTTAAATTATCAAAGAGGGTGAAAATATGATCACTTATTTATTTTCTACATCAAACAAAGCTTTGTTCTTCTAAAAATGAGCCGGAATCATTTCAGCTTTTTATTCTTTCAGTGAAAGCTGCTAACCACTGCTTTTACCATTTAGGCAGGAACTGCTTTCCATTTTCTGTTACACTCATAGGCAATGATAATAAGCTCTACATTCAGTGCACTAGTCTCATTGCATTATCTCACCTTCTATTGTTTTATATGGTTCTGCTCTTTCAAACATTTGTTATCAAAAGGAATTTTCTTTTTACTCTAACTTGAACTTCCAATAAATGTCACCTTGTATTTGTGGCATCGAAACTACCACCACAAAGGGAAATTTTTCACAAAGGGATATGATCTTCACATTAACAAAACCTAGATTTAGGGATACACAAAGGATGAACATCCTTTTACAAACCGCAATTTTCACTAACTAGCCCCTTAAAGGAAAACCAGCCTTCAAATAAATGATAGATTCAAATGTTTCTGAACCTTGACTGAGCTCAAAAGTTCACTTCTAAAATATTCAACCTACTGCCAAAATGGTAACAATGCCAGGAGATTGTTTTCAGAATCCATACTATGGACATTGTAATTTTTTGTTTGTTTGTTTCGTTGTTTGGTTTTTTTAGAGACTAAGCAAGGATTTTGGATTTTGGATGGTTATCTATGGAACATCAATAGAACTACACTTGAATTCAGAAGCTCACATAAGTAAAGTACCTCTTCAGTGTATATGGATAGCGCTTTTATTTAGTTGCTGTGACAGATTTTGTAGCAATAACGATTGATTGAAATCACTCATGATGTTGGAAAAGGACTTCAGCTAGCATAAATCAAAGCAGCTGAACTGAGCACCTAGTCCATTATTTCAAAAAGCCTTTGTTCATTTTCCATACCTTTGGTCTAATTCCAAATACACTAAGATTGCACTGATAACTGTATAAACTCAGATGAACAGCAGCACAATACAAAAACACAATAGGTGGCACAGAAGACCAGGAGGCAAGTAAGAATATCTCTAGAGTTCATACATGTGTTTGTCCAATATGAAATTATCCATTAAATAATAGCTGTGGTTGCTATCAGGATATTACATGGTTTCAAGCATAAAAACATAACAGAATTTGTGGATAACATTACCTTTATTGTGGTATTTTGTGGCAGTGTTGGAAGTCTAAACTATCAGGAAAAATACATGAACAGTAACACAAACCTCTTAACTGAGCAGTGTTTTAAATAGAAGTCACTGTTGTGATAAGTTGAAAATTCTTACATACCAAAGAGATTTTTGTATAATTGAAATTAATACAGCCTAGGTATCCAAAAGTTCTCCAGAAAAAATCCAGTTTGTTTTCAAATATATGTTTATGACCCATACATATAGTAGGAGGAATTTTTTTTCCTCAAATATGAATCATTAATAGTTATGTAAATTATTATTTGAATCTCATATTTTCATAAATAGAGGCTAACAATCATTTCCATATGAATAGCAAATTCTCTGGAAAATATAGCTGAGATATTCTAAAAGTATAGCTACCAAGATGATCAGGGGACTGGAACATCTTTCATATGAGGAAAGGCTGTGGGAACTGGGGCTGTTTAGTGTAGAGAAGAGGAGACTAAGGTGGGATCTTATTAACATTTACAGATATCTAAAGGACTGGCGTCAGGAGGTTGGGACATCTCTTTGTTGTATTGTAGTTAGCAACAGGACAAGAGGTAATGGGATGAAGCTGGAACACAAAAAGTGAAGAAAAGGCTATTTTACTGTAAAGGTAACAGACCACTGGAACAGGCTGCCCAGAGGGTTTGTGGAGGCTCCTTCCTTGGAGGTCTTCAAGATTCTCCTGGACATGTTCCTGTGCGACCTGATCTAGGTGAATCTGCTTCTGCAGGGGGGTTGGACTTGATGATCTCCAGACTTCCCTTCCAACCCTACCATTCTATGATTCTATGATTCACACTGAATTCATTGACTGTTTTCATCTCAGAAAATATATTCTGTTATAGAAAATTGAGTGACACGGTTCATTTTTCTAACAATGCCATAACATACATCACAGAAGTATGTGATTAGGACAAGCAATTAAACCTTATTACAAGAGCAAGCCCTTTCTGAGTAACCAGAGAGAAGTATGCTCCAATACATCTGTAAATGATAGCATTAAGACATGAGGTAGGGAAAGAGAATGCAGGGGTTTGAGTTTGACTTTGAATGTTCATACTTACAGTCAGCAGAATTAATTACTGCACCAGTTTTCAGAGTATTTTGCTGGTTCCTTGTCTTTATTGTTGCAGTTTGTGTTTGCCTTTTTTCTTCCTTGCTGCTTTGAATATGAAAAAAAAATAATGTATTTGTTTTGCAAGTGTTTAAGTGGACCTGCTGTCCTTTGTAAACTGATTTGTAGATCAATCAGCGTTACACGCAGACAGCATCCCATTAAATAGAGTGTTCAGTTTTACTATACCTACAATTAGAGGCAAAAATACCATATCTGCAGCAATCAAATACTTAATGGTAAGTAACCACGCTCACAACACTCTATTTTAAAATATTTGTACATATGTGCATATATATACAGGCATAAATATATATAAAGTAGAATGAAGTAACTTTCCTCTAAGACCTGTCAGTGTTGTTATAGCAGCACATGATGTATTCATGCATGGTTCAGTTTCAGCAAGACCAAACCTCAAAACACCCACTTCAACTAGTAATTTATAATGATTGCAAACTCCTTATCGCAATCCACAGACCTGACCCTCTTGTTATGCCAACATTACCAGGTATTTCCATGATAGCCACTCCAGGCCGACAGTGATGTCAGCCTGACAGACATAGAGAAATCTCTTTTTCTCTGACAAGTTCCTGTATTATATCATAGTGTGCCAAAGCCGAGTATCCACTATGAACTCAGGGCAGCAGCAGTGATGCAAATGGAGAGCTGCACAGCCCTGCAGCCTCTGCCATATGACAGTTTAAAGCCATATTGGTTGCTCCAGGGAATAGTAACAACTTGAGAGCAATGCTGTATTCCCCTCTTCCCCTTGCTATGTATCTTTGCCTAGACTTTAAAACCTACAACTAGATCTTTATAGGACCCGATTCTTACCGAAGCATTGAATCCAACCACAACATAAATGTCTAGTAAAAGTAGTTGTAGAAGCTCCGTGACAAAAAGTTACAGTTGTGACAAAACACATTTAACTAAATCCTTCATATAATTCTGTAACCAGTAAAGAATTTTACTGGTGCTCAGTTTAAAGTTCTGTGAAGAGATATAGTTCAGCTTTAGCTTGGCCTTTCATACCTGTGAGATTTCAAGCATCAGAATCTTGAAGCTCATTAATCAAGGTATTATTCCAACAGAGTGTTAACAAAGCAGGGACTAAAATATGCAAACCGACACTAGACAGGAACGGTTTCAGCAGAATTATGTTCTGCAAAAGCTAAATAGCACTCAGAAAATAATTGCGGATCTCAGACATAATCCACAAGTCTTGTTCTAGTATTAGAAGTGAATTGCAGTGAGTCTTTATCTCAGGAACGGACTGATTAGGATTTCTTTGCAAAAAAAAAGGAAAGGCTCATCACCGGTTGCAGTTGTCTTATGCTTATTTGGCAATTGCTAATCTTTCATATAAATTTCAAGTAAAAGGAATTTAGCAGCCAGAGAGGATCTATGCAACTGAGCCTGGTGGAACTGGTTATTAAAGACACTCTAGAAGGTTTCCAGCTGTTTCTTCCATCTGCTCTAGTCTAACGCCTGGTACAGAAAAATGGAAAGAGCTGAATCCAGATGTCCATTCTGGGATTCATTTCACTGTGGATCAGCAAAAAGTGTCTTGGACATATGAGGTGTACTTTCCCAGTCTAAAGTGGCTGCCAGTGACTCATTTGTGTCCTTCAGGTGGCACATTCTGATCTTTACAGAGGGAGCAGTGAGGAAATCTTAACTGCTGTTACCAAAAGGTTACTACGTTGGCCAACTTTGAAGTGGTCTCCATATTGAAGACTGATACTCTCCTAGTGTAGTCTGGAAGGTGAATTTTGTTCCTCGACATGATGAGAAAAGGTATGTAAATGGCATATAATTTCTTTAAGGACACAGGTAAATAAATGGTCTGACTGAGCAGACAATCTGTGGAATAGAGAAAGACTCAAGGAGCATCCACAGAAGATGTTTTCCTAGAAATTAAAATATCTAAAGGTGACTCCCACTTAGCATACAGGAAAGTGTCAATATCTTTAGTTCAGCAGCCTACATTGTCTGATTCTTCTCTGTCTATGAAATTAAGTCCATTAGTGAAACTTTTAATTAGAATGACTGTTGATCTGCGCATGATCAAGACTAGGTTGCTGTGGAAGGCAAACACAGTTGACTAACCAAAGGTGGATTGCTGAATTAAAATACCAACACGTGAAGCTTCTGGGGAAGATAATATTAACCTAAAATACAATGGGTTAAAAATATGGAAATGAGAGGAATACAAAATCATCACCTAGTAGAAATTGTTTTTACTGAGGTCATGGTAGGCATATACCATGTTAAAGCCAAAACCAAGTAGTGATGCATGCACTCATCTTCCCTATCAGCAAATTCTATCATTGCTTTTTCCAAGAAATGAATAGAGTCTTTCAGATGTCATCTCTCCTGGTTGTCAAATTATTCTCTGGGTTTGTTATTTTATTTGTAACTGCTTTTCACTCTCCATTATTAGCTGTCTGTTGAAGTTTTCCCTTTTTTTATCATCTGTCTTCCTGTTTCACTGCCTAGTATTTTCACACTCCGGTTCACTCAGCATCTTTCTCTTTGATCTTACTGTTTTCTTTTGCTTTCTGATCTCAGTTTTTTCTCAAGTGCAAACTAATACTTTCATTACATAACCACTCCCAATTTATAGATCTTGTTTCCTATTCTCTCTCATTTCTTTCTGTCTCATACATTATTTTTTTAATGTTTTCACCTCCCATTTCCCTGCTTTCTTCCTTGCTGCCCAGAGCTTTTTGTATCTAGTGCATTGACTTTAAACTTAACTTGGGAAGGGGGTGCCCAAAGCTTACTAATGTTTGCTTGCAAGTAAACGTTTGTCTTTCAATGGCTTGGTTTATGTCAGAACAAGGTGCAATGAGATTTGAAAGCCCTCTAATGTAATGAAAATGCAGATATTCTAGTAGACTTAATAATTTTATTAAACATTATGTTGTCTTCCTGCTTATTTAAATATTTAAAATCACTTTGCAACTCTTTCCACACAATACACAAGCAGAAAGCAACTAGACAAAAATAGCAGTCATTAACTTTTGAGATACACTAAGCACAGCAGGTAGTATATATGATTCAAATTCAAACCACCACTTCTCAGAAGCAAAGTCTGGAGGAGTTATGGTTTCTGCAGTAGACAGAGGGTGTATCACCTGAATGCTCATTAAAATAAGGACTTATCCTTATACCTTCATTGAGATGAGTAGATAAAATTCATCTGGAACTCAGGACTATTGTGCTTAAAAGGAGGAATAAAATCTTAAACAAAACCAAAGGGAAAAAAATCTAGATTAATGAAATAACTAAGTATCAGTTAACTGTCTTAAAGACTCTAAAAGATGGAAAATTGACTTTTGCAAATGTGCATATGTGGTAGGTAAAATGCATTTTGAGGGAAATTAATTGCATCCTTTTTCAGTATGCAAAAGCACAGTATGTATTAATCCAATACTGATTTTAATACATTGATTTTTCTTACGGAAAAAGTACATAGTTTATATTTGTAACAGAACATTTTAAAAAACATGTACTATTGATTGGTCTTGCTGGCTTCACACTCTCTTTTTGCTGTTAATTACAGCAACCTTCTTTTTCCACCTGTTTCATGAAGGTCAAAAGTTGAATTCTTGTCCAAAAATTGTAAGCACTAACCAGAGCCCTTCTGACACCCCAAATATAATTTTGTGAAGGTGAAGTTTGAGTCCCTTGTACCAGCAGGCATGACCACAGTGCAGCTCATCAAAGCTAATGCCAGGAATCACAGGATTTTTGTTCGGAGTGCAGTGATTCCACATAGTTGCTCATTCAGTGGTGCCATTCTGAATCTGTCGGGATCTCCAGGACACAGAAGCTGCAGAGTTTCCTAAATTAGAACAAAGCAGGTTTTACTGTACTTCATACCTCTTAGTTTCATGGAATCTCAATATTAGCAAGTTTAGAAGCAACAACCACTTGAAAAGTAAAGACAAGCAAACAAGGTGAGGAGGTGGAGTTGCTCTCTATGTGAGAGAGCAGAGTGCATTGAGATCTGCCTGGACAGTGATAAGATATGGGTTGAGTGCTTAGGGGTCAGAATTAAGGGGCAGGTTAATGTAGGTGATACTATTTTGGGAGTTTGCCACAGGCCACCTGATCAGGAGGAGGAAGTGGACGAGGCCTTCTATAGACAGATGGGAGCTGCTTCACAATCACAATCCCTGGTCCTCATAGGAGGCTTTAACTACCCTGATATTTTCTGGCAAAGCCACTCAGCCAAGCACACACAGTCCAGGAGATTCCTACAGAATGTTTATAACAACTTCCTGTCACAAGTTCTTGAGGAGCCAATAAGGAGACCTGTGTTGTGCTAAAAAGAAGGTCTGGTTGGGGATGTGAAGGTTGGAGGCAACCTTGGCTGCAGTGACCATGAGACAGTGGATTTCAAGGTCAAGTTCAAGAGCTAGCAATGTGCCCTCATGGCCAAGAGGCCAACAGCATTCTGGAATGTATCAAGAAGAGTGTGTCCAGCAGGTTGGGAAAGGTTCTCCTCCCCCTCTACTCTGCCCTCATCTGATGAGGCCTCATCTAGAATACTGTGTCCAATTCTTGGGCTCCCCAGCTCAAGAGAGACAGGGACTGGAGCATCTTTTTTATGAGAAAAATCTACAAGACCTGGGACTGTTCAGCCTGGAGAAGAGGAGACTGAGGAGGGATCTCATTAGTACTTCTAGTTTTTTGAAAGGTGTATGTTAAGAGGATGGGACTACACTTTTTTCTGTAGTGTGCCGTGATAAGACTAGGGGTAATGGACAAAAGCTGGAACACAAAAAGTTCTACTTAATGAAAAACATATTGACTGTGAGGGTGATGAAGCACTGGCTGCCCAGGGAGGGTGTAAAGTTTCCTCGCAAGGTTTTCAAAACCTTCCTGGATGTGTTCTTATGTGACCTGACCTAGGTGGACCTGCTTTAGCAGGGCAGTTGGACTGAATGATCTGTAGAGGTCCATTCCAATCCCTACCATTCTATGATTCTGTGAAAATGTGTATTAACTGTGAAAAAAACCATGGAAATGTTAATGAAATCCTAAGGACAGGCTGGACATCAGGTGCAGCCAGGCATTTTCCAGAGCTGCACATGCCATTCACATGGGACTTCTGTGAAGCACTTACAGACTTCTCCATGGGGTCTGTCAGCTTCTCCTGTCCCCAGCCAAAGAGAGGATGCTGTTATCTGCAATGCTGCTTGAAGTGATCAAAAGATTGTCTGCTAGCCTGGGCTGAAATAGGATGTGAGAAAGGGAAGGTTATCTTAAAGCTTCTTTATACCCAGGGAGTTAAAAGTTTTGACTATGAGTCTGAAAATTTTCCTGCTTACAAGGCCTTTGTTGTTCTCTCTATTACATGTGAAGAGTCATTTGTTTCAGTTTCCACCTTTGCAGACAGCTTTTACAAAAAAAAAAAAAAAATCCCAAATGACTTTAATTGGTTGCATTCTCTACAAAAGGTCAAGGATTAAACGTGGGAAAAAACAGAACTAACCTTCTGTTTGCAAAGGTGCCCTTAGTACCTGTGGGTACTAAGAGAGACAGTGGGATAAATTTCTCTAGACCTTATCCCATAGCTGTAGAAATAACTGTCCCAAGGAAAAGGGTGAAAGACTTCCATGTGCAGGAATTTCAAGCCTTCACCTTTCCTGAGCACTGAATTTTCCCTTAGTGATTTTTATAAACAATTATTGGCATGCCATGAGCTATGACATTATACAATAGCCTTCACGAAGTCAGGCTTTTCCATCTATATCAAGCAGGATAATATATTTAAAAGTTAAGGGAAAAGTGCATTAGGCAACATGATGGCAATGGTAACCCTTCTTGGATATATTGTGCCATAAATACTAGGAACCACTACAGTAGAGCTTTTATCAAATCCTGGGCCTGAGTGTAAGAGACTGTGGCTTCCACAAATCAGAAAAATGATTCAATAAATCACTCTTCCTGATGTCATATTATTCTGAGCTGCCATACCTTAAGAACACAGGATGGTCAATAGTTGATATGACAAATGGACCAGCCACTGCAGTAGCTTTGAGACATACACTCATCTTGGGTTAATCAATGTAAAGGGAATAAAATATCTGACGCTTTGACACTGTTATTCAAAGCTCCTGTTTGTCAGAGTACTAAAATATCTATGGCTAATTTGGAATTCAGATTGCTTCCAACAGCAGCCTTTCTGTGCTTAAAAGTAGGCAGGTATTTAAATGCCTCACAGAAATGGAACATAGAAGGGAAAATGGGCTAATAAAGATTTAGAACCCTGAGCTGACAGACTGACCAATTTTGAATTCAGAAAAGGAGGGTGGTTTTCACGTTATAAGAAGGCAGGCACATATTGTTCATGTTTGCTACTTTGTAAGCAATCACACCTGCCCTCTTGGCGCTGCCTTACCAGGATTATTTCCCTTATCCAATTAAGTCTGTGGCTAGAATTCCCCTCATAAATCTTTCTCCCCCAAACAATTTAATTGCTTTTATTTACCTCCACTTTGATTAGCTGAGCATGCACTTTTAAAGCTTGTTTCTTACCCCCATTCAAATATGGGGTCATATTTCTAGCAAAATGTACTTTATTGGCCCCTCAGCTTCCATGAAGATGGTGGGACAGGATGTGACAAAGCCTTCGTGTACAAAACAGTAGTGATGCACATAAAAGAAGCACAGAGAGATAGTTAACACTGGCTCCTGTGTAAGCGTTGTATAGGTATGGCTGGCAGATTCTTCCACAGACAAAGGTGAAGTTATTGCAGAAGAAGGCTTAGAAATGGATAATGTAGGCTGTAATACACTTACACTGTCTGAAACAAAATGGCCTCTGCACAGGCTTTTATTAATTT
This sequence comes from Urocolius indicus, assembly GCA_013401255.1. Classification (NCBI taxonomy): domain Eukaryota; kingdom Metazoa; phylum Chordata; class Aves; order Coliiformes; family Coliidae; genus Urocolius; species Urocolius indicus. The sequence continues at coordinate 122,758 of WBNH01005807.1, forward strand.
TTTTTTAAATCTTTGTCCTAGGAGATGGTAATCACCATTTTTATCTGACTGTATCTAAATTCATACATCAGATCTACCACTCTTCAAATTGCTGGAATAATATCAAAACAGAGTTCAAAAAATACTGAATCTAGGCTATTATTTTGGTGCAAAACTGCAACTCTGTGAGCATCACTTAGCCCAAATTCCAAAGACAATGCATTTGGGAAGGTCTAAGTGAAGATTTAATTGATATAAAGCAACCTTTGAAATCACAGCAATCTATGGAAATGTTATTTTTATTAGGAGACTCATAGAATTTGCAGGACTGCCAGTGAACAGAGAGGGAGGAATAAGCAACATATTTAATTTTATATGTAGAATTAAAACATTTTTATAGAATAAAAAAATGTGTGACATGAGGAACTTATTATGATGTGATAAGATTTTACATGCTTTTAAGAACAGACCCTAGCTGAAGGGACACATTATGGAGAGAGAAATATCCTGAAGTATCAACATTTTATGTATTTTGTTGTACCAAATGTCATTTCTCTGGCTGAGTCTTCTGAAATAAATTTTAAAATACAGCAAAAATATGCCTGCTTGAATGTCTCAAACCCAGTAGTGAAAATGAAGGGGTACTGACATGAAACACCAAATCTCTTGTTTCAAAGGCAGCTCCTTGTTTCAGCTGTCAGGACAGCTGTACTAATTCTAGCCCTTATAAACAGGAAGATTTCTGATTTGTTTCCACTGTTTGAGGTAGGGAAATTAGACAGAAAACTGAGAGTCTTAGTAGGACAAAGAAATTTAGAAGGTAATTTTCTAACATGTTTTCAAACATGCAGTAAACAAAAAGGGGTTTTAAAAGGAAAAATGGTACTAACTCTAAAAAGCTTTACAAAATATATTACATTTCAAAAATATATTTGACAAAATAGTTGTTGCTAGCAATAATTGCCATTTCATTACTTCTTATTGGTGCTGAGCCGTCTTTATATGGGACAAGGTAATTCTCTCATTGGAGAGTCAGGCAGGAGAGAACAATGTGCTTTTCAGTGGCCTGCAGTGCTCTTGTAGAGTGCACTAGTTAGTGTTTGGCTACTGCATATAACACTTTCAGTATTTTGCTCCAATAACTGTACATTCTCACTATTTGTGTATGCTTTGGTCCTGTTTTCAATGGGCCAGTCTTTAACTTGTTCTCATCCTGAATTTCTCTGAGAAAGAATGAAGATTCCTTAATTTTTTTTCGTTATTCATCAGTTAAAAAGAAAAAAAAAAATCAGGTGATTCAGGCATTTAACGGACAAGAGGGTCATTAGGAGCCCTCAACGTGGTTTTACCAAAAGGAAGCCATGTTTGACCAACCTGATAGCCTTCTATGAAGATGTAACCAGGTGCATAGATGGTGGTAGTGACATGAATGGGGTTTATCTGGATTTCAGCAAAGCATTTGACACTGTCTCTCACTACATCCTCACAGCAAAACTGAGAAGGTGTGGGCTGGATGATCAGGTAGTGAGGTGGATTGTTCAATGGTTGAAGGGAAGAAGGCAGAGAGTTGTGATCAATGGGGAAGGTTCTAGTCAGAGGCCTATATCTAATGGAGTCCCTCAGGGGTCAGTGCTGGGACCGGTATTATTCAATATCTCTGTTAATGATCTTGCTGAGGGAGCAAAGGGCACTGTCAGCAAGTTTGCTGATGATACCAAACTGACGGGAGTGGCTGACACACCAGAAGGCTGTGCTGCCATTCAATGAGACCTGGAAAGGCTGGAGAGTTGGGCAGAGAGAAATCTCATGAAATTAAACAAGGGCAAGTGTAGAGTCTTGCATCTGGGAAAGAATAATCCCATGTACCAGTACAGATTGGGGAATGAACTCTTAGAGAATAGTGTAGAGGAAAGGGACCTGGTGGATAGCAGGATGAGCATGAGCCAGCAATGTGCCTTCATGACCAAGAAGGCCAACGGCATCCTGGAATGTATTAGAAGAGCTGTGGTTAGCAGATTGAGAGAGGTTCTCCTCCCCCTCTAGTATGCATCTAGACTACTGTGTCCAGTTCTGGGCCCCTCAGTTCAAGAAAGACAGAGAGCTGCTGGAGAGAGTTCAGCGTAGGGCCACAAAAATGATGGAGTGAAGCATCTCCCTTCTGATGAAAGGCTGAGGGTGCTGGGGCTCTTCAGCTTGGAGGAGAGTGTGGAAAATAATTTAATATTTTCTTTGAAAGATCACAGGAGCACAGAAAAGGTGAGGAAAGGTTACACTATCTCTGTAAGAGTTTTCAACATGATCATGGCAGAAACCTTTTCTCTGGTTGTGGAGTTGACAGTTTAATAAGTTGAAGAAAGGATTTTGAGGGGAGGAAAAAAAAGCTTTATGAGTTGGTTAATTGCTCTATACTAACAAGTTCAAATGGTGAAATATCAGATGAATGTGGGAATACTTAAGAAGTGAAACAATCGAAGCCCAAATGGGAAATACAAAAGTGTTCACTCAAAGTGTTCTTCTGTTTTACAAAATTAACAATGTCAAGAAGCAAGCCCAGACGTAGATGAGCTCGATAAACATCCACATTATAATCATTAATCTTAAATTAAATATTCTTTCAGTGGCAGTATTTCCCAACAAGATTGAAAGTTTTTATTATAACTTATGTTCTTCTTCATACACTGACCTCTGGCTCTTTCTAGTAACAATGTGTTAGAATATTGTTCCTTAAAATTATGACAATGTCAAAAAATCTAAACTGAAAGGAAGCATTTAAGGTGGACTGTTTTCACAGTAGATGTTTTTCAAGAAATCTCTATGTTCTTGGTTTGCATTCTATGCATTTCCAAGGAAAAACTGCTGAAACATTTACATTTTCTGTGAAAATAAAATGTTGTTTTCCCTTTTTTTCATAAACCCTTTGAATTAAATTTCATGCAATATCTATATACTGAAGGCGTTTTGAAAAACACAGATTTTTAGAAACACAACAGAGTGAAATAGTCATCCATTAGGTATTCAAAGGATGTATCCTTCTCTCACTATTTTTGTTTACTGTATTTATTGGTGCCCTAACACTTGAAAGAGTAATTTCAAGTATGTTTGTACTTTACCTACACCTTTATGGTACTAGATCTGACTTTCTGAACAGATGTTCTTCTAATTCATTTGTGGAATATCCTCAACATTATTTATTGTATTTTCAACAATTAATGGAGGAAAGCCAAATTTAAGAAGCAGGATTTTCAGTCCTCAGTGCAGTCAAATGTTTTCCTACTGCATACACAATCTCAGTTTATGGTTATTGTGAGGATTTTCCTTTCTTGAGGGTTCTCTATTTCATATTTCACTATTGAAATCTTGGCACATAGCCTTTCTTTTTGCTTTTTTTTAAAGATAATTTCAGCACCTCTGCAGATTTGGTGATTATCTGAGGAGGAAAAAAAAAAAAAGATTATATGTTTTTTGCTAATCTCAACCCTTTTTCGACTCCCTAATTTATATACTAGAGTTCAGAGCTTACTCCATCTTTGTTGTCCATACAACTACTGCATCTTACCAGCCTGTGTTGCTTAATGTTGAAATAGTTTCTGTCTTCCATACTGAGTATACAAGGTACTCATCCACAGAAATACCAGCCTAGGTTCAGCTAATTCTTTATTTTAATCAGATTCTCAGATGAAGATGCTCTTTGGAGAAAAATTAGGTTAGGTTCTGTGCAGTTCTTTTTGGTTATATGTGTGTTTCGAGTTCAATTTATAAAATCTATTTATATTTCAAGTTACATTTCAGTTTAGTTACACTCTACACTGAATTTCCTGATGATCCTTTTCTGATCAGCAAGGCAAATGTCCATGTTTTTACCTGTTTGGGGCAGAATCTAATAGATGTCTTGAATTGGGACACAAAGTTATTGTCTGTGAATTGCTTATTATCCAAATAGAAAATTATGCCTCTTCTTTTTGAGAATCTGTGAATGAGATAGTAGAGAGGTCTTCAGGAAAGAAGGTCTGTACTCTGTATGAATGGAATAGAAATATTACCATGTCTTAAACACCTCCAGGGACAGTGACTCCACCACCTCCCTGGGCAGCCATTCCAATGCCTAACAACCCTTCCAGTAAAGAAATTCCTCCTAATATCAAGCCTGAATCTCCCCTGACACAACTTGAGGCCATTTCCTCTTGTTCTATTGCTTGTGACTAGGGAGAACAGACCAATCCCCACCTTGCAACAACTTCCTTTCAAGTGGAGTCTTGGAGGATCTTGAGGCTTTATGAGTTAGCTAGAGGCTGCAACGTTTTCACCAATGCAACAGCACTGAAGGCTAAAAGAAATGATGTGTACAAGAGGAAAAGAAAATGAAAGGGAGCCCAGAGAACCCACAGCTGACTTTATTGAAGTGATTGGCAAGATTACTTCCTGCAATTATAGAGTAGAATAGTAAAGACATTGTCTTTAGATGCAAATCAAGACATTTTGCAACAATAGGATGGGATTAAAAAAGGGAGAGAAAACTCATTCTCCAGTTTTATAAATGCTTGAGCAACAGTACTGTACTGGTGTTCGAGTAACTGAATGGCATTGTTTGTCACTGACTGACAAGGAAGGAATTTAATCTACTAGTTACAATACTGCTAGCTCCAAACCTTAAATAAGACGACATATACAAATCACAAAGTCCACAAGTGTGTTCATGCTAAAGAAAAATGAGACACATCAAAAGAGTACAGCTGAGAAGGAAAGATGGGCATTGGGAAAATGTGGCAAAAGGCAGTCTCTGGGACACTATAACCAACTTATATGTCAGGCAAGAAATTTGCTTTGCAGCTGAAGGTTGACCTTAAATTTCAAATGTTGCATAAGTGGGTACTTTGACCTTTTTCTTGGTGACTCTTTCTCAAAGCAAAGTGGTTAATGAAACCTGTCTCATACAAAAAAAGCAGAGGAAAAGATTTCCAAAAGCTAGAGGAAAACAGACAGACACAGCCCGTCTACTCCCTAGAAAGGAAATCCTTGCAACAAAGTGGGAACTAGAAATCTCAAGCAGAGAGGCTGATGCATTGTGTATTAAGATTTTAGAAAGACTAACAATATGATAAGAAATTTCTTTCTTTTACACAAAATTTCAGGATTTTTAACTGCAGTTTCATTCCAATGAAATGTTTTTGGACAACAGTAAAAAGTAAGGATATAGGACAGAGATAAACTTTAAGAACTGAGGGGAGTGCTTACTGATTTTTTCCTCAATTATACATACGATAACATTCCAGAGACTTCAGATTCTCCGAGATCATGAAGCAATGCTGTATAAGACATTAATGCACTGCATTTTAAGTTGGTGATTAATATTTTTCTTATTACATCCTGTATATTATGTACTAATCAGATCATTGACTATTTGAGTGAAGCTATAACTACAGTCTGGCTTAGCTCAAACTAACACTGTAATGGCATATTTTGCTTTCAGGTTGCAGGATCAGTCTCTGTTCCCTGGCAACAGTCTTAGAATTATGTACACACTACCTTAAAAATGAGAGCACATAAACGGAAACATGAAATAGCCCATATATTCAACCCTTTTACCTTTTCATTTGCTTTTGTTCAAAGCTTCCATCATTTTTTCAAAACCCTTGTGCCCTAGTAAGCTAATAATCTGAAGAGAGTTAAAAAACAAAGAAGCACAAATTATTTCAGTTAATATAAACATCCTTCTTTTTTCAGCGTCACTGTATTCAAAAAACTCTAAAGATCAAAATAACAATCTATATTTTTAAAGCTGACAGAAAATAGGCTGATCTAAATAAATTGGGTCTTTCAAATATATAATTTTGCAAGCAAAGTAGAAAGCTTTTTTAAACTTGTGAAACTAATAACAAATGCTGCTCGTTGAGCAAGCAATTAAGTATTTTCCCAGTGAAGCACTACTCAGAGCTTCTGCAGTGTATTTTTAGTCCTTGCAGACCTTTTTATATTTATTACACCAAAAGGCAGTCAAGCAGTGACACCCAGTGGCTTCAGAATTCTCTCTTCAGTTTCTACCAAAGAGAAATCTCGGATTTATCTCTCAGTTTTAAATCCAGTGTTACTTAAAATGGGCAAATAATTTCCTGATGAAGAGGTAGTCAGAATCCAGTAGTTACACATGGCAATCTGGACTTCTCTGCCTGACTAGGTGACTCTAGATGAAATGATACAGTTATGACAAATATTGATACTTATCAACTCTATGCATTCAGGGAGTTACTCAAGAAATACATGGCTCTCTGCAAATATTCATTTAAGTTAACCTTTCAACAATCAAGCGTACAAAATCTGTGCTTAAAATCCTTTACTTATGCTTAAAATCTTTTACCTGAGAATTTTTAACCCTTTTTAAAGCCTTTGAAATTGATTAATGGCAAACACAATGAGGATGTAAAATTCTATTAATATTTCTCATATCAATAAAAATAGATACAAGGTGCTCTTAGCACTGGCAGTTAGGTTGACAGCTAGCCATTGTCAAAGTAATCTGAAACAAACTGCAGAGCAAACCAAAATTTTGTCAAAACAAGTTCTTCTACCAAACCTGACTGAATTATGATTCCCACAGAGGTGTACCTAGAGGTGTACCTTGAAAATAAATTGGCTGCCTAACATAACAAGGAAATATAAGAAGTTTCATTGTACAATTGCTATTCTTTAGGGATAAACAAAAATTACATTTTTCTTTTTAAAATCAGTAGCCTTGCTTTATCAAAACAAGCAAAAGGTCTTAGTCACATAGTACTGATGACCAAAAGGGCAAACTGTTGAATTGCCCAGCTTTTTAAAATATAGTCCAATAGCTTTTCTCAGGATATGTCTGTCTAGGAGTTATATTAAGCATTTGTACTTTTGGCAGCTGCAGAGGAATCCTAGCAGATTTCTTTGATTTGCAGAGGTGCTTCCCTACCAGTTCAGTATAACCAGATGTGCATGTTGTATAGGCTATATGATCTAATGCAAGTTTTACTAACTGAGCTCAAGAATAAGATAAGGAAGTCTGTGTCCATTACACTCACACATCTCACCACAAGCATTGCAACACAAGCATGCACCATGCTATTTCTGAAAATAGCAGTATATGCCTATTTCACAGCAAATTTTGTGAATGGCAGTCATAATCCATAGTCTTTACTCCCGTAGCAGTGGGAGGGAGTGGTTGCATCTACTTAAAACTTTTCACTTAAAATAGGCTGGAAAGCTGTTTTTTTCACAACACAACTCATAGTTCAATCAGTACATACCTTTGCAAACTCATCACCAAAGGACTTTTAAAAATATATTTAAAATTCCTATAGCTATTTACAGAGAGATGGATGAAAACCAAGGGACAGCACTGAACAGAAAAACACAGGTCTTGGCTTGCTCAGGGTCTTGTAATATAATAGTTCCAAAGTCAAGGATGTCTGAGGCTAGAGAAATCATTTCTTGAGTGCTGTCTTCTTTCCACTTTGTTCTTACAGCTAAATGGCAGAGGAGAATGAATTATGTTTACATGGCAAGGTTTTGGTAGCTGAAGCAGGGGCTTCAGCAGTAGCTTCTGTGAGAAAACATCGGGAGCTTCTACCAGTGGAAGCTGGCCAGTACTAGCCATCTCCAAGACGGATCCACCACTGGCCAAAGCTGAGCCCATCGGCAGTTCTGGTGGCACTCTGATAGCAATGGGAAGGAATAAATGTATCTACTTGGAAGTTTATAACAGCTCTCAAGCCAGAGGCCTGAAAATAAAAACAGATGTTGTTGATTTTTTCCCAGGACAACTAATTCCTTATTCTTAATTTTCTTTTAAAAATGTAGTAGAGTATTTGCTTGGACAACAGATGCTGATATAGCTTATTTTATACTGAGGTGCCAGCTGTTCCTTATGTTCTGAAAACAATGCCAAACCTGCTATTATGAGACTTACTATAGTGTCTTTTATCCAGTGGTAATTATTCCAGTGGGCAATTATTCCCACTGAAGTTTTTCCTCTTTTTAATAGACACTTGTCTTTACGCCAGAGGTCACTGCTGTTATCATTACCTGTAGTGACTGGATATTTGGAGTAATAAACCATATGGCATTCCATAAAGCAGAACTATGATTGAAGAGCAAACAGGGCATTAAGCAAAAAGAGAAGTATAACCCATAATCATATTTACATAACTGTATGTACATTTTCACCTGCGTTAGTTCTACAAAGGTAAGGATTGTGATGCTTTTAGAGAAAGTATCTTTGGCTCAGCAGAACAGAACTACTGTATATTACCACAGTAATGACAGAACTGCTTGTGACCTTTCAAGGAAAGCATCAGTTCCCTCCTCTTTATCTACCTCTTCGTAAACAACTAGCCCAGAGAAAACCTTCACACAAACATTGATTGATCCATCTCTCATTTCTCACCTTCTCCCTGCCTCAATCTCATCCATAACTAACACAAACAGTTTCTGGTGTGAGTTCAATTATCTAACAGCAAGAGCTTTGGGCCCTTTCATGATACCTGTACATATATAATCTATATAATCCACAGCAACTGCCAAATATCTGGAACCCATCCTGCCAACCCTCAAATTCTGATTTATAGTCTGCACACTCCATGAGTATGCATACAAAGAGCTAGGACCTTATTTAGAGTTATGTGAAAATCTCCCAAAACAAAAGTTCCTAATTGTGTCTCCTTTGAGGGAGTTCAAAACTTTTTTTATGTGCATGCAGACATTTTAGAAAAGGTGGCTTCCATGCCATTTTTGGTTCTTAGGGTTGTTCCTATCAGACAGTTCATGATATTTCAGGAGTTTCCCAAGTGATTTGCTTTTCCTATTTCCACAATGAACAACTTTGTTCTCAAATGGAAAAAATGTGTTTTCTCCATGGATCAAACCATGGAAATGGTGGACACTAATAATTCACAAGTCAAGATTATTGGTGCATGTTTTTCTATAAAACCTGGGCCCAAATGTGTGGTAAAATACAGATACATGTGTTTAACAAAATATAGACCAGCAATAATCACATCCTGGTCTGCACAGCTGTCTACTGAAAATAGCTTCAACTACTGCTGTAACAAAGACAGCAAATAGATATCAAGCCCTGAAATTAGTAAAGTGTAACACAAACTGATCATTGGAGCTTCTCCTGCTCAAGCCCAGACTGCAATTAATCAATCAGCTTCAGTACATGGCTTCTTTCCTGAAGTTACAACATGCAGTGCTGTCACTGAAAAGACTCAGCTAGCTAAAGATACAGTTCAAGACGATTTATCTGAAGCCTTGTATCTAATAAAGTATTTTCCATACTTTCTGCAGTATAGCCTCTGCATGCCTCAAGTGGGAATATTGGAGAAAGAAATGCTATAGCACTTTAAAACATGACAAATATATATATAAAATTAGGATAATCACTAGTAGTATCAATACTGTTTTGAAGTTAGAAAACATTGTTCATACAGTTTTTACTTCCTGAAGAGGATGACTACTACTTTCAATACTTGCCTTATTGTATATTTGCAAGAAAATAGATCAAAATAGAATACCAGCACAGGTTCTGAGACAAGGCAAATTCTATTATTGCCAGGTAATTCACCATCACTTCTGAACTTGCCTTCCTTTACATGGTTAATGTAAAACTTACCAATTTTTTAGTCAAACCCCACGTTTCTCAAGGCAGCAAAGGTTTCAGTAGCTCTGGGTCTCTATGCACACACAAATCAACCCTTACCTGAACAATCTCTTGTAGCAACATAGTAAAAAAAAAAAAAAAAAGAATACAAAAAAACTCACAAAACACCCTACAGCTTTAACATATAAAGAAAAAGATCTTACAGGTAGCTTTTTATATACATTATATTAACAACTCAGTATTTGTTGATGGGGAAAATAATTACGATATAAGCTCATTTTTACTCCTCAAATACGCTTTGTTTGCTGCAAAACCAGAAAGCTGGACAGGAATATATGGTTTACTGAGTGACACAGCTACAACATGAGGAAAGGATTTCTTTTGGCAGTTAAAATAATACTGCTTCAAATCTGTGGACATTCTCAGCTGGTTGGAGCAATCAGCAATCAATCCTTGCTTAAACACACACCTAAAGTGAATGCTATTAATGAAGATAATTGGTTCTGTCTGAGATGACTAAAATCCTAAGCTATTTTTGAACACAAACCACAAGTCAATAGAAATTGTGAGCTATTGTTGCAGCTTTGTTTGTTGGTAGATTGTTTAACAAATAAGTCAATAAGTCATGCATTGAAATAATGTTTAAATTGTCATAACAAGTCATAGCCTCACATAAAATACACTACAGCAGCTGAGCCTGAAATCATGCAGACATGGCCAGGTGTAAGCAAATACTACAACTGAGAAGAGAAAGTTTCACTAGACATTCAGACTGCCCACAATTATTTTTTCAAACTCTACTACTAAGATTCTACACTGAGAGAAAAATAAAAGACTTGGGTAAATGAAATTAGATATGAACCATGACATATTTTTCAGACTCTCCAGGTGAATGGTAGTTATCTTAGCCAAAGCCAAAACTCAAATCACCCCACCTTCAAGCCTAAACAGGTATTCCTACATTTAAATTATATTTTTGTACCACTTGGATTTCTCAAGAAATTGTGCTTCTAAATGTCATCGTATATGTTGTGCACATCGTTGTGAACTTTGCTAATGTTTGTCTTTCATCCCATTTCTGTCAAATAAGAGGTTACAAAATGGAGCCCTTGCTGCTTCTAGCTATAAAGAGCTTCCATCTGAAAGCCCTAATCCTTGCTATGACAAGCCTTTTAATGAGTTTTTGTTGTCTGCTGTGCTCAAGGTGGATCAGGAGGAGCTTGATGATAGTAAGACGTTTTAATCTCAGTCTATGGGTTTCTGTAGCTTCTATGTCATGGCACAAGGTGAAACCCTCTGAGTAACCTGGAAAACCATGACTTACCACATACTTGAGAATATGTGAGCAAGTTCTCAGAAACGGAACATTCTGGAGTGATTTATTTTGTTTATATATATATATATAACACATCTGGTCTCCCATATAGTCAGTATGGATTGACTGAAAAGGCCATTGTTTGGGGGTAAAAAAACTCAACATTTGATACAAAACAAAATATTTGTTTTTTAAAAAAAAAAAGCTGTTTTCTTATTTCTTTTTGTTTAAAAAAAAAAAACTTCCTTTTTGTTTGAAAAGACATAAAAGATGCTAGAAGGCCTGCTTCTTCCATCTGAAAAAGAGGAGAGAAAAAATTATAATCAGTAAATAATAAGAGTGGGATAGTTCAGAGAAACTAGCTGATACAAAGTGATGAATTCTTGTTCCTACGTACTTTATGTGTCCTGAATTTCAGATGACTATTACCTAATTGCCTAGAAAAATCTATGAAATAGAATGTAACAGCAATACCACTTACTTGCATGCTCTCTCCAGTGGTATTTTTTTTCCTCTTACCTGCTTTTCCTTAATTCAGTCCTAAAATATCTGATATTAATTACATGACACAAGCAGTGTTTGTTAACGCTCTATGTTGCTATTTTGTAACTGCCTTTGTTTTTTCTAGTGAAAAATGGCCATTTATATGCCGTGTGATTTCCTTTATTAATTTACCTCTTCATTTTTTAGCTTCTAGTTGCTCTTGAAACTTTTGTTACTTATTCTGAAACATAACTACCTGTTCCAGTTTGGGGGGGAAAAAAGTAAAAGGCTTATAATGCTTTGTATTCTTCCATTGGCTGCGTTATAAAATCACTAAGATTTAAAAAAAAAAAAAAAAAAGAAAAAGAGAAAAAAAGGTTTATATAAACAGCTTGATATTTTTAGAGCACAGGGTCAAGCAGATCAACTTTTAATTAGAAACAGATTAAACTTTGATTACCCCTTCAGAGCTCTCTAGCATTGACTGAAGGTAATCCTTGCAAGCTTTGAAGTGAGTGTAACTGAGGTACCTTCCCAATGACTTTACATTTAGAATCGAAGGTCAGAAAGTGAAAGCAGCATGCAAAAGCTGGGAACAGTTATTTCTTACTGGAGCATGGACACAAAAACTACAAATCAAATGCTAAAGTGCATCTAAGCTCTCAGGATCGATTCTTTGATGGTAATGTATGGATATGTCTATTTCAGCAAAAATTATATAAAGTAGTTAGTATTGTAGCTTATATCTGAAGAATAATCTGTTTCTGTAGTTTTTGGTCATGAAAGCTAATGTTGGCTTCAAAATGCAGTGGAAAGGATCATGGTTTTTGAGTAACTGTATATATATTTTTCATCTGTCTCAGTAAGCTTTGAGGTGTTTATAGTGTTTCTGCAATGATCAGTTTATTTTAGTTGCAACATCTATGTGTATCTTTGTACTTTAGCTTTGTTGCAAAAATTTACAGCAGCCAAAAAAAGGCAACTTAAAAAAAGCCTGTTAAGGAGAGAAGGTTGTATGTTTATTTGCAAAAGAAGCATCAAAAGTTAGTGAAGAATATTCTCAAAGCTACCATTTAAATAATATTATTAAAATAGGAAGAAACTGCAGTGGCAACAGTATGCCTGCAAGAAATTTAAAGCGATAAGAAAGATATAAAGCTTTCTCACTATGATTAACAGGGAAAATAAAATAAAACTTTTGAGAGTGCTGCTTATGAATGCACAGTCTTTCGTGCTTTATTTACTTCATTATGCTTTATTTAGCTGTTTCTGAATAGTCTTCCTAGATGTTTAAACACTCTCCGTGCTTATGTGAGTGCGCATGACTTCCCATTGCTTGCTGTGAAAAGATTTCTTCGAAGCAATGTAGCCTAGCCAACAAGTCTGCAGATTTAAATTATGTATCCAGCTCTGCAGCAACTCAGTTGAAAGCCATTTTTCTTATTTTACTTAAACTTTTTGGTGATATTTTGTCCTATAAGAGTACCGTAGATATATGGAATTTAATAGGATTATCTTATTCCTTGCTGATAAATGATAGTGACCCATTTGGTTCTAACTGAATGGCCTAATGATTGGATAGCACAAATGGGCAGAGGCAGTGATGGCTGCTGTAATCCTCTAAACATCTTCCATGAGAGAGATAGTCGAAGCACTGTCAGCACTAGCCTTGTGGGAAGCTTTTCACTTGCCTACTCGGATGGAAATATCATCTCAAATACTTGAATGCAACAAATTATTTTGGAAGCAGACTGGTTTTATTAATTAATTGAAGATGTGTGTCAATGTAAGTGCAGCCCTGCACAGCTCTGCCGAGACATGGATAAGGCTACCTGGTCAATTATGTGTATGTGTGAACATAGTGCTGAAGAACACATAGCTATCTATTTGCATCCCAAGAAGACCTGTTTTGATATCATTTTTTTTTTCCATCTAGTCTTCATTTTTTATGTTTAACTTCCTCGATTATAAATTGGAGTGAATTTAAGGTTGGGGTTTTTTACCCTTGGAGTTTCAGTTTTGGAATACATGAGCTGGGAATACAGGCAGTAAGATTGTCCTTATACTGAGTTTTCCCAGGGGAAGGGTTTTTTTTTCAAAGAAATAATTTCTTACTAAACTTTTTTTACAGGAACAAACAAATTTAATTTGTAATTTAAATTACAGGCACAGTGCTACTTTTTTTGTGAAGTAATTTGAACACACTCAAACTTTGTAAAACTGAATTGATAGTAAAAATCTCTGACTTCATGGGAGTGTGGTAGTTTAATTAGTAAGAATTTTGTTTTCAAGTGCTTCTTAAGCCTAATTTTAAAGGACAAAGGAAGTCTGAACAGAGCTTGTACACTGAATTCCAATTTTTAGTTTTTCAGTGAGCTCTAAAAGACTGGAGGATAGAAGGATGAGCTGGATTTTTCTTCAGTCTCTTGCATCTATAAATTGACACTGGTCCCAAGTCTCTTGTTCGAGCTGATGTGCAATGGCTGGTGTTTCACTGGCTCGCTTTCCATGTTTATTTGGAAAGCTTTTTTTTTTCCTGGCCCTAAGGCCTTCATTCCATCCTCACCATAGCTCCACTCGGTAAAGCCAAGTGTGGGGAGAGGTGACTGTCACTAGAGGGTGCTACACATCTAGACTTTTAGGAATCTTCCTTTCCTCTCCGAAGTCAATGGTAGGTAGCACAACGAGCTGCTACGTCGAACGCAATCTGCCGCGGTTGTGGTTCTGAACTTTCTGTTCAGTTGTTGAATATGTCTGATAATCCTGGTAAGAGAAATAGAGCACGATGGGAAATGATTAGGAGAGGTCTCTGCCTAGATTTTTATTTGAGATGTTGTGTGTAGGGTTTTTTTTTGCTGAGATTTGTTTCAATATTTGTCCTTTTAAAAAGATATGTATGGTTCCATTTTTTAATTCATTTTTCTTTCAGTCATTGAAACATAAATGAGTTGATATTTTAAATTATATAGGTTCATACTTAGGTTGGGGATTGACCTGCTGAAGAGCAGCTCTGCAGAAAGAGACCTGGGAGTCCTGATTGACAATAAAATGAGCCAGCAAAATGCCCTCATGGCCAAGAAGGCCAATGACATCCTGGGATGCAGCAAGAAGAGTGTGGCCAGCAGCTCAAGGGAGGTTCTCCTTCCCCTCTACTCTGCCCTGGTGAGACCTCATCTGGAGTCCTGTGTTCAGTTCTGGGCTCCCCAGCTCAAGAGGGACAGAGTCCAGCGCAGGGCCACCAAGACCATGAGGGGAGTGGAGAATCTTCCTTATGAGGAAAGACTGTGGGAAATGGGCTGTTTGATCTAGAGAAGAGGAGACTGAGGGGAGGATCTCATTAATACTTATAAGTATATAAAAGTGGATGTCAGGAAGTTGGGATGTCTCTTTTTTTTATGGTATCTGGCAACAGAACAAGGGATAATGGAATGAAACTGGAACACAAAAAGTCCCATTTAAGCATACAAAAAATCCTATTTCACTGTAAGGGTGAGGGAGCCCTGGCACAGGCTATCCAGGGAGGATGAGGATTCTCCTTCCTTGGAGGTCTTCAAGACCCACGTGAATGTGTTCCTGTGTAACCTGATCTAGGTGGACCTGCTTTGGCAGGAGGATTGGACTAGATGATCGCTAAAGGTCCCTTCCAATCCTACCATTCTATGATTCAATGATATTTTAGAATCATAGTATTATTTTGGTTGGAAAAGACGTTTAAGATGGAGTCCAACCACTAACCTCACACTAGCAAATCCATCACTAAATCATGTCCCTTGGCACCTCATCTATTGGCTTTAAATATCTTCAGGGATGGTGAATGTTGTCCTTGTCCTCAATATTTCAGAATCATTTCTAAAGATGCCCTTACAAAGCTTCTGTTTTGTTAGTTGGGTTTTTTAACATAGCTGCATCAGGGCCCATCCAACTTTCTTCCAACAATCTTTCAAAATAACTTTTGGACATGCCTGGCCCAGCTGAGTTTCCTGTTAATGTGCAATGGATAAGTAAAGCAATAGCTCCTGCTTATTATGAAGATCTATACATATAAACATTGTTGCTTGATTGCTGTGAACATCTATTGATACTTTAGAGCAAAAGTCATTATATTTGAAAGACTGAGACTGAGGTACAGGGCTGTGAAACAAAAGAAACATGCAGGTAGAAAAACTACCTAAAATCAATTTTTTTTTTTGTTTCCTTTCTGTCACCATTCAAAGTAGGTATTTGCTGTTTCAAGCAAACATTAGCAGCAGTATGAGTATGTCTTGTGTAGCACCATGCTGCAAGCTACCCAAGCTAGATCTAAATGACTTGAACAGCATAGGAGCTCTTGATGAATTATCTCTGGGAAACAATGTAGCTGCCTTATGTCTGGAATGAACTTGAGATAGAGTTAGATTTCACACTTGGCTCCAATGAGTTACATTTTAGGAAACAACTGATTGTCATACTGCAATGATAGAAGTGGTGTCACTCAGGCTACCTCAGCTGCAGTCTTTGTTTCATTTTTGTTAACTCCTCAGATCTTACAGAGGTGTCTTGATGTGTGAGTGGTAAAGCTTCAGCACCCAGTTTCTCCCTTTTTAGGAAAGAAAAGTATGTCATTTTCACAGGAGCCATGAGGAAGTCAGGCAAGGATTTTTATTTCTCATATTGTTGATTATCCTAACCAAGGAAGGGATGAGACAGGCATGCCAAATGCTTGCTTCAAAGGTTACCGCTTCTACTGCTTCTACTGCTCCAGTACCCCTAAACAGAGTCGAGAATCTATGTCCATCTCTTTCAAATCTGTAAATCTTTTCAGGTATATTTATTTCAATATCATTACAATCAGTTGTTGTGAAGCCTCCTGAGCTAGAAAACTAGCAGTGATGAGCTCAAATATTAAACAAGTCACTAGAAAGTGGTGAGGTTGGATATGTCAGCTTGCTGGGTATATTCTTCCTAAGCAACCCCACTCCCTTACTAGCTGAGAGATTTGGTGACTTTATGTGGACTGCTGCAGTGGGACTTCCTGAGCTCTGTAGTGAGCCAAAGCTTGTTCACTGCTTTGCATTGAATCACTCTGGGGTGTGCCATGACTATTGGATGTTACAGAGAAAATACTGTATTGTTCTCTAGCTCTTTTATTTTTTTATATGTTTTTCTAAAGACCTAAGTTGGCTGGAGAGCCACATTTGGGAAAACACTGCTTTCAGTATGGTCAAAATAGATATGTTTCCCACTGGTAAATAAATGAAATGGGCATTTATCCAATTAATTTCATGCAGGATCGTTCCACTGATGAGGCACAATCATGTCAAGATGAATCATCTGCTCACAGCCCACTGCTCATGAGCAGCTTATGTCCCTGCTCACCAGTTACTTCTGCCTAGTTCCTCTGACAGGAATGTCCAATGCAAGAGAAAACTGTTCCTCTACTGACAAGTAGTTTACAGTTAATTGGTTCCAACACAAATTAAACAGGAATCCTTTTCAATAGGCCAGAGATTTTTCCCCAGCACCCAGAGGCTACTGTTCTGCATGTCTACTGTGTACACACACAGGTTTCTTTCCTCAACAAAGAACAATAAATGCCAGAAGATGTTTGCACACTTTCTCCCTCTTCAACCCCAAGTTTAAAGCTGCTCCTTTCCAGTGATTATGGTGTTATGTTTTCATGAGGTCTGTAACACGTAAAGTAGTCAGGTGATGACCTTGAATTGGAACAGACGTCATAGTGCCAAATATTTGTTCCCAGAACTATTTAACACCAACCATTTGCCCTAAGATAGCAGATCAGCTTTTTTTTATATTTTCAGATAGAAGCTGGCCTGTAAGAAGCACCAATTTAAACCTGATACGATGCTAAGAATCAGACTAAACCATGGAGGGTTTTTAGACAAAGTGAATGCATTTCTGGTGCCAGAAATAGTTTTGACATTATCTGCATACTAATTCCTCTTGCTCTTCATAGCTTGGAAGGAGGGAAAAGGTTTAAGTCCTTAGTTAAGACTCGTGTTTGAAGAACTACTTCAGAAAAGAGTCAACCTGTTTTGCTTTTGCAGTGCAAATACTGATGAGGTTACCATTTAGAAAGGATCTAATGATTTATGCTCTAAACACCTGGGCAAAACTCAATGAAGCAGGAGAAAGAGCAGGAGTTGTGCTGGTGTGTAGGGTTTTTGTACCTTTGAGTATCCTGTGTTAGGAATTTAGATTTACTGAGGTTCAGGATCTGTCTTCTTGTATGTTTTTTTCCTGAGGAGTGCATGTATGAAGTAGGTAATTAGCTTTTCCTTTGGGCTTGGATTTGAGATGCAGGGGTATGTATGAAACATCTCCACAGCTCAGGATGGTATTCATGTTTTGCAACAGACAAATAAACTGATGTTAAGGAATGACTGTTGAGGCAAATCTGGTTTATACAGATGAAATTGTTGGTAAAAAGTCTTTGCTTAGGGTTATTTACAATTATTTACCTTATGTAATAAATTTTGTCTCAAACAATGATCTTGTCAATGAAATTTTATCAGTGACTTTTTTTATTACCTTCAGCATAGTATTGGTTTTGTCTACTGAAAATTTTCTCTCAAATGGGAGGTTTCAAGTCCTAGATGTTGTCCAACACTAATTGTTTTGAACTGATTTCCTATTAAAAAAGTCCCTTTTCTACTAAGAAAACAAAATTTGGGGAAAGTTATTTTTCTCAGTATCCTCTAGAATGTTGTAATTGTCACTAATCTGTAAAACTCAGAACAAAACCACATCACGGTTGCTCAGAAAACGTGACTGACGCTGTGACATTCAATGCTTAAAAACATGAACTGCTACAATGTAGGTCAGGTCAGCCTTTTTGCTCCAATAGTATGCCAGCTTTTGCTCTTCAGCTTCACTTTTCTTACACAAAAATATCTAATACTTCTGGTTGCTGGGGTACTTGCAGACATGCAGAAGGAATGGGTTTAAATTGTACTTGAATTGATGCAGATAGTGTCAAACTTATTTTTGCATTTGCCCATTTTTGGGATGGATTTGCTTTGGATTGGAGCCTACTGAGAAATTGTTGTAACCATGATCAGAATTGCAAATCCTTAAAAAAAAAAATAGTTCCTCATCAAAACAAGATACTATTTCACCTAGAAAAAAAAGCTTTAAAGTCAGTTGGTCAAATCTCCTTGTGAGCACTATAAACTCAGACGTTAACTTTCCTTCCTGAGTTGTCAGTGTATTTTGATATTCTTTGGTTAGTGTATCAGGACCTTCCAAGTACCCAATTTAGAATAAAATTAAACAGCTCCTATCTATTTTCTTCTGCTCCGATACCTGGACAAGCAGCTGCATTTGGGAAGTATTTATTACTATCTGTCTCAGGAATTCAGAATAGTGATAGATGTTTCAAGAGTTACTCTTATTTCTTATGCACTCTGAGAAGCTGTCATTTCCATAATACCTTATGACAGAACATTACCTCATTGACCTCTTTTGGCACAACACAGTGCATTTCCTTAATTATTTTTAATCTCTTTTTAATGTCATTAGTGCAACTAGCATGTTCTCTACTGCCAGTGGAAAGGACCAGTGATAAAATAGTATAGCCTGACTGTGCATACTATCTATTTTATAAACTGTCCTTTTTGTGAACCTCTAAAAATTGGGACAGGTAGGTGTCACAAACCCTGACTGTCAGTTGTCATGGGAACTGTCCAGTTGCTCATCACAGCTACAGTGAGTGAAATTAGATGAGCTTTGAAAAATGTTATCTGGTCTGCTAGCAATGTGTTTTGCAGATGTACATTCCAAAGTCAGGTGGTATTCCTATGTCTATGAGGCAGATCAATATTTTTCTTCCACTGTGTAGGTGCTTTAATTTTTTTCTAACTTAACTGAAAGTGAAATGTAACAAGTTTTATTATTGTCCAGGTGAAAAAAAAAAAGTAATTAATATTTTTCTGTCATTCAAGTTTGTCATATTAGACTTTCATTATGTATGTGATCAGGTACAGTTTGACCAAACTTCATTAATTTCTTTTAGAGAATATACTTGGACACTTCAGTGAAAAATTCTTGGTTTTTTTAATAACTGATGTTTTCTCAGAGTTTTGGGGGGTGTTGTTCTATTTTTAAAATTGCAATGTTTGTCAGAATGGCACAGCTGGAAAGTTTTGGAGCATCAGCCAAACCACATTATCAGAAAGACTCAGGATCAATGTCCTAATTAGTGCCTTGCAAGAAAAGGTAACTGGCCCAAATTCACATTACTGTCACCTCTGTTGGCTTGGTGCTATGCAAATAAAGTAAAAAGTTACTACAAGTTAATGACATGCCAATTTTGCATCAGTAGACCAAAAATAAACAAAGAGAAAAATCATCTCAGCAATATACTTCAGAACAAAGAGACTTCAGTATCTCTTTTAAAGACATGTGTTGCATCTCCAAACTTTCAAGGTATTTTAGTTTTTGCTTCGGGGTTAGATTGCTTAGTAGAAATGGACTCAGTGAAGTTAGAAAGTGAACAATCAAAAATATGCTGTTCTGGAGTTTGTAACTGAAGCACTGTGGAAACTATTTCACCACCACCACCATCAGTTTCATTCCTGATGGCATGTAACAGCAAGCAAGTCATCCTCTGAAAAGATCCTTGTTCTTGGTCTGGAAGCAAGAGGTTAAAGGCTGAATTTTTTCCTATGCTTTTTCTCAGGCTGAATGTTGCCCAAGAGATTAACAAGATCCAGGTTTTGTGTCAGAAGTCCTTGCAAAAAGGATGAGATCAACTTGGGAATATGTGAGAAAAACCATTAGATAAATGATAAATAGGAGAAATATGAGGGAGAAAGATTCTTTTGAACACCAATTTGATTCTGACTTATAAACCAAGCACCTACTTGTTCATTTAGATTTTTCTTTTAATGTATTACTGAGTAATGGAGGGAAAATCATTCAGTCTCATAGAATGTATCATCTCACCTCCTTGAAGTATATCCAGAGTTATATTTGTCAATTTCTGCTATCTTTAGGCTTGACTGTCACACTCAGCCTTCCTAGAAGAAATTGTAAATGACATCTAGGTAAATGATGTGCAGGTAATTAAAAATCTTAAGAATTAAGCTTAGAACTAAGCTAGCATTTGAATTGTATAAGCTGTCTGTGCTGTCCGTGTCTTTGGTGCCAATCTTTATTTCAGGCAATAGCAAGCAATATTTGAAGGTAAATCTTTGCATCTTAGTATTTATTAGTAACGTTTTCACACTAAAGTAATCTATTTATTTGTGGAGGCTCAGTCTTGGAGCAAAATACTAAATCTCTCTCATCCTATGAAGATATTTTAGTGTATTATTTCTGGAAGTGATCCTTGGGGGTAATTCTAATGAAAGCACTCAGATTTTCTGCATGTATTTGGCTTTCTGGTGAACAGTCATAGAGTCAAAATTAAAGCTCTTCTAGGATGATCAAAATGCATTTAGGCTTTTTACCATCCTGGAAACAGGAAACTTGCCAACTGAATCCACTAACAGCTGTTCTGAACTTTTTTTATAAATCATTTTCAGAAAATGGTGTATTAGGTTATGTAGGACTCTGCATTCCAACCCAAGTTCTCATTTTTCAGAGCCAAAGTAAATGCTTTTGGTGAGATTCAGAGTACTAAATTAGCACGTGGAGTACTCTAATACTCCATTAGCTAGTAATGCAGCCCCTTTGGAGATGGAATTCAATAAAGAATTGTAATTAACAATTCCAGACTGTCCTCTTAAAGAGTTTATATCATAATATATTCCTTTGCCTTGGGAAGTTATATCTTGTAGATAGCATACCCGCATTGAAGCAGCTGCCCACTATTTATTTATGAGGTCAACCCTTTCTTGAGAAAAAGGTGCATCTGTCCATATATTAAAAAAACCCACATGCTTTTATATATAAATATATATTTACACATCCCAGCAGTCATAGCATTCCCAGAAGTCTAACTGTGAATTTTTTAACTAACTTGAACCTGTCAAGTCCAGATGTTATTAACATCCACACCTGAACCAAATGCTGATGTACTGGAGCTTCATGACTTTCTGAAAACAGAATCTCTAACAAGATTCATAGTTTCACTTTCTCCTGATGTGCCCTGTTATTGCAGAGCAAGAGACTATCAGGTGCTGTGAGACCAGAAGGCATTCAGTGAATTTTTTGTACTGTCCAAATAGCAAGTAGCCATTTACGGCAACAACAAGCTGAGGACTTTTCATTAACACTTAAAAATAATAGCAAAGTCAATCACAATACAAAATGAGAGGCATTGTTTGTGCTGCTTTAATTTCATTTGTTCATATTGATTAAAAAAAAAAAAACATGGTTTGATTTTCTTTGTTTTGATGATCTTTTAGTAGGTTATATTTTTTATAAGCATGATGGTTTGTTTGAAGTGTCTCTGCAGCTAGGAAGACTAAGATAATTATTAAAGTCCTGGGGAAACAGAACAAAACTTTAAACTGAGACTTACAGAAAGTCAAAAGAGTCTTTGTGTGAGTTTTTCAGTCTAGCCATGTTGGGGCAGGCTTGGTATCACTAGCTGGAGGCCTTGTGTTTCATCTTGGCTAACTAGATCTGTTCCTCTTTTAGTTGTCCCTTGCTGTAAGAACGATTTCAACTACTCAAATACTTGTGCTGGGTATGAATGAAGTTGTTATTCTATCACAGAATTATACAGATGACACAGTATAAAGATATCCTGGGATTGTCTCTGTTTTTATTGCTTCTCTTCTATGAAACAACTTTTGTGTAGATAGCCTTTCAGGATGTCAAATGAATCTAGCTTTGAATTATTAGGTTTCAGTGTTTTCTAGATGTGAGGTTTATGGAAAAGTGAGCAGACTTTTCCTCCTTACACCAGAAAAAAAAAAAAAAAAAACAAAAAAAACCCCACCTTTTTTAGCTTACAAGAGTGCTGTCCAGGTAGATGGATAGATAACATATTGGGCAGGTGTTTGGCAAGAAACTTTATTAGCAGTCACGAGTTTCCTAACTCCAGTCATAAATTGCTGTATGCTGCAACTTGCTATTGTACTTTTATAAGCCTCAGAGCCATGTATTGTGTGTAGAAAAAAATGCTGCTTTCTGTCCTTGCTGATGTGTGTCATTTGATAATCTAACAGTGTTTAATCAACCTTGGCTTGAAGGACAGGTCCTGGTCAGGTGATGTTTTCAAACATACAGAGAGTCCTTGGGGAAGAAAGAAGAAGAAATTGGTATTGTTTATCTCCTCCCAACAGTTACAGGAAAAAATATAGGGTATAAAACACATATGGAAGTCTAGAGCATGTTTTCTGTCACCCTTACTTAACAGATGGTTAAAAGAGTCCATTAGTTATTGAGTATTTGTGCTACATATTTTATTTCCTTTGAAAGACTTTATTTTGTCAGTTCCAAAGAGACCAGAAGTTTGTTTTCAATATCCTTGTCAAAGCATGCTGGCTGTCTGTTCAAGTCTTCAGATATCTGGAGCAATAAGCAGAGAGGACAAAAGATTATGTGAACTCATATACCACTTCACATTGGCTGCAAAGTGTAAGACAAAGCACTGAATATTCAGAAGCAAGTTGTGCAAAAAAAATGTATTGAAGATGGAAAATTCCCTGTAATAGACATAAATGAAAATATTCTTTAAAAACAACGAAACAACAAAAATAAAATGCTTCTTTGGTGTATCACTGTGGTCTAGTTACTTTAATACATGTTTGAGGAGAAGCTCAGAGTAATATCTGGAATCCATATTTTATCAGTCAGGTGATGAGAGCACCAAAGAGCCCCACTGCAAATGGGGTGCCCTTCGGTCACTGTTAAGTGACAACAGCGCTGAGCACTGGTGCTAGCAGACTGGTAATATCTGCACTGAAAATGTGAATGGACAATTCTCATCAACAAATATCACCATTGAAACTTAGGGAAGACCAGTGCATACCTGTACGAGCTGTCAAAAAGCTCCATGTTGATAACTCTATAAGCACTAAGCAGAGACACAGAACTAACAACCTGGCAATCTCCCAGTTTGTATCCTAAAGGGACTTTCATCTTTAACTCTGGTGTTTCTTATTTTATTCCCAGATATTTAACGTACATCTATTCTGATAATGCTTAAACAGCCAATTATTAAATCATAAACATAAGCTGCCACTTCAATGATTTTTATTAGTTAGAACAACTTTGTCTAGATCCCTAAGGCAAATGTCCACTGAAATAACAAGGGAATATCTTATTTCATTAAAACTTTCAAATTTAAAAGAAAAATAACAAAATCTGAGGTTTAAATTGTACTAGTCATAGAGCAGTGAGGGCAACTTGTATGATTTCCAGGTGATTTCCAGGAAGAAGTTAACAGATAAAACTGAAAAAGCAGTCAAAATTTTAAAAGATAAATTTCTATTTGAGATGCTTTGATTTTGATCTCAGATTGAGACCGCCTTAGAGAAACTGTGCTATGAGAAAAATGCCCTAGGAAGCTTAAACTATCTGCATCTGGTTACTAAAGTAAATATGGAAATTCACCAAGTCAATAGTTGCTCTTGAAATATCTATGCATGCAATGGATGAAGAGGGTTTGGAATAACTTGAAGAGGTGGGTGTTTGCGTAGCAGTAGAAAAGACATGATCCAGCTCAGAATAAAAACCAAAGATTAGGACAAAACACACATGGAATTGTGAGGACATGATGAGCCTGAAATATCTCTCAAATTAAATAAAAAGAAATCTTGTTTACTTACAGATCAATTATGTGGATGGTTGAACTAGCTGGAATAAAACAGGCATGTTTATGCAGGGTACCACCAAATAATCCATGTTCAGTGTTACTTGTGTGCCTATGGGGTTTTGTCATGCTCGATATTAACAAGGCATGAGAGGCATGAGAAAAATCACAGTGTATTTCTATGGTCAGGAGTCAGCATTTCTGAAGGGACATAAGAAACGGTACAATATTTATGGAATATATATTTTACCAATTCAAATATTTTACATGTCTTGATTTTTTTTTTTTTTTTTACATCTTGTATATTCAGTGTTTTTTATGTAAACCAGCAGCCAAGGGCAGGGAAATGGGAAAACATCATGCTTCTGTGTGGATTATACTATCTCACTTTATATTTATTTGGTATTTCTTTGCAAGAAATATAGTAATGTATGTAAGTGAAGCACTAACAATAACAAACATGCCTCCTGGATACAAAAATGCAGACTACATTTGACATCCCTCCAAGATTTGTGCTATCAGCCAAATTAGTAATGTTCCAATTAAAACAAAAAGTTACGTGCAAAAAGCACCTCTCAGAATTGTGACAGAGGGTTTCAAAATTACCCTGAAATTCTCTATGGCTGTTGCTGCTGCTTAGTGACCTAAGCATGCTCATTATTGCAGACAGGGGAAAGGGTGAGTCCTTTATTCCTTGCCACTGTCCACATCTTCCTTCATCCTCTGTAGACCTTACTCTCAAAGATCAGGAAAAGTTATCTGGGTTGGGAGGGTTGTGAGGGTTTGTTTTGGTTGGATTTGGGTTTTTTTGAGGGGTGTAGGTGTTGTTTGGTTTCGATTTTTTTTCTTTGGAGATGAGGAAGTGCCCAATACTTAATTCAATTTAACATTTGAAGACAGAGAAAGTGTGTGGTTAGGTACTGCCTTTGGATATCTGACTTGGATGTGTTGGTATAGAATGGCTTCTTCCTTGAGCCATAGGATGTGACTTGAATATTTATTGATGATGGGAACCATAGCCCAAAGAACCTGTCTTTCCACAGGTATTTTATCTGAATACTTACTTTTCTTTCAACAAATGCTCAACCAAGCAGTATTACTATCAGGAATATACTTGTTATCTTTTCATTTTTTAAGCAATTATTGGAAAGAGTTCACAGAATGTAAGATGTGATTTCAGAAATTCAACATTTACAGAGAAATAAATGATCATCTGAATAGGAAATTCAATATGTGTTTATGTGCACTTTCAAAATACCTTAAGTTTGGCTTCTGAATTATCTCTTTGACAATTATTACTAGTTTTAGTATGATTCATAAACATCAGTACAACAAGAGCTATGAGAGGGCAATGCTTTTGCATAGGCTATGTGGTGAGCTGGTTTTGGATGGCTTTCCCCGTCTTGGTCTCCAATCCAAAAACCACAGAGCAGTGCAGCTTTTTTGGGGAAGAGATTAATATCTTTCTCCCTTAACAGTGTACCTAAAAAGAGTGTTTTTTCCTGGATTGCATACTTACGTGTCAGAACCACCTGCAGTCCCAGTAGCAACTGATGAAATGTTACTGACAGAAATGTCTAATTGGAGAAATATTCAATTATGTTTTGATTCAAGTGGTGGTGGTTTTTAATAAAAGTAATGCAAACGAACAGTGTATTCTATTCACACTCCTGTCATGGGAGCAGTCTTGGCACAAAAATGAATAAATAATTAAAGATAGGTTTGAAATCCAGATTGCTTCTCTTTTCAGCTAATTTTCACCTTTAAACACTATTCTAAGAATGCTTGCTCATTTTTCTTTCTGAAAAATTATTTTAATTCCACAATTCCAAATTGAATTTGCTAAAAGAGTGTACATTCTTCAAAGATTTTAAAAGGTAATAATATTCTTTATTTTCAGATCATTTCATTTCATTATTTTGAACAAAAGCTGTCACAAAATAGCCTTAGTTCTCATGCTTGTTGCAGGTTTTCATCCTTTTTCTCTTTTTTTTTTCTGTAAATCTGTAGATGAGGACTCTGGCTCAAATTTTCCAGAAAGAATCTAGCAAAAGTTTTCTTAACGAAAACTTTGGTTTTTTGGATTGGATTTTATTTCGCTAAATCTAGTCATAGGGCTTTTGAAAAGTATCAGTTAAAACTATAGGCAATACTAAAGAAAATTATTCTGGGTTCTTTTTATTTAAAAACAAGTATGTAGATTAATTTCTCTTCACTGTCTTTTTGAAAAGGACATTTTTTGCGAGTGTGTAAATTTTGAACTTTGTGGAATTGTACCAATTTCTATTTCCTAGCAACTGACTGATTTATATGCAGCAAAAGAAGTGATTGCAAACCACAAGAAGTAAATTTAGGGGAGGGGGGGTGGGGAGGTGGGAAACAAAGGCTTTTTGTGGGATCTACAAGAGTTTGTTTAAACCTGTTGGGCAGGTTAAATGCAGAGATGCCCTTTCTTTCAACAAGAAATCCCCTGGAACTGTCCATTGCTCTTAAACCTAGAGAGTGACTCTTTGCCCACCAAATAAACAAAGCAAAAAAGCAGTTGTGAATATCATGATAAAAACACCTTTGAGGAAAGCCCAGAGCCCTGAGGACTCAGATCTAGGTGATAAACTGTCATCTACTTCCAGCCTTTGCTTTTCAGTAGCTCCCAACTTTTTTTCAGGAGTAGGAGAGTTCTCTCTCACTACACCATATTTTAGTACCTGACTGGCTCTGAATAAAGTATGCATTAAGAAAAGAAAAAAATCCCTAGAGATAATATTTTAAAAAGAAAAAAAGTTGAAAATTTTACTATTACTCTTTCTATACATTAATCAAATGTCTCCTGAAGCTTAAACAGTGAAAACATTAGCATAATGGTGCTGAATGGAAAAAAAAAATCTAAACAATATTCCCATCTCAAAAGTGGTCTACTTTTATCTGAATCTAGCTGGTTAGTATTTAACTTAGGTGATAAGTGTAATGGAAGGAATGAGCTGTGCATTAGTAATCTTGATATAGGTTTTGTTAGGCATTCTAGCTTGAATACAAAAGCAGGGTATAGTAACAGATACAGTAACTCTGTCTCAGGCAGAGAAAGTTTCCTGACAGAAGGACAAAGTGTTTTTACTCAGGGGATGTCTTTTGAAGAACATTTAAGAGATTACAGGCAGAGAGGCTATTTCTAGTCCAAATTGTACTGTCTCTTTGTAATCCATACTGATGGATCTAGGTGAAATGAAACAACATCTGTCTGTAGAGCTGTGACATTTGAAAAGTAGAAATATGCACATTTATCTCTCAGCAAACTTTTTTAAAGACTTCTGCTTGTTACTTTGCTTGAAAGGATCAGAAAAATTAGAACTTTCTGACTGAACCAGACACTCCAGCAGAGGATATGAATTCATCCCTACCTTGAGGTGAAGTAGTCTTCTAGTACACAGAGCTCCTGCCAGCGTATGAAAGCATCGGATGAAAACAAATGCTATGGTGGATTAATGGGCAGATCTTGTACGTAAACTCTGAAGAAATCTTTCAGTAAACAGCCTGCTTCTAGGCAGTACCTGTTATGAAAAAGCTAATTTTATTTTAGAAATAAGAAAGAACAGTGACATTGAAAACAGTGGCAATGGAAAAAACAAGTAAAGTGCATAAAAAAGCAAAGAATAAAACATTTCTCAATGTTGGCCAAAATTTCTTGGCAGTTACTGGTGACAAGAAATTTGATTTGAAAAGGAAAAAAAAAAAAAAGGGAAAGTTATCTCTTCATTCCTGATTCATCAGTCACCTTGAGACAATGAGATCAGAAATGTTAATTTGACCAGCTATATTTATTTTTAGTTTCACTTCTGTGATAAATCCATCCCTGAAGAGGGAGCAGATCAGAAGTCTGAGCAATTACTACCCTGAAAATTTATGCAAAGTATGTCTTGGGTTAGTGGAAGACTAATGAATTCTGCCAATGAATAACAGAACAAAGGCAATAAAAGCTCAATATTAGAAGCTGGTCAGAAACTCTAGGCAAGACAGTCTTCTGATGAAATTAACTCCTCTACCATACCCAAATTGTATGGTGCTATTAAGAATTTATCTTTTGTTGTGACTAAGTATTAAATTGTAAAGAGAAGGCTGGAAGATATTACATAAAGACTGAAGCTACAGTTTCAGTGTATTGTTCAGGCATTGGTCAGCAGCTGATTCACTTAATGCCCTGTGCCTAATTACATAAGAGCATTTTGAAGAGGCAAAAGCGTTTTTTCTCAGCACTTGTGACTGGTTACAAATACATTTAAAAAGTTTCTGGAGACCCAGAGGTGTGTTAGTCTCTTGGCCACTTCTTGCTTTCACCTGGGATAAAGAGCTTTTATTTTTAAGGGTGAAATGGCAATGGTAAAGTGTTCAAGGGCATGCAGCTTGTTTTTTTTATTATTTGGTGGACACAGAAGATAATTGAAAAATGTTGAAAGCTTTGATATTGCCTTTTTTGTAGAGTAGCTAACAGTAACACATATGATAATGTGCTTTGAAAAAGACATCTTCACTAGGTGACATTATTCTTCATAACTAAAGGAAAATAATTCAATACTTAATATGTGAACAGTGTTTAAAATAACTCCAACACGCACATAAAAAAACTCAGACAACCCAATCCAACATCTTCTCCTACTGGCTTGAGAACCTCTCCTCTGCTGGCAGTGTTAGTCACCATAACAATAAAAGCAATACAAACAAAGTAAATTATTACTTGGATATTTTTTCAGGTACTGGTGTTGAAAGAAGACCACAGAACACTTAATCAGATTTTGCCAGACACATTTAGGTTCACAACTTAGCAAGATTACAAACCTCACAGTGATTTATATGCTAGACTAAATTAAAACCTAATTTAAGATCAGTTACCTTCCTTGAGAGCTGCTGGCCTAGAAAATCCAAACTGGAGACTGTTCTTCAGTGATAGTTACATATGGATGTTGTAAACAGTCAGAATTGGTTTGGTGCAAATTGCATCTGGCCAATGCATAAGAGAAGTAAAATTATGTAAGTAAAATTCCAGGATTAATTAAGAAAACAGCCAAACAGCAGCATGTTTGGGCTTCCATCTTTCTGTCTTTCTTGCTAAAAAGTTGATATGCTGCTTCTGCAATTCTGCTTCAGTTGCAGGAAATAAAAAATTTTACTCCCAGCACAACACTTAAAAATTGCAAAATTTTCCATTTCTCTGCTACTTTTGCTTTGGAAATGCTCTAATTTCTCCCTTTAGTAGTGTGCTAGGGCTGTCCTGTTGCTAAATGTGAGCCTTTGGATTGTTTTAAGAGGTAAAAAGAGCTTCCTTCAGGGTAGAAGGTGTCTTTATTGCTAGTAGGACCTGGGATAACACACAATATTATTATCTACGTATAGATTATATACAGAGCTGTTTGCGTTATGGAGAAACTAATGATGGACACGTGATAGATATTCTGCATATCTAATCTTGTACACTAGTAATCTTGTGATTTTATTTCTTTATTTTTGAATGTTTGTATTATTATATTGAAACTAAATATAGTGTTGGTCTGAAAAAAAAAAAAAAGCAGAAAGAACTAAGAATTCACGTTCCTTGATCTGTTTTTACTGGTATTTCTTGTAGCCTGGGGTGATCAACGTATTTTTGTTGGCTCACCTTCTTTATCTGTAAAGTGGGTATAATTCTCAATACCGTACTAGTCTATAAGGATGTTCTAAAACTTGAGTAAAGTGCTAATTGAGCTGACTTATAAAGCATATGAATATTTATTTGTGAGAACTGCTACAGTCATTCTAGACATACTAACTTTTTTTTAAGATTACTTAGGATTATTAAGATGACAAGCCAGTGAGCTGAAGATTAAAAACTCAGAAGTCTTGTTGACATGCATTTGTCTATAAATCAGTAGGAAGGAATAGAACAACCAAAGAAAGGCTTTAAATAAAATCAAATTTCTAATTCCCTGGTGTTTTACTGGATATCAACATCTACTTGGAATTTCTGTTAGGCTAACTTTTCCTAAAAACTGTAATGTTCTCAAAGCTTGCAGGAAGAACTAAGTTACCATAACTGGTAGATGGATCTTTGTTTTGAAAACTTCATGGGTTTATGCATGGGAAAGGTAGCTTTTTTTTGCTTCTTTACCAGGGAATAATTGCTCGAATCTCTCACAGTTTTAAGCTGTTTCTGTTTGTGATTCAAGTTTGGATCCAAAATTTATCTGAGTGCCATCATTCCAATACAGACCTCTTGTTAACTTTTTTCCTGTGCTTTTCACTGTACTTTGAGGTTTTGTTCTTTTTTTCTCACCACTTAAAAGCCATTAGTTTGTTTGAAACAGTCACTCTCCCAGCTGCACAGATGCGAGCATTGCATGAAAGCTCCAAGGAATGTTCCATGGCAGCATCTGGTGCTCCACTTTAAAGTTTATTTTTAACATGAAATAGTTATGAGCACTCATTTGTAGCTGAAATGCTGTCTTCTCAAAGCAATGCAATTAGACCTGATCCTTTAAAAGGAGGGAGAAAAATTACAATGACATACATTTTTAAGGTAGAGCCATTACAGGTGAGCCAGTGACTTTGCTTTGTAATTCATCATATGTTTGTGCAGCAGTGCATATCTATGTATCTTATATGCTAACACTTTCTTTGAAGTTAAGTTGTGTCATGAGAACTGCATCTTCAGAATCAAAGCTTGTCAGAAGCTTTGGCAAACTGGTTGAGGAGGGGAATGGGGCAGGTTAAGTGTTTCTTATTCTAGTTTACAGTCTCCTTTTTGAAGAAAAGTGTCTTTAGTAGGAAATTATCTCATCTGTAAGTTTAGTGTGACATCACAGTGTCATTTGAATTGTTGCTTGTATGGCTGTGCATAAACTGGAATGCTACAATGGTAGGTATGACAACATAAGCCAAGAACTGAGCAGAGTGAGGCAGGGTAGGCAATAAACATGGCTTTGTGGCAGTTTATAGCCTCTGAGCAGTCAGTGAGGGCCTCAGTATGGCTGGAGCACTGACGGGATGAACTGCCGTAGCAGCTGACATTGCCAGGGAACTGCAGAGCTGCTTCCAGCCATGCTCTCTCAGCTCTCTCCTCCAGGGCTCTAGGGGAGAGAGGGTCCTTTTACTGCCCAGAGCCAAGTGGCAGCTCCTATCATTCAAAGGGAAATCACAGATCATGGCTTACAGCAGTTTTCCAGTCCTTTGGTGCCAGGGCTGGTGAAGTAGGAGAGAATCTCTAGCTCATTATTTCCAGCCATGTGACAGGACTGACAGTAAACATATTTAAGCAGATGTCTTGTGTTTTAGCAAAGTTTCAGTGAGTCATCTGCATGCCCTTAGGCATTCAATGCACCAGATAGCTTTTTAATGGCTGTGGCATCTTGGTCACAGTTTAATATTATGCATATATTCCATATAGCTAAATAAACCCCATATCTTAGCTGAGGAAGGTCTGTAACACTTTGCTAACCTTGGTAAATTTGGAGTGCCACTGAGGACATGGTATAAGAAGGCAATACCCACTACAACCTCCCTGGGATTTGGTGTTAACAGTCAGAACCTGATTCTGGTCCGCGTGACATCACTGTAGCAATATCTGGGCCACCAGCATTTGTCATCTTCAGATAGCCCATGTAGACAAAAGGCTTTTTGTGAGCTGGCTGGCAGCCTGTGAGGTATGTATGCAGCTGTGCACTACATTCATTTTCCCCTTCTTTATCCCAACATGCCGCTCAGGGACTGACTTGAATTCAAAGGAGAGAAAGATGTTATACAGACTAGTATTTCAGCTGTTAACAGCAGCAAGCTCTTCTTCTTCTATATGTGCAAAAATGATATCCTAAATCATGTAAATCATCATCTTGTTGCATTTGACAATCCAGTGCACCAGCTACTCAGGGCAAAAGGGAAGTTTTTCTTTTCTATTTGGCCTTTTCATAGCTGCATCTTCATTCTCCTCCTGTCAGTAGAAGTACAATCCCTTGTGCTGCTGTCCCCAATTAATGTTATCCAATTAATCAATCTTTGAAGCTGAATGGAAGCAGCTACTGTGTTCAGATAATGATTTGGCTACTGAAAGGTCGGGAAAAATATTTACACACAACCATGTCCTACTGATGATAAACAGCCCTGCCTGTTTGGTACCCTACTTCTGGCCTGCCACTAAGCCTGGATGCAAAGAATTCTGTAGATTCTGAGAATTCTGTATCACATAATCACACAGAAAAACAAAATCTTAAAGGTTGGAAGGGACATCGAGAGATCATCTAGTCCAACCCCCTTGCCAGAGCAGGACCACCTTCAGTAGGTCACAGAGGAACTCCGCCAGGTGGGTTTTGAATGTCCCAGAGAAGGANTAGACACAATATTCCAGATGTGGTCTCACAAAGGCAGTGTAGAGTGGGAGGACAACCTCTCTTGACCTACTGCCCACAGACCTTCTAATACATCCCAGGATGTCAAGGGCCTTCTTGGCCATGAGGGCATTTTGCTGGGTCATGCTCATCCTGCTGTCCACCAAGAGCCCCAGGTCCCTCTCTCCTATACTACTCTCTAAGAGTATCAGCAAGAGCAAACAAAACCTTATCTTAAATATTTGCCTGAATGATTGCAAAACATTTGTTTGCACATATGCTCTGTGTTTCATACACCCAATAACCTGATGTCATGAATTGACATGAAAGCATTCCCAGAAATAAGCTCTAGCTAGATTAAAATATGTTACAGAAGCATGAAAAAAAATATTTAACAGTGCCAACTTGGGTGAGAAGTAAGCAAAGAAATTTAGGGCAACGTGATATCTAAACTGAATCTTACAGTGTTGCAGAGCTGACCTTGCATAGTATAATTTTGAGTTGAGGCATGCTTTCCCTCTTTCATACAAACCACTCAATCACTTCTTTCTAAAAAGAGATTTTTTTTTTTCCAGCAAATCTCCATATTTATTCTGTAAAAATAGTTCCCATCAAATGTCATTTTTACTTATGATTATTGTACCAGACTGCCTAAAAACTATGTTAAATATGCTATGTGGCTAAGTATGTTTGTTTATGGAGGGGGATAACTCTAGAGACTGCTTTACAAATGCTGCTGTTTGGTTTTGAATTGAGTTTTTTTACGTGATTTCAAAAAACGCACATTACCTTTTTGACTAAGATGCATCCATTTTAGCAGTATAGTCCATGTATTACAAAATAATTTGTTAAGCAGCATCAAAACTGGAAGTTACTTCAGGTAGAACAAAGCAGCAGGAGTGTTTCTTCTCCACTGCACTAAACAGTGAATTTCTGCTTTGTGGCTGACAGGTAGCTTCATCATTCCATCCTATACTAAAACTTTAAATACCTTAGCTTTAATAGACATATTTGAATCTCAGCTTTTTTCTTTTCCCCTTGCTGGTTTGTTTGGGATTTTTTTTGCATTTGACAGCAATCGATATCAAATTTTTATTCTTACACTGAAGGTAGTCAGAAAACTTGGGTTTGGTCTTGTTTTGACTAAGACTTACTTTCTGTCCGTACTGATGACCAACAGGACTCAGTGGTTTAAATATTTTCCTGAAGGAAAAAAAAATATTCGAGATTTATTCAGTAGGATGATACTTTGAATCTGTATTGTCATCTTTTTCATATTAAATGTGGGTAAAGAGATATTGGCATCTGGCTCTCTGACATCCTTAAACACTGAGATCCTACTTAATATGACTAAGGCTGGTGGAAGCACAGTCTTTGTTTTGAAAACAAACCAGAGCAATACCACAAAACCCCACACAAACAAAAAGTAGACTAATTCAGCAAATAAAAATATATATGAAGTCTGAAGGACTGGCAAAAAAAATATGAATTAGGAGAAACTTGTCACTTGAAAGTAAACATATATAAAGTTTGCATAAAGAATAGCATGTTAGTACCTCTAAAATATATGGAAATTCTATAAAGGAAAGAGAGTAAGTGAATTGCAAATGTTTATATGAAGAGTATAATGCTTTAAGAACACTGAGGAAGCAACGGAAAGATTGTGAGGTTTCAGGAAAATCTGGATATTGTAGAGCTATTAGTAAATTCTGCCCTGAGTTTGAGTTCAAATATTTCTGTTCACACTGTTTGGTGGAAAACAGCTCAAGCAAGATGCACCATGCTGACTTCATCCATTACATAAATTACATTAGCTGTGGGATCTGTTAACTGTATTACAGAGAAGAACAATATTACTAAAACCATTTATGTTTGAACTATTTTGATATCAGCTGCTGCTGGAAAATGTTAACTGGGGAAAAAAATGTGGAAAGATGCTGGTTTTGATAAATAAAAATAAAAAAAGACAATCTTGACTATAGAATGAATTATATGAATAAAACCTCACATGAAAACTGCCAAAAAATAATGTCACAATGAATGTCAAAAAACCAAATTCTTCATTGATTTGGGAATTAATAAGTACATTTGATTCTGGCAATATGGGCCTTACAATCAAGGATTTCTACATCCTTGCTAGAGTCCTAAGCAAAGGGCTGGTTAATAGTGTATGGTGAATTGTCCCTCTGTGAGGTTTTCCTCTGAAGCTGAAAAGGCTTAAGTTTCAGAGGTAGAATGTGAACACCTTTGATATATGAATTTAAATAAAATGGAAGTATTTAATCTCTAACTCTATGCTGAGGACTAAAGAACTGCTTGTTATACTCATGCAAATGTCCAATCAGTCCAGGGTTATTTGCATTGAAATGAAATCTCTTCTAGTTCTAAGCAGAAGGACTAGAGTTACAATTGTGTTGAAATATCATCAGTTCTTTAAAGCCCTTTAGTTTTTTATGAGAAATGTCACAGTTTATCAAAGATATGCGCCTGGAAGCATCCATCTATTCTTATACACCTGATAGCTAGAATTTTAACACTATTAACATGCAGCATGTATATGTCCATCGTTTCCTTGAATCGAGATTCCCAGATCTGTAGGACAGGTGTCCATCTCCTATATATTGTCTTCTGACAACTGTAATTCACTTCCACTGTGTGGGTAACAATAAGCCCCTTATGTACATATTTAATATGTATTACTTTAATACTTGTGGATATTGTCTGGAAAGTAGAAGAAAGATTTTTATTTTGTACCCATTTCCTGAAATGTGCATATGGGATTTGATTAGTGTCTTTTTTCTAGAAGCTCTACCTGGATGAGTCTGCATTAAGAAGCTGTTCCTGTGAAGTTTATTTTTTCATTTTTTTTTCTTCTCCCCTGTTTTCTTATGTTCTCAGTAGTTGCTGTGCAGAGGTTTCCTCCATATTATTTTAATAGGTACCCAATGGGATAGATTTGATGTTTTGTGGATCCTAACATCCAGCAGTAACCTAACTGTTTTGTGGAGAGATACAAATATATGTTATGGTATTCTCTTTT
The DNA here is from genome assembly GCA_013401255.1 of Urocolius indicus. Classification (NCBI taxonomy): domain Eukaryota; kingdom Metazoa; phylum Chordata; class Aves; order Coliiformes; family Coliidae; genus Urocolius; species Urocolius indicus. The sequence goes on from WBNH01005807.1 coordinate 158,245, forward strand.
TATGCCATAACTTCTGATAGAAATAATTGCATTAGCACTTGTTGAATTCATTAGGGAATTGGTGTGTGCTAAGCAGCAGATTTGGTTAATAAATATCTTAAAGTCTTTTCAAGTCTTTTAAAACAATTTTCATGTTTGTAAATGTGATTTACTTGCAAATCAGGTAAACTGACAAAGGCTTTTGCCAAGGACAAGCACAATACAACAGCAAGGAATGGAATCAGTTGCAAGATGAAAAGCTGAGACAAAGGACTGCAACATTCAAGTTGTAGACTTGAATAAAATTTCTTCCCTTTCTTATGCTCTAAAAATAATAAATCTTTATGTCTTCATTTATTTGCACCTTATTTGGACTATCTTCCTGCCATTTGGTATGCCTAAAATTCCAAGGATATTACAGAAGACTTTAGTAGGTTTTAGACAAGTCACTTGCCAAGAACCTTTGTCTGCTATTCTCACTCTACATCACTATTATCTGGGCTATGTTTTATTTTTCAGTGCCAAAGATGTAGGTCTCCACCTTGTCTAGCATATACTTTCTCAACTATAAAATTTTTCTTCATGGAGAAAGAAAGAGGGATTCATCTTTCTCTACAAATCAAACTGCAGTTCTTTGAACTCTATTCCATCTTCTGAAGGCAATGTCTTAAAAGTAAGGGAGGATGAACTTAGTTACCTAAGTTAAACGCCCAAAGGTAACAATCCAATAATACCACTGACTTCAGTAAGAATTGAGAGTGATAATTAGTGTCTAAGAAGTACTCAGGCCTTTGAGAGCTCCATCTGCTACTGAGTAACCGAGATAACCAGCAACTACCCTACAGCAAACAAGACTTGTTCCCAGAACACTTGTATTTTACAGGTATTTTCTTTTTCCCAAGGAGAGTACAACCTATTTCTCAAAAATAACCTGGGGTAGATTTACTGCAAAGACCAATGCAACCAAATATCAGCTCTGCATCGCTGTCAGTCCACAAGGTCTGTTATAGGGCAAGGTCACTGAGGGCATTGCTTTCCTCCACTTCTCCTTTCTCTCTCTTACACAGTAACTGCAAAGAATACAGTCTAGTGAACTTTAAATGAACTACAGACTACAGAGTTTAAAACTGTTCTGAATGTCCACCATAAATTTTACCTGACACATAAGTATCTAAAAGATTTTTGTTGTCTCACAACTTAAGAGCTGTTTGTAGGACAAATGGAAATAAAATGAGATTATATGCAATGGTGTTGCTGCTATAAAGCTGAGCCTTGCTGACACCCTGAAAGAGTAGTGGTAAGTATAGGAAAAGGAAAATTGTTTTACAGCAGTAGTGAACCTTAAATGAGTATTCCTGTAAACAAAGCATTTTCTTTAAGGAATAATTCTTGTCTAAAAGTGGTACGCTGGGCTTCATTTTGTTATTGGATCCTTACCAAAAATCCTCTTCAGCTATTGTCTCTTGGGTCACTGGGAATGTGGTCCTGTAGTGCAGGCAGGACTATTCCTTGTGGTGTTTCCTGGGCAATCCAGAGGGTGCCTTTGCACATGAGCTTTTGCGCACAGCTGTTCCCACCTTTCAGCAACCACGCATGCTGGAAAGACTGTAAGAAAGATGCAAGTATGTTTGACATGTTACTGTTTTTCTTCTTATGCAGTTACTAAAGTTGAGTACCCATGACTGTGCACATTATCAATAGGGTGCATGAATTAATTACTGATAAAGAGATTAAGGGTGATCATACAAATCCTAGAATCACAGATAAATTTGAGTTGGAAAATTAAAGATTAGCCATCTAGTTCCAACCTCTCTGCCATGGATTGCTGCTCAAAGCCCCATCCAACCTGGCCTTGAACACTTCCAGGAATGGGGTTTCCACTGCTGCTCTGGACAACCTGTTGCAGTGCCTCACCACCTTCACAGTGAAGAATCTTCCTATATCTAAATGATCCCATTTAATGACTGCTGTCCCCACTTACTAGAGAAGTGCCCTACTGATATTCTCGAGATACCTTTATGATACCTTAAGTGCTTGCCTTATAGACAAAAACTGAGGGACAAATAGCAATGACCAAGACAGTGTGATTCTCAATCTCAACTTATATGCCTAGAGCCCAAGAATGCAACATTTCAGAAAAGATATGAGCATTTCAGAGCTAAATGTGCAAACATGAGCCGAGTGTGATGTGATGTCTGCACGTGATCTTATTTCAATGCTCTTGGAGAGAAAGGGGGATTTTTTTCAGTTGATGGGAATTTGATACCTAAGTCTCCTGAGTACTTGTTGGAAGTCTTACTGTGTGGCTTATATGCCTAGGCATGCATTCAGCAAAAACAATTTTTGTTTGGGGGGTTTTGGGAGGGGATTTTATCTGACTAAAGATGGGAGAGGGCTGAGTTCCAAGTTTCAAACAGTTTTGGGGTTTTTTTTTAATGTAACAGATACACTCATAAAGAAATGCAGCTAAAAATGTACTTTAAATGAACAACTGCTTCTCTGAAGAGTTCTCATGCCAGTTAGAAAACATTGCTAGTTATCTTATGGACATCCAAGGGACTGGAAAATTGTGTGACATGACTACAACACCTGTTGTTTTCTGATGATGAACAGTGTTTTATTTGATCTGTGGGCAAAAGATGTAATCTGTTTGCATATGTGAAAAAAAAAAACCAAAGAAGAAGTGGAAATATACTCCTTGGAGCTATTGAATATCTTGTATGTGCTCTGGTCAAATATGCAGTCCATATTCAACTAACAAAATCTGGAGAAAGTGGTACTACTTCTCTAAGTGCAGTAATTTGTATTATCTTTCTTTTTTTCCTACATATTTCTTGATCCTCTATTTCTTGTTAATAACATAAGTAACTAAAGTGTGTCTATGTGGTTTTTCTACTGAGTAGAAAATGAATAGATGGAGACCTAAAAGCAAACTACTTTAAGATCCTGAAACTAAATTAGGATTTCATTCAAGCCATCTCTGACAGTTCTGAATGAGGCAAAAGGAATGAAAAGGGCATTGTGAAAAGTAGGTGAGCTAACTGATATGCATGAGATGCCACAAAATGTTGTTCCTCTATTCCATTGGGAGTGGAAGTATCTCACTTGTCAGTCACACTGGTTGCCCAGATACCAGTGTATGCAAGACTGTTACGCATATACCAAGATTCCAGTTGAAATTTTGTATACTTTTCTCAGTATATTCCTGATGACAGACAGAACTATTTTCCTTGAAATTTAAATGTACCAGCTAATAGAGTTCCATTTGTTTTTAAATGCCATGAAGCACACACTATGTTGCCAGTCATGGGAGAGAAAAATTTTAATGGAACATAATATTTCCAGAATGCTTTGAGTACTCTGGGATGCTCTCAAGTGCTAATATTTGTATTAAGACATCATATTAGCACATATGCAATATGCTGCATACCATCCATCATACCATCAGGGCATCCTTCTGCCCAGTAACTCTTCTCAATTGGGATAGCTCAATAGCATTTATATTCAAATCTCATTTTTGCCTGAAAACAGACATGTACAAGATGGTTATGCACAGGGGTTTTAAAAAACTAAATCTCCTCTGGATTAGACCTCCTACCTTTGTGGGGATTTATCTCCTTGCAGAAAATAGTGAGCAGCCAGCATGAGCTCTTGTCTGGAGAATGGAAATATCAAGCTGATCAACGTTTCCGCATTGCTAGCAAGGTAATCCTTCATTTGAGCTGCTTATCTGAAATCTGTCTCATGAATCTGATGGGTGGATTTACTCTTAGTACTTAATTATGGTGTTGCTAAACTTCCTTCTCCCACCTTATTTCTTCACTTTAAGAAAAAACATGCAACTATAAAGACTGTAGACATCAATTAAAACCAAATGAAACATTACCTAGCTGAACGCTTATTAAGGCACTTGAAATTATCATTTTGCTTTTGTCCTGATCTTACTCTCTTCCCCTGATACTCACTGTTGGCAGCTTCTTTTAGGGGGCAGACAGTGAGCTATGTGGATTTTCAGTCTGAGGTAATCTGTCTGTTCTTACAAAGCTGTGGGCTTTGAGCCTGGTTTTTTTTTTCTTTTTTTTTTTTTTTTCTCTTAGTACATCTGGATTTTTTTTGTTTGTTTGAGTTCTTGAGTGCTAGCATTTTGAAATTTTGTTTGGTTGAGATCTGACTTAGGACACTCTAGCTGGAGAATTCCTCTGCGTCAGACTAAGCCCTATCTGTTATCCTGGCCTGAACCTGACTTTGAGGGAAGTGCAAAGAAAGAATAAAGACATTGCCAGATTAATCAGTTCTGGGGCATGTGAGAAACTTATACTCTTCTACTTAAGCTGCAGAGAGGGATCATGTTTAAGGAATTTTGGTTTTAAGGTATTTTGAACCTAATTGAGACTTATGAGGACAAGTTTTAAGTGCCACCTTGGAACTCTAATGTGATGATAATAAAGAATTGTAAAAACGTGTTGTCACACATAAAGAAAAAGTACTAGGATAACGTGAAATAGTTAGGAGTTCATTTCTCATGCATGTAGTACATGTCCTTGAATAAATGTTTCACTGATTATTCGGATTTCTCACTCAGCCTCTTTAAGATGATCCTCCTTAGATTCTGTTTGCACATAAATGTTCTTTTCCCTCAGGATAAGCTAGGTACTTATCCCATCTCGATGCAGCCACTGAAAGAACGTCGAGTTCCACTGTGCAAGTGGGTCTGGTTTAGGGTAAGACTTCTTATATAGCTTAGCAAAAAGTGCATCTCAAGTGATGTGTGAGAAGAACACTTGAATTCAAGTAATAAAAGGCATTTTCATATCACAGAAGAGGTACTCATAAGATTTAAGTTTTACTCAAGTAGTTACAAAGGTTTTCGTTTTCCTTTTACCAAGTTGCTAAACAGGATAGCCCTGAATTTCATGTGATGCCTCTCTGGCCTCCTGGGAAGCTGTTGGGCACAGTCTTCCTAGAAAGCTCTCCTGCCCAGATCTGGGTGTACTTACTCTGTGCAACAGCCCCTAGAGAAAAAGGAGCAAAATGTACTTGATTGGGCAGGAAAAATTATAGTCTCAGAGGGCAAAATGGCTCCTATCCAAGCTCTTCTCCTATTAATTTCTAAAAGAGGCTAAAGTTTCTCCTCAGAAGGTTTAAGAATTTGGGAATGTTCTCAAATTGCCTTGCATTAGCTCTACAACCATATCTTAATTCTGGCTGAATGCCAGTACTTACCACTAAATCCTCAGGAAGTTTCAGACAACAGTATTTCAAAAGCACAGGCATAAGTAAGTATTTCAGACATTTTTGGGATTTTTCTTTTTTTTCTTTGCCCTCTCTCTCTCCCCAGTTCATCAGCACAGGTGTTATTTTTTTACCTTCTCAAATTTCTCTGAGCAGGCACTCTCCAGGATATGCTGAAATGTTGCAAGAGTTGTGCTTAAACCATGGCCATAAACTGTTTCCTTCTCCCCCTGGATTTTGATAATATTTTCTTGCACAGCATATAGAATAATTCTTGCAGGGTTCCAAAGACCAAGTACTGAATTATGACAGATTTAGTATGTAATACAGCTTCAAATTTTGCCTTGCACTTACTTTCTACTGAGTCCTGTGCTCAGAGATTTTATCAGCCCTGAGGCAGTAGGGTCCTAAACACGTGATGAGTGGTTTGATGCTCAAAGTAACTTATCAATGTACAGAAGTCTATGTGGGACTTGTTTGAGATCCAGTTACGGGTTTTGGTTTTTTTTTTTTTTTTTTTTTAGTTTCTATTGGTCCTTGCTACACAGGGTTTTCTTTTACTGTTACATTTCATAGCAGTTTTGCAACTTGAGCAACAGATCCTGCACAAAGAACGTGAGGAAAGAAAATTACTCTTCTCTTGCTTTCTTGTACTAAGGAGTTATTTCCTAAGGCTATCTACTTAACTGCAGTTGCTGTCTGTGCCTGGAGATATTAGAAGAAGTGACATTATGGCTCAGCACAGCAGCTTAATCTCTAGTTTTGATTTCTTTTGTATTTATCACCAGGCCTGTTGGGGCCCTTAATGCTACTGAGATTGAGTAAATTGTCAAAAGCCTATGCAGTGGCTGCTTTGTTTCTCCTTAACTGTTTTTCATGGTTGGTGGCAGGAAAGTTTCTTGCCACTCCCTTATCTGAAGTTTATGTAATGAATTGATCACAGGCAGTGCTCCCTCTGAACTTGCTCCAGTTTGGCAGAGCTCAGTTGTGTTCCTGACTCACCACAACTCCTGGAGGAATTATTCCTGACTTCAGATGTAGATATGCAATTTATCTCTCCTATGGGCATTTTGAAAAGTGTCCCTGATGAGAGTGGGGTTCTCAAGGAAATACTGAAATGGCACCATTTTTCATGTACACTCTGAGATTGGAAAGTCTAAAAATATGGACCAGGTTTGACTATGGGACACAGTGTTGAACTTTCTGCTGTGTGTCATGCTTCACAGAATGAGATACTCACTCGAAGTGCATATTCTAGATACCTCTGTCTGCTAGGGTCAGTCTGGATCTCCACACACAAGTGTTTTAACACATGTTGTCATTTATGCACTCTGTTTATGTGCTTTCTGATAGTCACTGATTTGCTTTCCCACAGACAAAATCTAAGTGTATCCTCACTCACCCTTCAGCAAATCATCAAACTAAAACTTTTACCAAAAAGCAAGAATACCAGAAGCAATATTTCTTGACACATAACTCTACCAGCTTCGTTTCCTGGAAGCCTCTAGATATTAAGCAGCTAAAGACTCTGCAAATTGGAAGTTTTCCTTAGTAGTTTACCAGTTTGGGGTAAGCAAAATGCATAACATACTGTAAAATAACAAGCAATAAGTCCTCACAGTTGCTGGAGCATACAATATCCTGCTGACAGGCTGGTGGGCACACATCACAGACTATGGTTTTTACAATGAGGATGATGAAACAGAATCTCAGAATGGGGGGGGTTGGAGGGGTTCTCTAGAGATCATCTAGTCCAATGCCTTGCTAAAGCAGGTTCATTTTGATCAGGTTGCACAGGAACATGTCCAGGTGAGTTTTGAAAACCTCCAGAGAAGGAGATTCTACAGCTTCTCTAGTCAGCCTGTGCCTCACCCTCACAGGCAGTTTCTCCTCATGTTCAAGTGGAACTTGTGCCTGTTACACTACCTTCTGTCACTGGGCACCAAAAACAAAAAACTTGGCCCATAACAGCTCATAACAGCTGCCCTTTAAGTATTTATGTGTGTTGATAAGATTGCCCCTCAGTATGCTCTTTTCCAAGCTAAACAGCCCCAGGTCTCACAGCCTTTCCTCATCAGAGAGATGTTCCACTCCCCTGATCATCCTGGTGGCCCTGTGCTGCACTCTCTCCCTGAACCTCTTGAGCTGGGGGGCCCAAAACTGGACACAGGACTCCAGATGAGGCCTCACCAGGGCAGAGTAGAGGGGGAGAAGAACCTTACTTGACCTACTGATCACACTCTTCTTGATGCATCCCAGGGTGCCATTGGCCTTCTTGGCCATGAAGGCACGTTACTGGCTCATGGTTAATTTATTACCAACCAGGAATCCCAGGTCTCTCTCTGCAGAGCTGCTCTCCAGCAGATCAATCACCACCCTGAACTGGTGCAGGAATCTACAGATTCCACAGGTGCAGGACTCTGCACTTGTCCTTGTTGAACCTCATGAAGTTCCTCTCTGCCCAACTCTGAACCCAATCAAAATCTGGCAAAATGGCAGCACAACCTTCTGATGAATCAGACAGTCCTCCTAGTTTAGTGTCATCAGTGACCTGTTCTCTCATCTATGTAATTAAAAACACTGGAATGGGTTGCCTTGAGAGGTCGTAAATGCCCCACGCCTGGAAGCTTTGAAGGTCAAGCTGGATGAGGCTCTGAGTAACCTGATACAGTTCAAGATGTCTCTCCTCATTGCAGGGCAGTTGGACTAGATGACCAACCCAAAGTAACATACCTCAACTAAACTGCAAAATCACTCCCACACAAGAAAAGCTCACCTAAACTCTGTGTGGTTTGGACAGTGGAGTGCACTTGTCCAAGTGTCCCTCTCAAGTTGTAACTGTAGGCCAGGCAGGGTTGTTTGCTGGCAAGAAGGTAACTCCTTTTTTCCTTTCCTCCTTGTGTCTCTTTGGGAGTTTCTGAATCACTTCCTCATCTCCTAAGGCAGAAAGGAAACTTGGCATATAAGTAACTATTGCTGCACACTCCCCAGAGACAGAAGCAAACATGGGTGTTCACTCTTTTCAGCTCTCTATGGAGATTTCCTTCTTCCTCCCCACCAAGAGGTGGGGCAGAGACCTCTCGTCTGTGCCGCTCTTGATAGCAACCTTACACTTGCTTGTTTGTCTTCCCAGAAGTGGCCCCAAATCTTTGAGTTATTTCTTTAGCCTGTTTTGACAACTTACTTTTACAACTTGTGTGTCTCTTCTCCTCTGGCAGAAAGCAGATATACCCAACTGTGAAGGCCTTTTTTGCTCTCCTTATAATTCAACAGTTGAAACAGAAACTTCAGGGCATCTTTACAAAAAAAAAAAACAAACTTTTTTTTTTAATTTTTTAATGTGTATAGTCTTATATTTTGTGTAGGAAAATTGCTCCCAAATCTATGCTTTGATCCTTATAGCATCCTTACAAATTGCTAACAGCCACAAATAGCGTGTAAAAAGGTTGCACAACATACACATTCCTAAGAATTAATGTTTAACAACGGAGTGTCACTACTGAGAAGATATCTGTAACAGTGTTTATATGGGAACCCTTTACATATCTCTGGCAGTGAAGAATAGATCTCAATAAAATTTACACCCAAATGACACATACCTTACACATTCCACTCTCCTAACGCAGAAATGTTCTCAGGGGACATTTTGTTCACCATTGTTTTACTTGTAATATGTTTTGAAGTATCTTAAATAAAGCTGTTGTATTTTAGTTGTATTTTGCCCTGTGCAATTACCTTAAAACAAGCATGAGATGTTCAGCTGTGAGATTGAGGTTGCACTCAGGAAAATCTGCTGGGGTCAGAAAAGTAGAATTAGTTGTACACACATGGGTATATACTTTGTGTTTGCTGAGTTCAGTTAGAGCTTCCTCATGTAGGCTTAACAACTCCAAAATAGTAATTGAGAGTAATGTCCCATTATAGTAAGTAAATGGCTAAAACAGATAGCATTTTGTTTGCCTGAACCTGGCCGGCACCAATGGATTAGGGCTGGTGGGCTGTGACCTCTAGAAGTTAATATTTTACACAACAATAATGTAAAACAGTGTTCAGCTAGTAAATTCTGGAATTGATGCCAACTCCAAGGTGTTTCACTAACTGCTCCTCTGTTTCACAGTACTCAGGTTATATTGCTGTATTGTCACCACTGCTTGAAGATGTCACTGCACTGCCCTCCAACCCCATGCCAAACCAAACCAGGAAATTCACCTGCAATAGCAAAACCCTTCTCTGTTGATCAAGGGGTTTTTTTTCCCCCTGTTGTTGTCAGGATGGCTGTAACGTGGAAGGAAGCACGAGGAGACTGTAAATGTGCGTGGGAGCAGTGGGGTTGTCTCTCTGGGCATAACACCTGTCCCACTGCATGCCACACAGAGACAAATAAAGCTGTTGTGTGGGGGAGGAAAAAGGAGGAAAAAGAGATGGAACAGTTTTGCTAGGGACAGACAGGCAGACGAGACTGCTTTCATAAACTGTGCCAACTTACATTAGCTTGAAGTGACTGTGACTCTGTAGTCTAAATTAAGTTTCATTCCATGCACACAGCATTATTCATAGTAGCTCAGAGACAAGAAGTCTGTTGAAGACTGGGATTGTCTTTAGTTATTTTAATACATTGCCCTTTTTTCCTTCCTAGAATCTCCTTGTTTTCTTCCTTTCCTAACTAATGAGACAAATTATACTGCTTTAGTATATCCACGATCCTCCAGTGGTAGCAGAGATCCTCTGGAAAAAGAAGAGTATGGTCATCTCATTGAAACACTGCTCCTGTTGTTCAGAGGTAACCTGAACAACAGGACATGACTGACAGCAATAAGGACTGGGTTCAAATCAAAGGGAGCTGCTCCAAAAGCAGTGACTTTGAGGCCACACCTGGACAACTGGGAAGATTATACTGAAGTAGCTAATTTGTGCTATTGGCAAACATGAATCAAAGGATTAACAAAGTTTGGTTTGGAGAAAGGTTTCAAGAGACAGAAGAGAGGAGAAAAAGCCTGACCATGTAGATAAACAGCGATAGTAACTGTTATAGTTATTCTTTAACTGTAACAGCTCATAGTATTTTCCTGTAAGGAAATAATCACTAGACCTTTTCTCATCACCTTCAGTAAGTGAAATTGCCCCCTGAAGTGATGTTGCGCCAGTTGCTGGCGTCCTGCCGGCCATGCCTCAGGCTGCCTGTCGTGGTTTCGGCCCATCAGGGAACAAAAGACCACGATTAGCCTCAAATACCGAAGACTAAAGGATTGCTAAAGGGCAGGGAGAGCTTAATTGCCGCTTAAGGTGCAGGACAAAACAGACCAGGCTACTCAGCTTGGGGAAGAAAAACCAGAAAACAATTTAATACCAACTAAAACACAAAACCCCAAAAACCAGAACCAAAACAAAACAACACAGAATGGTACAGAGATGAAGAGTCCGACCAGCCCTTTAAGACCACCTGCTCCCCACCCCTCTCCTCTTCCCGGGCTCAGAGCCCTGATCCCGGTGTTTTATACCTCCGTCCCCCCTGAACGGCCCAGGGGGGCAGGGAGTGGGGGTTTCAGTCAGTCCGTTCCTGGTGGCTTCTGCCGTTTGTCTCACCTCAGGGCAAGTGGGTTCCGCACCAGTCCTCCTTGCAAGTCCGTGAGGTACCACACACACATGGCAGCCCTGCACGGGCTGCACCGACGCACATTTGTCCCAAAGCCCTGCACGGGCTGTACCGATGCTCATTTGTCCCAAAAGTTGCTGCTCCTCTCTGCCTCTCGTGTGGGGCTGCTCTGCGGTGCACAGGCTCTCCAGCATGTCCTGTGCCATGACCGCCTCCCCCACACAGTCTCTGGCCCGTCCGGGCACACTCACATGAAGTTGCTGCTGCTGATCCATAGGTTGCAGGGGTACCGCCTGCACTCTCACCACGGCTTGCAGAGGGGTCTCTGGTCTGATGCTCCATCCTTCCTCCTTCTCCGACTGTGGGGTCCGCATGGTCGCCTCCATCCTGTACCACTCTTAACACCTCCTGACTGGCACCTCAAATTCCCGTCCCTAAATAGTGATCGCAGAGGCGCCAGATTGGCCCAGCCAGGCCAGGGGGTGGGTCTGAACCCAGGAGTCAGGGGAGAGTCTAAAAAACTTTTACCGGGTCTTTAACTGCAACCCGCTCCCCCTGTTACTAAGCAAAAGCAACTCCTTGCTAAACCATGACACTGCCTCAGCCCCACATGCCCTGGACCCTCTGCCCAAAGTCCCTCTGTTCTCAGCCAGCTGTTTCCAGCCCAGCCCAGCCTGGCACAGCCAACTGCATCACTCCTGCAGCCACAGGACTTCTATGGTGTTTTAATACAGAGGACTACCAAGAATGTGGAGCTGGATGTGGATCTTCAAGGAGGCAGGGCAATTGTTTTTTTCTGCCTCCTATGCTTATATAGCTTGCAGGACAAAATCTCATTACTTCCCCCATGCCCAGCTCAGCACAAGCACTAACCCTGTGCTCACAGCTGTGTGTTAGCTCTTGGCTCAGACTGGAACAGCCACTTACTGGCCACATTTCACAAAGCTACAAATAAATTACAACACTATAAATATCATTGTTATAGATGCAAACTTTTCCCCAGTTTGTAAACTCTGATTCTCAGCAATATCTCTGGAGTGTGATAATGCAATGTACAAAATAAATATTCAAGGTATGTCTATCGGAGTTTTCTGTTCCCCTCCCCCTTGTCCCATTGGATGGCAAAAGAACCCTTCTCTGATGAGGCTTCCCTCCCTGCTGAGGTTCAGAGGTGTCTCGAGGGGAGGTTGTTCTTCAAGTTTTGAGCCCATCCATCAGGTTCAGAACTCAGAGAGACTGAATTAAGGATGATTCTGCTGTCTTGGTGTTTTTCCTTTACTCTTTTTAAACATAGAGTGCCTGGACATACAAGAGACAAAAATACAAGTCCTTCACAAGTGGCTGAAATCCTTGTCCTGCTGATGTGACAGGTGAAATCTCTAACTGATGGTGGGTTCAACCTGGCCACTTCAGCTCATCAAAGCAGCCACCAGCTCAGGAATTCAAAAGCCTTTTGCTCATTTTTGCACCTCTCATTCATCAAAACTAGAAGGTTCTTTCAAAACAGAACATTATTTCAGCTTCCTGCTGCAGTTTCATTTTTATGGTGGTGTTAACAGGATCTTTCACCGTCTACCTCCCGGGAGCCTCCTCTTCATGGCCATGCATTTCATTCCCATTTGATGCAAAAAGTAAAAGCTGATCAGCTTTGCTCAGAGCATAGCTGGGGATTACAAATGCAGTATCATGATTAAAATAAAGCCAGTCTGGTCTCTCTTTTCCAGGAGGTAGTGACACTCTAGTCATTTTGTCACTTCGGGAAAGAAGTTTACCCCCTCCTCCCAGACCTGTGTATCAAGGACTATCAGCCCCTTCTGTCCCCAGGGAACAGTGTCAGAGGCCTCGCAGTGGATGGGTGATGCATATAAGCATTTAAAAGCCCAATTTTGCAATAAGGCCTTGGGAAATTTTTGTTGGTTTGTTTTGGATTTGTTTTCCTGCTGATTCCTCCCTTCTCTTTCTCAATCAGTCTTTTCAAAACCTTAATATAATAACTGAAATATTATTAAGACTCTCATTGGCCATTTTCTTGTTACAGATTGTCACAAGACTGTTGAAGAAATCATGCTCATCAAAATTTCCTTCCCTGATTTTTCCACAGCTTGTTTTTGGATCATATTGTTGCTCATCAGACCACTGCTGAACAACAGATTTTATTTTGAGCTTCCATGACAAAATTTAAACAAGAGATAAGTTCCTCTCTGTTGGCTCAGCTGATGGACTCTAATCTGTCTCCCTTGAAAAACCTCTGTTTAGAAAGAAAGTTTCTGAATCTTGTGGTTCAGTTATAAGTCAACTTCAAATATTCTCAGATTGACAATAACGAATATGAATCTGATATTTTGAGTGCACTAACACAGGTACCCAAATCCTCACTTGGGCACTCAGGAATCACAGAACTGTTCAGGTTGTAAGTGGCCTTTAAAAATCCCCCAGTTCCAACCCCCTGCCATGGTCAGGGACACCTTTCACTTGACCAGGTTGCTCAAAACCCCATCCAATCCAGCACAGAAATCTTCCTTGGATGTGGCACCCACAACTTCTCTGGGCAACCTGTTCCAGTGCCTTACCATCCTCATTGTAAATAATTCCTTCTTTATGTCCAACCTAACTCTACTCTGTTGTAGTTTAAAATTGTTATCCCTTATACTATCACTATGGGACCTGGGAAAAGGTCTGTCCCTATCTTTCTTATCATTCCCCTTTAACTATTGAAAGGCTGTCATAAGGTGTCCCTGGAATCTTCTTGTTTCCAGGCTAAACAGCCCCAGTTCTTTCAGCCTGTCTTCATAGGAGAGACATTGCAGCCCCCTGACCACTTTCATAGCCCTCCTCTGGACTCACTTCAACAGGTCCATGGCTGTCTTGTGCATAGAGCTGGATGCAATATTTTATCATTTTCTAAGGAACTACCTTAAAACTGAAAGCATGGTAACAAGGTATTGTGTATTTGCAGTGACATCTTGCAAATACTGTTCTTTTCCAGAGGGTTAAATATGCCACACCTCAAGTTGCACAAATATTGTCCTAGGCTATGACATTAAAATCTCATGGAAGGGGAAGGCTGTACCTGCACTGGGGTGACTGTTCTCTGGAGGCCTACTTGTTTAAGGTATGCTATGAAATTGGCAACAGTTCAGCAGGGATTAGGCAACCTGACAGAGAAGGGTTTTGGCAGCAGTAAGCAGCGGCTGTGGTGGGGGAGGGCACGTAAACCTTCAGTTTGCAGCCTGCACAGGCGTTTGCAGGCTAGAGCCCACCACACAGCCACATACAATGGAGCACGGCCACAGGTTGTCTTCTGCAAGTGCAAGGCAGAGGACAAGCAGAGGGCTGCTGCTGCTGAGCACCCTGAGGAACCTTCACAAAACTGATCTCTTGTGTGCAGCTACAGGGAATGGCTGGCACAAGCCCTTGCTGCACAGCCATCAAGGTAGTATGGCATGTCCAATGCCAAGTACACGTGAACCACTGAAATGTCACTCTCTGATTATTCATTTTCCCTTGAAATCTCTATCCAAATTTCAAAACACATTTTGAGTGAAAGCTTGCAAAGATTTCCATGTGTGTTTTGGTTCAGTAGTGAACACTAAAGTTAATGTGGCTTTTGTGACACTTGTATTTAAAACACCAGCCAGTGCTGTGAAAGCATCTCAGTAGTTATTGCAGGCATTAACCTAATGCATTTTAGGAGGATTTACAGCTTCTTTTGTCTTCTTCCAGTAAAAGAAAAAAAAAAAAAGTATTTAAATCTGTGGGTTCCTATAGTATTTCATCAGCTTACGAATAACTGTAAAAATTAAACAAACCAATGTATTCCTCGAAATCTCTGCAGATGTGGTTAATTACTAAAGAGATTGTGGTCTATATTCTAGAGCCTCTGTGGCTAGTAAGGCCTTCCAGTGACAGATACCTGCATTGTCAGAATAGATGGGTCTCTACAGGACTATAATTTTCCTCCCTTGTCATCCATCTGTGTTGAGAGAGAAGAAGGTGGAGAAAAGGTGGGGCTCTGGCTACGTGCCTACTCTGCTGGAAAACGGGGTTATGTCAAGAAGCTGGGCAATAAGCCTTGTACCAGACACCAGGTGTTGCTAGGAGAGATCTTGCCATGGGGGCAGAGGAGGGACCAAGCACAGCTCTTTGCATCACAGTTTGCTTTCAGGGCTGTTCCTGAAGTACCACTCCATGTAGCAAATTCACAGGAAGCTTTGTAATCTGGTTATTCTAGTCTGCAACTGTGAACAGTAGGAAATTAACTTGCTTTATTTATAAGGTAGATGTGCTCCATATTTATTTTTCCAAAGGAACTCTAAGGAGCTACTTTGTATTCTCAATGCCCTGAACCGGAGGTAATTTCATGCTGTATATTTTCTGGATACCTGCAGATGACTCACCTGAAGAAAGGGAGTATTGTTTCACTTCTAATTATGTCATAATTTATACCTGTCCCCTAGACAGATTGCAGGGTGAGGAGAGCTGTCAAATCAGGCGCTGACAGAGAAATAAAAAGGTTTCAAAGGTTCGTCAACCACCTCATGTCAGGTACAGCACATTTAAACCAGTCAACAGAGTTTTTCCCTTCATTCTGTCCTTTATTGGCCAGTAAACAGCAGGTTCCTGTGAAGATTAACATAGCACCAGTACAAGTGGCTAGAGGTAGGATTAAGATGTAACTAACCTCACGTTCAAGAGGAAGAGAAGAGGAAATGAAAGAAGAAAGGTTGTGCAAAATAGTTATCACCATCTATGTTTGCAAGTGATGTAAATGATTTGGAAAAAACAGTCAGAGACAATAGAAAACCTCTCAGTAACATCAGTAGGCTTTGGATCAGGTTACTGATGTTCTCCAGATAGTCCATATTTCCTCTCTGATGGACAGTTTATTCAATCTGTTCCTTAATAATTCCAGGATTTTTTTTTTCTTATTTCTAATTATATGTTGCTTGCAGGGTGAACAACATGACTGCAAACCTTTCTAAAGGGAGAAGGGTTACCACGTCCTGCATCTGCATGACTGCGTCTGCCCAATGACACTGTGGAGAACCGACTCTGCACTTTCTCTCAGCCCCAGTTCTCCCAGATTAGCACCACTGACCACCTTTGGAAGCCCTTCCTTCCTCTTCCTTTGCCATACCCAGCTAACCTCTATTTTCTGGAAAAAGAGATAAGCAGCAGGATCGATCTCAAGGTATGTTAACAAAAGAGAGAAAAGTATTACTGTCTTCTCACTTACTGATATCAAAGTGTAAAGCTTCTGAAATGTATGAGAGGAGAGTTGAGAAGCCTTTGCTGGCCTCAGAGGGGAGGGTGATGGGGAAACCACCCTTTGCACCACTAATCATGTCATGATGTGGTGGTGGCTAGAAAAAATTTATTGTATGTGATGCCAATCCAAATATGACCAGAGAGAATTCATCAAGGTGAGTTATTTCATTATTTACCTTCTCACACTTGTAACCTGGGTCTGAATTATAAATGAGGCTTTATGTACATCAGTCTTCAGACTTCATCTGCCTTCTTCGAATTCTTTCCTGACAATAGCATCCATTAAAGCACTGTCCTTCAAGGGTACAGGTCTCATAATAAAGTAATTCAATGATTTCAGCAAGTTCATGAAGCTTGCCATTGGAGAAGAAATGAAGGAAAGATAGGTCTTTGGGGGTGCATGTTGTAATTTAAGAGCATGCAACTACTCGAGGCCCTGTTCTCTTTACAGAGCATTCTAGAGGTTATAAGCTATGTCAAAGTGTCTTACTTTTCAGAGATATAAGTTAAGTGTAATATTGGTAAGATTTCACATGCATGTAAATCATTATGTGCTTTGAGGTGTTGTTCAACAAAGGCAATCACAAACTATGCAACTCAATAGAAACTGCAGCAGCAGCAAGCCTGCTATTTTTGCATATAATTACACGTATTCATCTTTATCTGTAGTGTATTAATTTTGATTAAAAAACAGAGCCAGATGCTGTTTTCTTTTATGTTGCTATCAATCAGAATTAACTGAAAGGTGCATCAGATGATGCAAGTGTGAAATGAGAATTGCGTACATAACTATGAAAATCTATAAAATCTGTGTTGTTATTTCTCTATCCCGAAACTTTAAAGCTAAACATTGAGATACCACTACCTCCTAAGGTTTCTAAATTTCAGTGAAAGACTGTACTGAGAAAATCTTTTTAAAATTGGCAGAAGTTTAACTCAGTTTGTGAGATAAAAGATAGTCGTGGACATTGTTAATAAAGGCTACCTCACACAATGTTAAATATTTATAGATAGGACTGCGAGTAGATATAATTCTTCTGATTATAGCTTGGCTATATTATATACATGAAAATAGAAATAGCCTTATTGAAATAGCAACTGTGGTATTGAATATTTGGCACACACATAGCTCACTTAAGAATTGTTTTCTAAGGGCACTTGGTCACTGTGCAGGGACTAGCTTCCTTCCAGAGCAAGTTCAGCAGTTAGTAGACGAACCCTCATGAGAAAGGCAGCGCTCCTCGGCACTCCTCGCTGCCATTGCTGCTGGGAGGATAGCTGAGCACGGGGCATGCCAACCGTGGAGCCACATGGGGTTGTGTACGCAGCGTGCTGCATGAGGAAAATTGGGAATGTGCCATCCCCATAGCTTACAGCAAGACAGCTCTCTGTTTTCTTTGTTGCAGCACCAAACCCTGCACTGACCATCTCTCCTGACGCCCTCTTGTCGGTCCTGCCTGGCCTTACAAAAGCCTGGCCTGTCTGCAACCCATTCACTGGAAATGTGTCGTGCCAAACTCAAGTGCTCTGCTATGACTTCATGTGACTTCTAAACACAGTTTTCAGATTCATGGAAACTTATTTTACACAGAAGGCTCGTTAAATTTCCCTTTGCACTAGTTCTGCTGGGCTGAGCAGTCCAAAAGCCCTAATCTAGGAAAATGCTGGAAAAAGGGTCATTCTAAACATAGCACAACTAAATATCATTACAGAAATCAGTAAGGATGAAGGGAGTTTTAGTGGCACCGGCATCTGGGAGGTAGTGAGTCATTTCTCTGAAATGCTACTTTGACAATCTCAGACTCTTCTTGGCATAGCAAACAAAGAGCAAAAACCTCACAGTGAGGAATGCCTGTAGCTGGGTCACCCTGACCAGCACACTGAGAAGGGCTACCCAGCTCACTACAATGAAGATACATGTATGTAAATTAGCTAATGTTGTGATTCAGATTTGAGTTGTAGGCTCGTCAAGACTGCCCAAAGCCTTTTTTCAATCCTAGAAGATGACATAGTCTTGAAGATTAATTTAGTATTTTCCCTGGATAATAGTTTTCTCTAACACTGTTATCCAATGAGTACGAGTCACGCAACTCTTTGATCGTGAGAAGCATCTTACATTAGCATCTTGCCGAGGAAGGTTCTCACCACAGCTGAGACCAAGGACATGAGCTCCATCCCACTGGGTTTGTCTAGGTAAATATCCTTTTATTAATATCAGTTTAACTGCAGGCTAGGCCTTGGGGTTTCAAATCCTGAAGAAAGTTCACATAAGAGAAACGGTAGAAAAGAGAAAAATAGAAGTCTACTTGTTCAAAATGTATAGAACAGAACGTTTGGGAAAAGCAACAGACTGTGTAACTGTTGAAGAAAAAAAAGAGAAGAATAAGCATGTAATCAATACTCAAACTTTAAAATTAAATTCCCAAAGTTCTATGGCTTTTAGATTCAAGATCATGTCAGCATATTATAGGCACACGAGCTTCAGTCTGGGATATGGTGACATATGCCATGTCCACTTTTAGCCACTTTTAAAATAACCCATTTTTAATTCCCTGATGGTCACGTTGTTCACAGAAATTCTTCTTATTCTATTCACATCACAATTTCAAACCATTTCCTTGTCCTTGTTCATGTACATCATGTTCCCTGACCTGCACATGTGCTCAGAAATACTCTCTAAGGACAAAGATCCTTACTTTCCAGAATATTTTTACCTGGTATGACTTCTGCCCTGAAGTTCCCAAGTGCCTGTGTTGGGCTAGCACTGTGTCTCATGGCCATTTATCTGCCACGCTGCACTATCCCCGTCTCCACCACCCTGCTTTCCAGATCACTCTGCAGCTTGAAGGCAGGAGTGAATGGTCAAGCAGAGGGTTCCTCAACAGCCTTTTCCATGCAAAGGTTGAGAAAGAGTCTCTAGCTTTCTCCATCACACTCCCATCCTCTTTTTCTAGGTGCCTTAAGGCCAAACATCCTCCAAATTCTTCACTGACTTCTGTAAGTTTGAGGAGAAAAAAAAAATGGGAAGGGATCTATCTTTCAAAACAGAACAGGCCACAGCTGAAGCTACATAAAATTCTCTCTCTATCCATATGCTCTTTCAGATGGCTTCTTTGTCAAGTTTTCAGAAGAGTTAGTATCCTTTTTGGTTCTTTGCTTTGGAGCCTCAGTTGACATAACAGACTTCTTACATCTCTAAAACTGTGAAGGAAACTAAAATGGCTGTTCCAAAAATGCCAGGTTGTCCAGGACAGAGTGCTGTATGACTACAGTTTGGCACTAAGTGATGAGACTCCTCAGCATGACACAAGATAAGTAAGAGAAACAAAAGATGAACCAGAAGTTTGTCAGTGATTTGCTGTAACTACAGGCATATACAAGCACAATTCCTCACTCCTCCTTGAGGCGTTCATAGAATTATAGAATCATA